>WNWU01000016.1:38916453-38937394 GCA_012654045.1 Ptyas mucosa | reverse complement strand
CCCCCCCCCCCCCCCCCCCCCCCCGGTAATTGATAGTAAAAGAGCTTTTGGGGCAGGATTGATCTAAAAAACAGCAACTTATGTAGATCAAATTTTGTGCTGGAGACTAAGCTCAGATCATCTGCAAAGATATCACTAACTTTAATTGAAAATAAAAACACATTCTTCCTTTAGGACCAACACAAAAGTATGTACCGAAAGACTATTTCTGTAGTATATGCATATCTTCCTAAACTTGTTAACATGCAAACCCAAGAAAAGCTGCAGCTTTGTTAAGGAGATGTTGGCAGGTAGTGTACAGACCCAAGTCGCCTCTGAGACCTTTTCTTTTTAGGCAATGTATCAAAGTAAAAAGCATGTTAGTATGATAAATACAAAAACTACATACATTCATAGCCACACCACGGACTCGTGGCCAGCAATTTCTCTTTGCTTTGTATTTGTGGTAGGCCCGCCCAGCCTTCAAGATGGGTTTATCAATACGACCACCACCAGCAACAATACCTACAAGAATATGAGCAGTACAATTACCACAAAAGATAATCTCTAATGACATTTTTTGCAAACACTTACTAAATTCAAAACCTAGTTTGTCATATTAAATATCAGCGTAACTAATTTTTTTCTGAAATAGGAAATTACCATTACATTTTCATAATCTTTATACTGCCAGTGCCATGCCATGCCACCCTAGTGTAAACTTCAGATATTACAGCTTGCAACCATATATTTAGGTTCAGAAATCTTAGGGGTAATATTTACCAACAACTGCTCGATTTGCAGAAGAGATCACCTTCTTAGATCCAGAAGGCAGCTTCACCCTGGTCTTCTTTGTTTCAGGATTGTGGGAAATAACAGTGGCATAGTTTCCAGAAGCCCGAGCTAGTTTTCCACGATCTCCAGGTTTCTCTTCAAGACAGCAGATAATGGTGCCTTCTGGCATTGTTCCAACAGGCAGGACATTACCAATGTTGAGCTGAGCTGAAAGGGATGCATTTGTGTGAATGAAAATGCTCTTTACAATACAGTGACCTCCGGGTTACACAGGAGGAAGAATCCTTTTGATCTACAGCAATAAAATAGTTGGCAAGTTTGGTAGCATCTTCAAGGCTAAGGATGTAACCTTTTGAGAGCAGCAGATGCTCGACACCTGATCCCTAACAAAGATGCTTGGCTTTGAAGGTCTGCCAGACTCTGTCTTTCTTTTCTATTTCATGGTATTTTTCTCCAATATCAACTTTTCAAAGTATGCAGATGTTACAAGAAATCATAAATGGCCACCAATTGTCTTTACTTACCTTTCTTGCCACAATAAACAAACTGTCCTGTATGAATGCCCTCAGCTGCAATGAACAGTTCTGTTCGTTTTTTAAACCTATATGGATCGCGAAAAACAACTTTGGCAAGAGGAGCTCCTCGACCAGGATCATGAATGATGTCCTAGAAAAACACAATTAATACTTGAGAAATGCATGGCTTCAAAAATACAATTAACAATATTACAATTTAAAAGAAATATTTACTTGTGCTCCTGCAGCTTAAAATGACGTTTTTATACCCACAAAATAATATTGCAAGGCCACAGAAACTAAGTACTTCAAGTGCCATGTATTTAATACCCACACTGCAATGATATTAGAAAAGGTGGGTATGTATGCATGTGAAAAGTTTAGATGCATTTTTATATTCTCACCCAGATGTTTGATATATTTAAATAAGAATTTTAAATTCATAGTTTAATTCTTGTATGACACTGAAAAAAACCTTTCAATCCAACCATCACTTTAAAAAGTATGAAGCGTCTGTTCACTTTGATTTTAAACAAGCTATTTGTAAGTCTGTTCTCTTGGTATTATCTTTTTTTATTAGTAAAAACTGTTTTTAAACTTTAATCAAATTTACTTTGTTTCACAGGAACTTCACAACCTGACACTTGCCTTTACAATGCCCTTGATGTAGCCATGTCTTTCAGCAAAATCAATAGCCCTCAGCTTTGCTGCACCCTTTCTGTGTTTCACATGGGCCCTGAAAACAGAACCTGCACCTTTTCTTTGACCTCGTATTACACGGCCCATTGTGCACTGAAAAACAATTGGAATCAGTTATTTAGGATGTTTTCTTTAAGAACAAGTCCATTATTATAATATATACTATAATGTCACATATCATTAAAATAAAAACTGTTAAGCTCCTGACAAGATCATAAATAAATCCACCCGTAGCTCTGGAAACTTAATGCATAACTTTAAGCTAGCTCTTTCAGTCCTTTTAAGGTTGTTGGGATAAAATTAAAGATTTAATTTGCAATAATGCAAGACACCTTGAGTTCCTTGGGAAAAGCAGAATATACACTGGGTAAGCAAATTAATTTGAAAATTGTTAAAACCAATTCTTTCTTCAGGGCTATTTTTGACTTTCCAATCAAATTCTATTGTACTGCCTGGGGTTTCCTGTAGTTGTCCTTTCTAAATACTAATTGGTTCTAACTCTAGTTTTCTTGAGATCAGCCAAATTCTGCTCTTACAGTAACGTACCTATATTAACTGCAGTGCTATCCATAAATCAAGTTAAATGTTCCCTCTACCTAGTATTCCATTTTTTAAAAACGAATTTCAACAAATATATAAACATTTTATCTTTCTGTATTTTAATTTACAGTGATTAAATCAAACCTAAAAGAACTATGGTCCTTTTTAATCTGATCAATTTATCATTTATGCATCCCTTAAACCTCCATTTAAAAACATTCAAGGAGTTAAACAGTCATTGGTTTTTTTAAACATAAGCCTAATTTTTTTAGAGTTCCAACTCATTCTGCGGACAAGTGATCTTAAGAGAAACTGGTGTTCTTTTTTTGTTAACTTGAAGTTCTTCGTATGCAGTGGCAGTATGAAAAAGGAATGTAACTGTTGATCAAAAGGTAAAAATGATTTAATGAGCGGTGGATCAATCGTGAATTATCGTGTAATAACTGAAAGTTGAAAAGCTGACATGTTGTAAATGAAGGGCTTCAAAAACAGCTCGGAACGAGAATTAAAAAAAGACGAGAAGATAAACTTTTAAACGAATCAGAAACAGAAAAGCTCTTCGCCATATTTCTCCAATGTTGCTCGTGGCCATAGAGGACCGACGCTCGCTTGCCGCGGAAGCTAACTAGCTACAGAGAGCCCGAAAATGCCCGACCTCCGCGCTGAAAGATTCGACACGGTGGCAAGCAGCTCAATAATACTCAGAGGAGGCCAGGAAGGGGTCACGGAGGCCCGATGGAGACGGATACGCTTGTAACGCTCCCCTATATCAGAGACATTCTTACCTCTGCCGGAGCTGCCCCAGGAAAAAGAAAGCTGCGGCAATGACGGCACTACGAACTGCTTCCGGCCAGGACGGAAAGCGGCAAGCCAAGCCTTCTCGTGCTTGCTGGGTAATGTAGTTCTGGTACCCAGGAATCTGAATTCGTTCTTGCTCGGTCGCTAATGTCTTCTGAGATGTTCTCCGTGCGTTCAGCTTACGTTCCGCGCAGAATGTTTGTCCTGTTTTCCTTTATTTCCCGTTGCATTACTTCCTTTATTTATGTATTTGCTTTGTTCGTTCATTCAGTTTCGAGGCCGCCCGATTCCTCAAGTGCTCTGGCCGATTTACGGATAAAAATTAAAAGAAAAGAAAATACATCAAGAAAAAAGACAGCTGCCCGGAGACCGAAACACCGAAGCCAAAAGTAAAGGGGCTCGATCGCCCATCCTAATAAACTGAGGCCTCAGAATTACATACAGCCCGTTCTGCAAGCCTTGAGTACCATCATGAGAGCTCAACAACTCATCATATAGATAATTATAATGATCAATGTTGCGGAAAGAATACTCCTCAATACATTATTATAGTATAATCAAATTTGACTAGTTTTATAATTAATAAAATGAAATCAAATTTCGTTTTTCTTGTGGCCTTTTCAAAGACTTCTTGCGTACATCCATTCAATATTTGGGGAGAAGACAGATCAAATTGTTGATTTTTGGTCTTAAATGTCATGTCAGAGATACAGTTAAGGTCCATAATGACTTAAATATTCCAAAGCAAGGTGTCTGTAAAAGATTCAGAGAATACAAATATTCGTTAGGTAATAAACCTTGGCAATTCCAAATTGAATAAAGGTGCTGATTTATGTTTGCAACTATCAATTTTATCTATACATTATGTCAGATTATTTGTTTAAACTCTTTTTTAGGCCTTTAGTTCTGAATTAATTTATTTTGGGAAGATTTTGTCCTGAAAGGGAACATAAAAATAATTATTGCTTCATTGATTTGGACAATTGTCCCTTCATTAAAATCCCCCTTTCCAAAGCCCTATATAAGAATGCATGCTCTCTGTATGTGGTGTACTTGCCATAGGACCATGCTCAGTTCTTGAGCTAATTTGGAATTCTATTATTTTACCACCATTTATAAAATTTGTCCAGTTTCCCATCAGTACTAACCAAAGTCCCATAAACAGTACCTTTACTTTTTTTACTCTTCCCATAAACATTACATAAATTTTGCTTTTTATATCATAATGCAGATATATTACTATTCCAATATAATTCTTTTCTGCATTATTTCCTGTTGAAATTATTAAGTGATCTTATCCCACTCAAGTATGCTAATGCTTTATAACATTCTAAAATACTACTGTTAGTGAGAATGTTATGCCTGATGGATAATTTAAGTAGATTTGCTACATAGCTCACATAATTTTATGTATAAATATCCTGATCTCCAATAACATGAGAAGTGAGTATGTGTGTCTGTTTATTTACAATGTTGGTAAATAACCTCAGTCAGTAAAACTTTGGAAGTAAACAACAAAACAAGATTAGGAAAAATAAACAGACTAATAAGAACTCATTCATATTAAAGAACTCCCATAATCAGTTTGTTCCAAAAGAATGGTGGAATATTTTTTTTTTACTGTTAAATGATCTAGGACAGGGGTGTCAAACTCAAGGGGTGCTTAGATCAGGCCCACGGGGCTGCCCTGAAAATAGCGAAGGACCAGCCTGCAGTGCCTCTGCCAGCAAAAACCAAGCTTTTGCTGGCAGAGGGCTATAGGAGGCCATCACAACCGAAAACGAGCCCGGGAGGGCCGCACATGGCTGCCCTGACCTCTGTTTTCACTGGCAGAGGGCTGCAGGAGCTGTCGCAGCTGAAAACTCAGCCCAGGATGGCAAGCGTGGCCATCCTGAGCTCCATTTTCACTGGCATGGAGCTGCAGGAGGCCATTGCAGCCGAAAACAGAGCCCAGGAAGGCTGCTCCCAGCCATCCTGAGCTCGGTTTTCCCTGGCAGAGGATTGCAGGAGGCCATCGCAGCCAAAAATGGAGCCCGGGAGGGCTGTGCACGACTGTCCCAAGCTCCGTTTTTCCTGGCAGAGTGCTAGCAAAACAAACTACTAGCAAAAATGGCATTTGATCACATAAGTGATGTTGAGCTGGCCACGCCCCCCCAGCTCCCCTGAGGTCAAACACAGCCCTGATGCGGTCCTCAATAGAATCGAGTTTGACACCCCTGATAAAAAAATAATATTGATTATACAATATAATACATTATTATCTCCATACAGGGGCAACATACTGGAATTCAATATAATGCAAATACAAACAACAGAAAATAATCCAGTGTTTTAAGTTTCAAAGGAGCTGATTTTAACAAACTTAGAGAGAGCCTAGGAAAGATTCTATGGATGAAAATCCTAAAGTGGAAAACAACTCAAGAAGCATGGGAAACTCTGAAAAACGCAATCATAAAAGCCCAGTCCAATGCAATACCACTGAAAAAGAAAAACAAGAAATTCATGAAGAAACCAGAATGGCTGAACAAACTGAAAGACAAAAAGGACAAGTACAAAAAATGGAAAGAGGGACTCTTGATTAAGTCTGATTATCAGCAGATAGCCAGAACATGCAAAGATGAAATCAGTAAAGCAAAGGCTCCGAATGAACAAAAACCTGTAACAAAAGTCAAAGATAATTTTAAAAGTTTCTTTCAACATATAAATAACAAGAAAAAAGTCAAGGAAACAGTAGATCCACTAAAGAGAGAAGATAGCAAGAAGTAACAGGCGGTAAGGAGGAAGCACAGCTGCTTAACTCATTCTTTGCATCAGTCTTCACCCAAAAAGAAATTATAGCCCAATGTACCAAAAAAACTACTGTAAAAGACAAACTAGGAATAAAAATTAAAATAAGTAAGAAAACTATCTCACCTTGTCAAATATAAATCACAGGGACCTGACAGATTACATCCCAGAGTTCTGAAGGAGCTGGTAGGTGTTATCCCAGAACCATTGTACCATATCTTTCAAAAATACTGGAGCTCCGGGGAAGTACCTGAGGATTGGAAAAGGGCTGATGTAGTTCCCATCTTCAAGAAAGAGGGAAAAAAACCCCCAGTAAACTAGAAACCAATCAATCTAACATCAATACCTGGGAAGCGGGGGGGAAATCTGACCGGTTCAGACCGGTTTGGGTAAACCGGTAGGGACGATTGGCATCGGTTTGCCAAACCAGTAGTAATCACCTCTGGTGGCCCTGCCCATGCCTGCTCGGTCACCTGCTCGTCCACTTGCCAGTCACCGCTTCTGGCCGCTTGGTGGTTCCGGCTGCTCGGCCCACCCCCCCACCCCCATCCTATATAGATCCCTTCACCATGTGGCCCAGCTACTCACTTCACCGATGCCCGCTCAGCTCAGCACCTCACTCAGACGCCTCGCCAATGCCCACTCACTCAAAGGTAAGCATTGCCGGTTGCGGCCTAGTGTGCGCCCCCCCAATCCCTGGGCTTGTGTAGTTTGCGAAGCCGCCGGGGATGGGGGGGCGGTACACTAGGTCACAATCGATCCCTGGCGGCTTCACGATCCCACTCACTCAAAGGTAAGCATTACTGTTTGCAACCTAGCATGCGCTCCCACCATCCCTGGGCTTGTGTAGTTCACAAAGCCACCGGGATCAGTTGTGGCCTAGCGTGCCACCACCCCCATCCCCAGGCTTGCCTATCTGGCTAAGCCGCTTTGATTCCATCCCAGGTGGGCCTAGCTAACTACACACCTTCCCCCCAGCTCCAGCTTGCTTACCTTCGCTCTTCGGACCAAATCCCGAGCCGCAGGTCGCAGACACGCCTTGCTTTGCCTGCTGCAATCCCACGTCTGCAGCCTGCATCCATCCCATTGGTGAGAAACTGAATCTGCCTGCCTGCCTTGTGCCTTCAAGGTAACTAAGTGGTAAGTAACTATTTTTTTTAAAAAAATAGCTGATTGGGGTTTTTTTAGGAATTCTTTTTTTTAAAGAAATAGCCATATAAAATTTAGGAAATTTTAGCTGCTTTTGTATTTTTAGATTTGTGCTGCTTTGTGAGGTTTTGTGTGTTTCTCTAATGTTTCACACTCACTACACAAACACATAAAATCTCACAAAGCTGTATGTGTCATTTTGTGTGTAAAGTGCAATAGCTGGTTTTTGACCTCTCTGTGACTGTGAGGTTTCTGCTTGTTGCAGGGGACATTTTGTGTGAAGTCCAACTGCTTTTGCATTGTGTGTGAGTTGTGTAGCTTTTGTGTTATTTTTGTGTAAATGTGATTGTTTGGTTTTTTTTGTGATCAGTGGTGGGTTTCATTATTTTTTACTACTGGTTCTGTGGGTGTGGCTTGGTGGCGTGTGACTGAGTGGGCATGGCCAACTTGACATCACTCACAGCCACGGCCACTCAGTCACATGACCACCCCACCTAGCCATGCCCACAGAAAAAGGTAGGAATTTTTTTAAAATTTCTACCTATCTACTTATTTTCTGCCCAGGCCTGGCCTAATCTATCAAAGGCCTCCTCCTGCATGTCGCCCTGCCCTCTCTTCATCAGTCACATGCGTCACCCTGTTTCCCCTCCTTCAGTGACCAGTATAAACCCACCACTGAGTGTGATAGTTTGTTTTTGAGCTCTCTGTGGCTCTGTGAGGTTTCTGCTTGTTGCAGGGGCCATTTTGTGTGAAATCCAGCTGCTTTTACATTTATACAGTTGTGTAGCTTTTGTGTTATTTTTGTGTAAAGTGTGATAGTTTGTTTTTAAGCTCTTTGTGGCTCTGTGAGGTTCCTGCCTGTTGGACCCCAGTCACATTCTGAAAAGACTGTACATTGTTGGGTGAAAACAGAGATCCCTTCCATTAGGGATCCACTAGTCCTCAGTTTACAAAGCACCTTTGTTCCCTTTTGCAGTAGCAGCATTTAACAGGGAGAATGAAAAGGCAACAGACTCTGATCGGTTTCTTCGCCAAGAAACCAAAACTGGCACAACAACCATCAGAATTGGCCTTGGATAATCCAAAACCGACCCAAGCATCACAAGGACCACCACGTCCACCACTTGAACTTGGAGAAAGCAGCAAGTCAAGTATTGAGTCACCCGAGCCCGAAATTGAAATTAATCTTCCTGACTGCTGGACATTGCAACAGCTGAGAAGCTTTCAAGAGAAGTATGAGGGACTGGAAATTTCAAACAAGAAATTAGGTTGCAAGTACTGTGTGAAACCTGAGTTCGCAATAGAAAGCGGTGTTCATGTGTCCAAAGAATGGAAGCATTTCAAGATTGAGGCATCTGGGAAAAATGAAGAAGGGCAGCAGGCATCTCTAAGGAAGAAAATGAGAGAACATTTCACATCAAAAGCTCACACTATTTGTAGAGACAACATACAACAAGGGGAGCAGGATGCCATTACAAAAGCAATGGACAAGATATCTGAAAAACATTTAGGCACCACTTGTAAAATGTTCAAAACTGTTTGCAGCCTGGCAAAAGCATGTAGACCAATTTCAATCATAGAATAATTGATAGAATTGCAAACTGAAAATGGAGTAGATCTGGGAATAGGATTGCATTCAAGGCCAACAGTTGTGAAAATAGTTGAGTGCATTGTAACGAAATTAAAACCGAAATGTTTACCAGCATTATTGCACAGAATCTGAAAATATGTTTGATCATTGACAAAGCCTCAACGGTATCCTACAAACCAGTTGTGATAGAACCCACCAACAATTTTTGTCGAGCTTGTTGAATTAAAGAAACAAGATGCAGAGACAATATGTTTGTCAACCTTGGAAGCCATATTAGGTCAGAAGCTCCAATACTGCCACCTTCTCGTGTGTGGGAAACTAGGAGAGGGTATTAAGGAGAGGGGTTGTTAGTAGACATAATAGCATTCTTCCTGTCGGTCAAGGTCAGAGCGATCCAGCATCTGGAGAAGGAGTGGTCAGGGGGCTGGATCGAGATGAAGTGGACATTGATTGGCGTATGTGACTGACTGGGGGGAAAAGGGGATGGTTTTGGGAGCTTTGACTTACTGAAGGAAAACCCGGGCTTTTCAGATTCGGGTTTTCCCAGATGTGCCAGTTTGCCTATTCTAGTAAAGACAACTTTGGAAAATGTTTGCTTTTGCGTCTTTACTTGGAGTTGGGGTTTTTTTGGAACACTGACATTAACCCAAATCTCAGGAAAACCTAACAGCACCCCGTAAGGGTTTATTTTTTATATAATGAGCTCAACAGCCGGGCCCCCTCCCCCAGCAGCTGATGACATTGCCCCCCCTCTCTCCAGCCCAGCAAGTCCCACAGCAACCAGCTGGAATGCAGCAACCAGGAGCAGCCCTGCAGCAAATTCCATCCCAGCCAGCTGTGGCCGGGGCCAGGGCCCCTCCACCCGCGAGGCCAATGCCACCCTGCTTCAGAGCAACCTTTGATGGGACGCAGGCCAAACTAGCTTATTTCCTCAGCAGGGTCTGGGCTCACATAGACCAGTACCAGGGACTAATACGAATCAGAACAGGACTTGGTGTCGGCAATCTCAGATGGGATGAATGAGGGAGAGGCTTTTGAATGGATAGCCCAGCTGCACAATGAGGGCGCTGCAGAACTGAATGATGCCGATGGGTTTATTACACTGCTCCATTCCTGATTTGAGGACCAGACCGCATAAATGAAAGCAAAGCCACACTAAAGGTTATGAAGCAAGGTAATCGACCTATAAAAGACTTTGTATGCGACTTTAGACGAGTTGCAGGGAATCTAGAACATTGGCCTGACCACATATTCCTACACTACTTTAAAGAAGCTATTGACCCAGAAGTCAGAAAAGCCTGTGGATCCAGGGGGGTGCCTGAGCGTCTCCACAACTGGTATACCATGTCCATAGCTCTAGACAGAGAAGTCTACCACCCACTCTCCCAGCAAAACCCCCAGCAGAGCAGCAGCCACTTTGGAGAGTGTTATCCAGAAGGCCCATTCCAAAGGCTACAAATGTCGCCCCCCCTCAACTGGGGGTGTGTGATTAAGTGCTATCGGTGTGGACAAACAGGACATCGAGCTTCTGAGTGCCTGTCCCCTGCCCCAGTTCCACAACAACATCCTACCACAGCTGCACGAGGCAGGAGGGCTCCAAGGAAAACCCCAGACACCAGCTGATTTGCCAGACAAGCTGTGGAAATTTCCCTCCCCACTGAAGAGAGTGAGGACCCTCAGGCTAAAGAAGCCCCTCCTGGTGTGGCTAGAAGAGATGAAGACCCAATGGTGAGTGCACCCATCCCCCCCTTCTCAATTAAAGTAAAACTGGTGCTGCCAGACACAGGGAAACAAGCAGAACTGCCAGCAATAATAGATACTAGCTGCACCAGATGTTTAATTGGGCTTAAAGTTGTAGAACAATTGGGGATCAGGACAACACCCTTAAAGCACCCAATTAAATTTCACCAGGTGGATGGAACGTTAATTGGGGGAATCCCTGCCACCCATATTACTGAACTGATTAAATTAGAGATGGGGAAACATCATGAACTTATACAATTTATAGTAACCCCCAAAATATCAGAATCTATCATACTAGGCCTGGCTTGGCTGGACAAATGGGCCCCCACCATCAAATGGGAAGATCAGAATAGGGGTTGGCCCATCACTCCCTGCCCTTCCCCCCAAAGAGCAACCTACCCATAATGGCCAGCGGCCAGAAACAGCAGCAGTTTGTTCAGACGGGCCTCCAGGCGAACACCAGATTCCTAAGGTGTATGCAGACTTAGCCGAAGCTTTCAGTGAGGAAGAATGTAACCTCCTCCCCACTCATTGGCCCATGGACTACGCCATCAAATTACAACTGGGAGCCAAATTGCCAAAACCCAGAATGTACTCCATGACACCTGCTGAAATGACCGAGTTGAGGAAGTACATTGACAACAACCTAGCCAGAGGGTTCATCGAGCCTGCAAAATCCAGGTTGGCTGCCCCAGTACTGTTTAAAGAAAACAAAGATGCTTCATTGAGATTGTGCGTTGATTTTAGAGGCATGAACGAAATTTGCATACAAAATACCTACCCCCCTCCCACTGATAAAGGACTTGCTGAACCACCTATCAAAATGCAAGATTTTCACCAAGCTAGATCTAAGAGAAGCCTACTACCGAGTTCACATAAAGGAGGGAGATGAATGGAAGACTGCTTTTAACTGCCCCTCGGGCAGCTTCCAATTCCTGGTCATGCCTTTTGGACTCCAAGGGGCCCCCACAATCTACATGCAACTGATCAATGAAATTTTGCATCAGCACCTATATCAGGGGGTTCTTGTTTATCTTGATGACATTCTTATATTCAGCAAAAATATGGAAGAACATGTCAAATTGGTCAGACAAGTGCTGAAAAAGCTCCTAGCAGCCAAACTTTATGCAAAGTTGTTCAAATGTGAGTTCCATAAGGAGTCCTTGGACTATCTGGGATACAGGGTGTCGAGTCAGGGAATCGAAATGGACCCAGGGAAGGTGAGGGCAATGCTGGACTGGCAGCCCCACGTACCCGTAAGCAACTCCAAAGCTTCCTGGGGTTTGCAAACTTTTACAGACAATTCATCCCTTCCTTTGCTGAGGTCACACTCCCTTTGACAGAACTGCTAAAAACCGGCCCTTCTCCTACCAAGTCAAAACCTAGCCAACTCCTAGCTTGGACAATGGACTGTCAAAAATCCTTTGAATGGTTAAAACACCTATTTGCAGTGGAGCTGATCCTACAGCATCCTGACCCAAATAAACCCTTCGTGGTTCAGGCAGACGCAAGTGACATGGCGGTGGCTGCTGTTCTACTGCAAAGGGACAGCCAAAACAATCTAATGCTGTGTGCTTACATATCGAGAAAATTAACAGAAACTGAGTGCAGATGGGCGGTATGGGAGAAAGAGGCATTTGCGGTGCGATGGGCTCTCCTATCCTGGAGACACTTCCTAGAGGGGGATAATGTGCCTTTTGAGGTGTGGACTGATCACAAGAATCTCGAGGTGCTGAAGACCCCGAGGAAACTTTCTCCCAAACAGGTTCGCTGGGCTCAATATTTCAAACGCTTTAACTTTAACCTGAAATACATCCCTGAGGGTAAAAACCTCTCTCCTGTAAGCCCCAAGTCCCGTAAGCCGATGGGAAGAGATAATTCATGCCATGATCTTGGAGATTCAACCAGCCGCCCAAGCCTGCACCAGAGCGCAAACGCGCCAGGGTTCCAACCTACCCGAAGACAAGTTGACAGTGGAGCTAAAAGAGGCGCTCTCTACTGATTCCTGGTTCAAGGAGAACCAGGCGGACCTAACCCTAAGAGACGGGTTGGCATGGAAGGGGAGTAAACTTTATGTGCCCCGCAGCCTGCAACTCTTGGTGCTAAAGGGGAGTCATGATTCTCGACTAGGAGGCCACTTTGGATTTTTAAAAACCCTCCATTTGACTAGGAGACAATTTTGGTGGCCTAAGATGAAAGCTGATGTGGAAGACTATGTGAGGGGCTGCACCACCTACACCACCATGAAATCCTGACCAGGGAAGTCCCCTGGACTACTCCAGGCTGCGGCTGAACCCACCAAGCCCTGGGAGGAGATTGCGATGGACTTCATAGTCGAGCTCCCTGACAGTGGGGGTAACAGGGTTATTTGGACTGTCATTGATTTATTCTCCAAACAAGCACAGTTCACTGCTTGCAACGGGCTACCCTCAGCCAAGAAGCTGGCAAAACTGTTTGTGAAACACATCTACAGGCTACATGGAGTCCCAAGGAGAATAATATCGGATTGCGGGGTCCAGTTTACCGCTAAATTCTGAAGAGAGTTTCTACAATCCATTGGGTCATCCCAGGGGCTTAGCTCAGCTTTTCACCCATCGACTAACGGATCGGCTGAAAAATTGAATTCAATGGTGGAGCAATACATTAGGTGTTATGTAAATTATCAACAGGAAAACTGGGCGGACTTGCTACTGTTTGCAGAAGTGGCTTATGCAGTGCACAGCAGTACTAGGTTGACTCCTTTTCAGATAACTACGGGAATGGATGCTTGAGTTGCCTAGAGAGCCGCCCACTTCTATGTCCCTAATGGAATGGATGACCTCATTGAAAAAGGGTTGGGAGAATACTAAGAAAGCTTTAGCGGAGTCAGCGGAAAGATATAAGGCCCAGGATGACAAACGCCGGTCTCTCCAACCACCTTTCCGAATAGGCGATAAGGTGTATTTGTCAACCAAGTACCTAAGATTGAGGTTACCCAGCAAGAAGTTTGGACCCAAATTCATAGGTCCCTTCCCTATAGTGAAAGTTATTAACCCAGAGATTGTCCAACTTAGACTCCCTCGCATATTAGGGAAAGTACACAGTAGTTTATTGAGACCGGCCGGAGAATCTAACCTAAGACCCTTGCCAGCTGCTCCACCCCCTCCTTTGGTTGTGCAAGGGGAAACTCATTATGAGGTGAAGAAAATCCTGGACGCTAGACTCTACAGGGGTCGCTTACAATATTTGGTACATTGGAAAGGTTACCCTTTGGCTGAAGCTACTTGGGTGAAAAGTTGGGATGTAAATGCTGATGCTCTAGTGAAACAATTTCATAATAAGTTTCCTGAGAAACCAAAAGGTCCCCCTGCAGGGGGGAGGAGGTTAGGGGGTCTGGTGCACAGTATTAACCCCTTTTTTTGTGTTTTGTCTGCTTTGTTTTTCAGGAGGTGGTTCTTTTTGCAGAGGGGGATGCCTCTCAGCCTTGGAAGCCATATTAGGCCGAAAGCTCCAATGCTGCCATCTTCTCGTGTGTGGGAAAGTGGGAAGGGGGATTAAGAAGAGGGGTTGTTAGTAGACATAATAGCATTCTTCCTGTTGGTCAAGGTCAGGGCGATCCAGCATCTGGAGAGGGAGTGGTCAGGGGGCTGGATCGAGATGGAGCGGACGTTAATTGGAGCATGTGACTGACTGGGGGGAAAAGGGGATGGTTTTGGGAGCTTTGAATTACTGAAGGAAAACCCGGGCTTTTCAGATTCGGGTTTTCCCAGATGTGCCAGTTTGCCTATTCTAGTAAAGAGAACTTTGGAAAATGTTTGCTTCCGCGTCTTGGAGTTGAGGTTTTTCTGGAATGCTGACAATGTTCTTAAGTTCGGGAAAGTTTACGTAAGGTTGGGTTTACCCAGAACTACCTACAAAAAAATGTAATAGTATTTTGCTCTGATGGTGCCAGCATTATGCTTGGGAGAAAATCTGTAATGAGCACTAGAATAGCAAAAGAGTTTTCAAACATCGTCATATGGCACTGCTTGAACCATCACCTCCAACTTGTTTTAGATGACTCCATAAAGGAAATAAAGCAAGTAAATCATTTAAAAATATTTATTGAGAAGATATGCTCTATTTTTCATCAATCCAATAAGAACCGAATTGAACTTGACAAAATATCTGAAGAACTTGACATTGACATCATAAAGATTGGTAGAATTTTTGGACCAAGATGGGCTGCCTGTAGTTTAAGGGCAACCATAGCTGTGTGGCGTGTTTATCCAGAGCTACATCAGTATTTTCATGCAAATGCAAAATACTCAGGTATGGCTGCCTGTCTGGAAAATAAATATTTTTTAATTAATTAGTGGAACAACTTGTTTCCAGAAGTTATAAATGCTCCAACACTGGAAGTTTTAAAGAAGAGATTGGATAACCATTTGTCTGAAGAGGTGTAGGGTTTCCTGCCTGAGGGGGTTGGACTAGAAGACCTCCAAGGTCCCTTCCAACTCTGCTATTCTATTCTATTCTATTCTATTCTATTCTATTCTATTCTATTCTATTCTATTCTATTCTATTCTATTCTATTCTTTATTGGAACAGTGCTATTTTATTGTGAGTTGGAGTAAGGAGAAATTTTCTAAGGGTGAGACCAATCAAGTTGGCCACACCCACTCAGTCACATGACCACCCAGCCACGCCCAGCCAGCCTGTCATTAGGGCAGGTTGTTAAACTATTTGAATCCCACCACTGGGTCAAATTATTCTCCAAAGTACCGGAGGGCAGGACAAGAAGCAATGGTTGGAAACTAATCAAAGAGAGAAGCAACATGGAATTAAAGAGAAACTTCGTAACAGTGAGGATAATTAACCAGTAGAACAGCTTGCCTCTAGAAATTGTGGGTGCTCCATCACTGGATGTTTTTAAGAGTCTAAACACTCACTTACAGTATCTGAAATAGTATAGGTTCTCTTTCTTGAGCAGGGGGCTGGACTAGAAGACCTCCAAGGTCCCTTCCAGCTCATTCATTCTATTCTATTCTAAGAATGGATATTTTGACGGCAGGGACAGAATGACTGTTATAAAGCACTCAATGTTTAAAATGTGTAACTTATCTAATTATTTTTTTAAATCAAAGTAGAAGTATACATATAATATACTTCTCCACAATACCTAACTTAGATCATAGCAATTACTTTTATCAAATACTGCATTTTGCAAAAAAGTAGCAATCCATTGGCCTTGATAGTTTTATTTGGTCATTGCATCATGCTGTGGACATATTTTATTTATTTAT
The DNA here is from genome assembly GCA_012654045.1 of Ptyas mucosa. NCBI lineage: Eukaryota > Metazoa > Chordata > Lepidosauria > Squamata > Colubridae > Ptyas > Ptyas mucosa. The sequence continues at coordinate 38,921,534 of WNWU01000016.1, read as the reverse complement.
GTCCCGCCTTTATTATTTTTGTAAATAATTCAAGGTGGTGAACATGCTCCTTTGTCCTTCTACCTTTCCCACAATATGGGAAGGTAGGTTGGGCTAAGAGAGAATGACTGGCCACAGTCACCCAGCTGGCTTTCATAGGAAGGGAGGACTAGAACTTGTATGGGTATACTGTGTATATACGCACAATGACAATAAACTTTATATATATTTAACTTACTTTCTCTTGCTTTCTAGGCTATCACTGCTGACTTATTTTGTTTTGTTTTTAATTATTTTTACGCTAAGGAAAATAATAATATATGGGAAGTATTTACAACCCTGAAAGATATGCAATGAGAATCAGTTTTAGAAATCTTTTCATTTTTAGAATAATTTTATTAAACTTATCAAAGTATAAAATACAAATGAAAATCAGAATAATGGGAAAAGGGAGGAGAGAAAAGGGGAAAGGTAAAGTGGAAAAAAAGAAAGAAAAGCATTAACTACTGCATTTTTAGTGCAGTAGAATAAAATGATAACCTACAGCCAGGGGTGAAATGCTCCCGGTTCGGACTGGATCGCCCAATCCGGTAGCGAAGGCGGCAAGTGGTTTGGAGAACCGGTAGCAAAAATCCCTGCCCCCCCCCCCCATGCCCAGCTGAGCCACGCAATCATCAGAGGTTTTTTAAAAAAATTTAAAAGCATCTTTTCTACAACCTCTTTGGCTGAAAAAAATGCTTTTAAAAGTAAAAAAAAAAAAGCCTCTGATGATCATGTGGATCAGCTGGGATTGTCAGAGGCTTTTAAAAGCATTTTTTCTACAACCTCTTGGGCCGAAAAGGTTGTAGAAAAAATGCTTTTAAAAGCCTCTGACGATTCCAACTGAGTTGCCTGATCGTCAGAGCCTTTTAAAAGCATTTTTTTACAACCTCTTTGGCCAAAGAGGTTGTAGAAAAAATGGTTTAAAAAAAAAAAAAAAAAGTTGGCCACGCCCACCCAGTCACATTACCCCCTACCAAGCTACGCCCACAGAACCGGTAGTAACAAATTTTACATTTCACCACTGCATACAGCCTCAACCTTTTACTTTTACATACTTCATATGTACAGGTATTCCTCGTCTTACAACTGTTTAATGACTGTTCAAAGTTACAACGGCACTGAAAAATGTGACTTATGACCATTTTTCATAGTTATGACCTTTGCAACATCCCCATAATCATGTGATCATAATTCAGATGCTTGGTAGCTGGTTCATATTTATGATCATTGCTGTGTCCCAAGGTCATGTGATAACCTTTTGCAATTTTCTGACAAGCAATGTCAATGGAGAAGCCAGATTCATTTAACAACTGGGTTACTAACTTATCAACTGCTGTGATTTACTTAACAAATGTGGCAAGAAAGGTTGTAAAATGGGGCAAAACTCACTTAACAAATGTTTCACTTACCAACATAAATTTTGGGCTCAATTATGGTTGTAAGTCGGGGACTACCTGTCTTAGCCATTTCTATAACAACAAACTTATCAAATCAGCAAAACCCAAAGTCAAGATTTAATTTTTTTTCATAACATCCACAAGCAATTTTCAAGTAGGAACAAAATTTGATATATTATTTTCTTTGATTAAAGCAGTTTATTTAACCATCTCTGCTAGTTCCATCAGTTTTTCCAAACATTTATCCATTATGGGAATTAAAGTATCTTTCCATTTTTGTACATAAGGCATTCTTGCTCTTGTCAACATGTATAACAGCAAAGCTCCAGATTTTTTTTCAAGTTTTGTCCATTACCGTATATACTCATGTATAAGCCGACCCGCATATAAGCCGACACCCCCCCCCAATTTTACCCCCCAAAACTGGGAAAACTTGTAAGCTGGGGGTGGAAAATGCAGCGACTACTGGTAAATTTCAAAATAAAAAAAGACTGGTCAAAAGTGCGAGGACCTGTCAGAAATCACTTTTTTCAGCCCTCTGGGTAGTCCTTTTGTGCATATGGACTACTCAGAGGGCTGAAAAAGTAATTTTTGACTGGTCCTCGCACGTGACCAGTCCTCGAACTTACAACTGTCCTCACATTTTATGTTTTTGCCCTATCTTGTCACCATGGTGAAGAGAAGCAGTTGTGAAATGAGTGACATGGTTTTAAGAATGCTGCACGGGCATAAATGTGAGGATGGTCATAAGTGTGAGGACCAGTCAGAAGTTCGAGGACTGGTCACAAGTGTGAGGACCAGTCAAAAATAACTTTTTCAGCCCTCTGAGTAGTCCATGTGCACAAAAGGACTACTCAAAGGGCTGAAAAAAGTGATTTCTGACAGGTCCTCGCACTTTTGACCGGTCTTCGCACTTATGACTGGTCATCATTTATGCCCATTGTAGCATTCTTAAAAACGGTGTCACTCATTTCACAACTGCTTCTCTTCACCATGATGACAAGATAGGGCCAAAACGTAAAATGTGAGGACAGTCATAAGTTCAAGGACTGGTCACAAGTGCGAGGACCAGTCAAAAATAACTTTTTCAGCCCTCTGAGTAGTCCATGTGCATAAAAGGAGTCCATGTGCATAAAAGGAGAGGGAGGAAGAGACGAGGAGAAGAAGAAAGGAAGAGGAAGAAGGGGGGGAAGAGAAAGTAAGAAGGAAAGAAAAGAGGTGGTAGGTTTGAGGAGAAAGATTGCTTGATTGCAGTTGGAGAGCCAGTCGTTCTGAATCTGACCGGACACTAGTGAGATCCCATATTAGGAATTACTTAGTGGCGATAAAAGCAGCTAAATGCAACTATTTTGCTGCTCTTATTGCGTCATCAGATAATCACCCAGCTGCCCTCTTCAGGGTGACCCGCTCCCTACTTCATCAGGAAGTGCGGGAGGACCCCTTGGAGGGTAGAGCTGAGGATTTTGTTCAGTATCTGCATGACAAAATCACTCAGATTCGGGAAGACTTGGACTCCGACTGGGTAGTCCCAGGGAGAGGGACAGGGGCAGGTCTTGTGAGTGTTATCTGGACTGAGTTTGATCCTGTGACCCCTGAGGACGTGGACAGGATTCTGGGCAGGCTGAACGCGACCACTTGTTTATTGGACCCGTGCCCCTCCTGGTTAGTACTGGCTTCCCGGGAGGTGACACGTGGCTGGCTCCAGGGGATTATAAATGCTTCGTTGGGTGAGGGTGACTTTCCCGCCGCCTTGAAAGAGGCGGTGGTGAGGCCTCTCCTCAAGAAGCCTTCCCTGGACCCGGCAATGTTGGTAAATTATCGTCCGGTCTCCAACCTTCGGTTTTTGGCAAAGGTTGTTGAGAGTGTGGTTGTGCAACAGCTTCCCCGGTACCTGGATGAAACGACGTATCTGGATCCGTTCCAGTCGGGTTTCAGACCCGGGTACAGCACGGAAACGGCATTGGTCGCGTTGGTTGATGATCTCTGGAGGGCTCGGGACAGGGGTTGTTCCTCTGTCCTGGTCCTGTTAGATCTTTCAGTGGCTTTTGATACCATCGACCATGGTATCATGCTGCACCGGTTGGAAGAGCTAGGGATGGGAGGCACTGTGTTACGGTGGTTCTCCTCCTTTCTCTCCGACTGGTCGCAGTCGGTGTTGACAGGGGGGCAGAGGTCGACTCTGAGACCCCTTATATGTGGGGTGCCTCAGGGGTCGGTCCTCTCGCCCCTCCTGTTCAACATTTATGTGAAGCCGCTGGGCGAGATCATCCGTGGTTTTGGGGTGAGATATCATCAGTACACTGACGACACCCAGCTGTACATCTCCACCCCAGACCACCCCAATGATGCCCTTGAAGTGATGTCCCGGTGTCTGGAGGCCGTGCGGATCTGGATGGGGAGGAACAGGCTCAGACTCAACCCATCCAAGACCGAGTGGCTGTGGTTCCCGACGTCCCGATATAGTCAGCTGGTACCATCGCTGACTATCGGGGGTGAATCATTGGCCCCGGCAGAGAGGGCGCGCAACTTGGGTGTCCTCCTGGATTCATGGCTGTCTTTTGAGAAGCATTTGACAGCCGTGACCGGGAGGATTTTTCATCAGGTTCGCCTGATCCGCCAGTTGCGTCCCTTTCTGGATCGGGACTCATTACACACGGTCACTCACGCCCTCGTCACCTCTCGCCTGGACTATTGTAATGCTCTCTACATGGGGCTCCCCTTGAGGAGCACCCGGAGGCCCCAACTGGCGCAGAGTGCGGCCGCGCGGGTGGTGATGGGAGCGACGTGGCGCTCCCATGTTACTCCTCTCCTGCACGAGCTGCACTGGCTCCCGGTGGTCTTCCGGGTGCGCTTCAAGGTGTTGGTTACCACCTTTAAAGCGCTCCATGGCTTAGGACCTGGGTACTTACGGGACCGCCTACTACCACCAATAGCCTCCCACCGACCGGTACGTTCCCATAGAGAGGGGCTCCTCCGGGTGCCGTCGGCCAAACAATGTCGGCTGGCGGCCCCCAGGGGGAGAGCCTTCTCTGTGGGGGCACCCACTATCTGGAACGAGCTCCCCCCAGAGTTACGGAGGATCCCGGATCTTCGTGCCTTCCGCCGTGAGTTAAAAACTTTCCTGTTCCACCAGGCGGGCCTGGCCTAATTCTTCCCTTTTCCCCTTCTTTTATAAAATAATTTAGAAATTTTAAATTGTAATATTTTAAATTTGGGGTTTTAATATTGTAAATTGGGATTTTAAATATTGGGGCCAATGTTTAATTCGGTTTTATTTGGCTTTTAAATTTTGTATATATGTTTTTTTTATTTATGGCTGTTCACCGCCCTGAGTCCCCTCGGGGAGAAGGGCGGTATATAAATTTAATAAAATAAATAAATAAATAAATTGCTGTACAATAAAAAAGATGAAAGGGAAGAAAACCAACCCCAAACACATATGAAGATATTAAGATAAAGAATGAATTGTTAAACTTTAAAGAATAAAAGAGAACAAATATGAATAAATAGCAATAATTAGAAACACACATACAAACATACAATGTATTTTCTTTGAACAGAATATTTGGCCGGTTCACAAATTTAAACAGTGTTTAGTCATTTCACTTAAATTTACAATTTCTATATTTCCTTTTTGCCATATTTATTCCTCATCTATTTTTT
>WNWU01000016.1:38623177-38911453 GCA_012654045.1 Ptyas mucosa | reverse complement strand
CTCGGCTTATATTCGAGTATATACGGTAAATTTTTATTTCAGTTGTAAATATAAAAGGTGTAGTGGTTCAACAGCTTAATGAGGCGGGAGATGGTCTTTGCTTCAGCAGTTCAAGTCCTAGCAACACATAGGGTGAGTGTAGCAGATGAGTTTCTGTCACTTGCCTCAGCTTCTGCCCACCTAGCAGTTTGAAAGCATGTTCGTTTCAGGGTTCCAACTAATATCCCCCTGAATGAAAGAACTCCAAGGCCTGAGGTTTCCTCAAAGAACATTTTATTAGGGTATGTCATATTGGCACAATGCTGGTGAAAACCAGCTCTAAAGTCCCACTGGTTTCCCCCTTAATTAAAAGTAAAAGTTTGTCACTTCCCAATCAGCATACAGTCCAGATGATGGATGACCACAGTCTCTACCTCCCAACCACCTGTACACATGACCTTGGTTCCCAGAGGAAAGAATGTTGTTTTGGTTATAGCAGCCCCGCTATCTCTACACCCCAGTCCCGCTCTCTATCCCTCATCTCCAGTCTGTGTCAGCACTGAAGCTTTGAAGAAAAGAACCACCCCTCCCCAGGAGAATAGAAAGATGGCCACTGTCTAGCCAGCGTCAAGGTTGACAGTTCTATGCAAGTAGATAAATAAATAAATAAATAAATAATAATCGATAAGTAGATAAATAATTCTTTGGTGGTGGGAAGACAAGCCAGTGTTTTGTATGGACAGTCAGAAGCCTGCCTATGCTGGACCTTCCTGGATGAGGTGCCTGTTTGTAAGGCAACTTCAGTGGAGGGAGAAAGCCCCGAATTCAGGATAGCACTGAGCAATAACAATAGCTCTTAGACTTATATATCACTTCACAGAGGTTTACAGCCCTCTCTAAGCAGTTTACAGAGTTAGCATATTGCCTCCAATAATACATATTCTCATTTTACTACCTTGGAAGGATGGAAGGCTGAGTCAACCTTGAGCTGGTCCGGATGCCATTCGTCTTCCTTTCTGGTGCACAGCTAGTACACCCTCTATGGTGCACACAAGCATGAACCAAACAGGCTAGTTGTTTTAGGCAGCCAGATTAACTACTCTATTCTAGCACTGTAGTCTCCTGACTAATGTAACTTAAGTTGTAAATATGTAAATCATTGACAGACACATCCTTCTGATTCCAACTCTTCATTGGACATGACGGTAATGACGTCCATGTAGGACAGACTTTGTAATATTGCAATATGGGTTTTGTAGTACTATTGCACTGGCTAGCTAACATGGATTTTCTTGTATTTTAAATTTGCCTTTTTCAAATGTATTAAGCCCTAGTCTTCAAGAAGAATGTAAAAAGCTTTTATTTTAGAAACCAGGACCAGCAGAGGTGTATTCAATGCATTACAGATAAAATAGTTTCATTTTCAGCTAAGGAACAAAGCAAATATTCAAGCCCAGCATTGGAAAACCCTACAAATGTATTTTACTCATATCCACTGTGACACTTTTCCTTTGCAAATGTTTCTTTTACTTTTTTTCAGAATACAATGCTCTTTTCTGTGGCTATGTTCAAATATTATTGGATGTTTAATTCTTATGATGCATTTGGCCAGATGATTATTTCTAAACCAATAAACTTTTACTTTGAAGTTATTTGTTGTGCTAACTATAAAGGTAAATGTAAGCCATTTTTCAAGATTCTCTCTCTCCTTTCAGAGAGAGAATCTTCTTCATCACAGTACTCTAATAAAATTGCTGTTAAATGATCTTCCAACTCAATTGCTTATTGAAGAAAGAGTACCAACACAGAATCTAAGGCCAGATTTGGCCATTATTATATTCAACATGATTAAAAAATACTATTTGACCATAGGTCCACCAGTCTGGTCTGGCCATCATTTTTTTTCTACAAAAGATTTCCTGAGGTAACATATAAAGTACCTTCATAGAGACCTTTTTTATATTTGTTCCAAACCCTTAGAATGGCACATCTAACAAAGTCATTCTTAAAATCAACATTTATTTTAACCTTGTTATACAATAAATAGGTATATCATTCAAATCTTAGTTTGTGGCCCTCTAATTCAAGTAATCTCTTATTTTGGGGAGTCACACACTCTTTCATCCAAACCAAACATCAGTCATCAAAGTACAATTTCAAACCTGGTAAAGGCAAACCTCCTTTTCTTCAGCATATTACAATAGTTTATATCTAATACTCAATTTTTTTCTTTGGCATACTTATTTAGAAATATCCTTTTGCCATTGTTTAAATCGAGTACCAGTTGTCAAAAACTTTTTTTTAAAGAGTCTCACAAGATCTAGGAAGATCTAATTCTAGTAAGAGGAAAACAATGCTTATTGGTCAGCTGCAAAATGCATTTTTCAAGAAGCTACAATGCTTGCTAGTGTTAGGTCAGGGTGAAACGATTTCCACTACTGGGAATCGCAGTTTCCGCTACCGGTTCGGCCAAACCGGTTTGAATAAGCTGAATACCACTTCTGTTAAAAAGCCAGCGGCTTTGAGAATTCTATAATACTGGGGAAGTTGAAAGGAAAGAGAAGATGACCATCAGTAAATTAGATTAATTTTATTTAGATTGGCAATGGGTCCATCACTAGAAGATCTGAATGGCCAGGTTAGGGACAGTAGGTCTATCTATGTGTGTCAGTCTATGTGTGTTAACAGTCAATTTGATAGTCACATTCAATTGAGGTCTTACAATACAACACATTTTTAGACATTACTAAGGAATATCCTAAAAATGCAAAGAAGTGCTGCAGCCACTATATTTAGACTCTACCTAAATTTCAGAGTGCAGGAATAGTGGAAAGTAAAGTTGGCATTAACTCCTAGGTTAGCAAGAATACGCTCTGCCTGGAATTTAAACCGTTCATCACAGTGTATCTTCTGCTTTATATTGCTTTTTAAAAAATGTCTATGGAGACTTTCAGTCATCCAGGTCATGATTGTCCCAAAGGAGCTTATTCAAAAGGACTTTATTTTTCCTTGGACACATTTTGCTTCTCATCCAAGAAGCTTCTTCAATTCTGACTGAATGGTGGAGAATGGAAGGATTTATATTCCTTGCAGTCATCTGGTCATTAGCACTCTCTCGGAGAGTTGTAATTGAGGATACCTGGAGATTTATCTGTGCTGTCAGGTCACCTGAATAGTGCAAATTGGTGTGGAACCTTCTTGGAACTGCTGAAAGGACTAAGTTGTAAAAAGGAGGTAGGTAGGTGGTGTAGTATCCCTCCTCCTCTGTTGAGAGAGGGCTGGTCAATCTTAATGTAAATGGTCTCTTTGACCCCTCTTTCAAACCATACATCTCTGTCCAAAATGTTTTATTTATTTATTTATTTTGTCAAGCATATATAAGATAACGGATAAAAGTATAAACATGATTTTGAATACATGAAAAGGATACGAATAAAAAGGGACATTAGGACAGGGATGGTAGGCACCGTGATGCGCTTATGCACGCCCCTATATAGACAGCAAATGTGGAATTTGCTGTCTTCAAAAGAGTGAAGACAGCACTTTGTCTTTCAAATGCAGATGGGCCACTGAATCTTGTCCTGATGGGTTTGTTCTCCTATGTTATGCCATGAATTTGTGTTGTGGTTGTTTGGTTTCTCCAATGTACAGATCTGTACGTGTCTCACTGCATTGTACTACATATATCACATTGCTCAGTTTGTATCTGGTTGTTTTATCTTTGAGGTGAACAAGCTACTGTCTTAATGTATTTTTGGGTTTCAAATCTGTATGTATATTGTGTTGATTGCAAATTTTCCTGGCCTTTTCACATATTCCTGCAACATATTTTAAAAACTTTTTGCTTTTTTTAAATGTTAAAAAAGTTAGAAAGCAGAGACAAACATGTATACATGATTAAGGATTTTCATTTTAAAATTAAATTTTTATATCAAATAGTGTTCATTCAAAATAAAATGAATGCAAATAAAAGTAAAGCAAGTTTGCTCAGAGGCGAAATGTTCTTGAAGGACATCCAGTCCAAGAGTTTATAATATAACAATCTGGCATAGAATTTGCTGATAATGGATAGAAGATTAATTGGGCAGTAATTTGCAAGATAACTTGTATTATCTTTTTTATATATTGGAAAAATGGTGGAATGAAGTCAATCTTTAGGAATTGAAGAGTTATTTATAACTTTAAAATGTGTGTGTGTCAGGTTCCAATGTTATCTCAAATAAATTTCATTCTCAAACACAAAGTCTTTGATGAAATCTCTCATTTATTGAAAAATAACGATCTGTCCTGAACTCATTTGCAGCTGAAACTGACTCTTTGATCCCAGACCCCTCCCTTTCCGTTCCTCAAATCCCAGTGTCTCATTGGCCATCTTCCAAATCAGTCTTTCATCCCGGCTGCTTCAAATCACAGGGATTTTCCTCCTTCCTCCATCACCTAGGTGACGTTATCTGCCAGGTAGAGAAGAAACTGGGTGAAAAGCCAAGCTGCTAAAATTCAAACTACTACTTCTAAACTTTTTTTTCTTTCATGTCAGCGATGGAGCAAGAATGATTTAGAGCGCTGACATCCGGCCCCTCTCCCTTCATTTCTCAAGGGTGGCCTACCGAGGAGGGGAAAAAAAATACAACAAGTTAAGCATCGTTATCCCATCTGAGAGTGTGTCCCCCCCCCACTCTCGGCTTCCCCGGGTGATCTGCATGGAATTTGGCTATAAGGCGGTCAGCTTGGATGTTTGTGCTCTTCACTCAGGAAGCCTCTGATAACGGGTAACCCTTCCATTTAATTAAATATTGGAGGCGCCCCCGTGCCACCTTGAATCGAGGATTTACTGTACCTCATAGTGAGTTTGGCCCCCAATGACCAGGGAACCGGGGGGGGTCACATGGTATCGGCCTTAAAGTTGACCCCACTACAGACTTTAGGAGGCTGCTGTGGAAAACGGGATGTATCTTCCCTAGAAGCCGGGGCAACTGCAGTTGTACTGTAACTGGGTTTATTATTTTTACTATAGGGAACGGTCCTATAAATTTTGGACCCAATTTCTTGGTCGGGAGTCTAAGTCTCAAATACTTGGTGGAGAGGTAGACCTTCTCTCCCACTCGAAATGGTCTTTGGGGAGTTTGGTGCTTGTCTGCTTATTTCTTATAGGATTGTGCCGCCTTGGCCAATGCCCTCTTAACGTTCTCCCATGTTTCTCTCAACATTGCCATCCAATCGGTCAAACTGACTGAGGAAGGGGGCTCTCTTGGGCACTCTGGCATGGGGACGAAGTCCATACCACTCACTATTTTAAACGGGGTTAATCCTGTGCTATTGTGGACAGCATTATTATACGACCCTATGGATCGGAGGAACTCCCTCCAGAATTTTGTTGTGAACTGGACCCCTCGGTCATGCAGGCGGTAGATGTGTTTCAGGAACAGTTTGGATAACTGGGCGGGCCGAGGGCAGCCCACTGTAAGGAATTAAGTGTGCCTGTTTGGGGAATAAGTCAATTACAGACCAGATCACTGTATTTCCACCACTCCTCGGTAGTTCTACTATGAAGTCCATCGCAATCTCCACCCATGGTCTTGTCGGTTCAGTTACTGGTTGCAACAGTCCGGGGGGGGCATCCTGGTCGTGTCTTCATCGTGGCACAAATGGTACAACTTTTTACATAACTGTCTATGTCCTTTCTCATGTGGGGCCACCAGAACTGTCTTTGTACTAAGTGCAGAGTCTTTAGGAAACTGAAATGTCCCGTTGGTTTAACATCGTGGCTCCTCTTGAGGATCAGGGTACGTAGGGTCTGTGGGACATAGAGCTTTGTCCCCTTCCATGCTAGGTCATCCCTTTTTGTCAAGAGATGTTGATTGTCTCGGAACCAGGGGTCCACCGCTGTTTCAGTTTTGAGCCTTGTCGTTATGTCGCTTGCAAGTTGGCCCTGCTGGTTGTGCCGTTGCCATCTGGTGACCACCTGTCCCACAACTTTGGCAGAGGGGATGATGGCGTTCACTACCTGCTCCCGCTCACTGTTGTATTGGGGCATCCGGGAGAGGGCATCGGCCAGAAAGTTCTTCCCCCCCTGGGATGTGCTTAAGCTTTAAGTTGAAACGATTGAAGTATTGCACCCAGCGGACTTGCCTGGGCGACAACTTCCGTGGGGTTCTAAGTGCCTCCAGATTCTTGTGATCAGCCCAGACTTCGAATGGTCTTTGGCCTCCCTCTAGTAGGTGTCACCAGGTCAGCAGCGCCCATCTCACCGCGAACGCTTCCTTCTCCCACGCCGCCCATCACCTCTCTGTGTCGGTGAGCTTTTGGGAGGTGTAGGCACAAGGTTGTAGGCTCCCTTGGCTGTTCTTTTGGAGCAGCACAGCCCCTACTGCCACATCACTGGCATCTGCTTGGATGACAAAGGGCTGTTCGGGGTCAGGATGCTTTAAGACAGGTTCTTTTCCAAACATCTCTTTCAGTGCTTCGAATGCCCGCTGGCAGATCAGGTCCCACTGTAGGGGTTGTTCCTGGGGGGGCTTCGTTGCAGGACTCCCTGTCTTTAGGAGGTCCATCAGAGGTTTGGCAATTCTTGCAAACGAGGGGATGAATTGTCTGTAGAAGTTCGCGAACCCTAAGAAGCTTTGCAGTTGTTTGCGGGTGCGAGGGGGTTTCCATTGTAGAACTGATTGTACTTTGGCTGGATCCATCTCTACCCCCTTGTTTGATATTCGGTAACCTAAGTAGTCTAGGCGTGATTGGTGGAACTTGCATTTTGACAGTTTGACATACAGGTTTGCCCTCAACAGTTTCTCCAATACTTGGCGGATGAGGGGTAAGTGTTCATCTAAGGTTTCTGTGTAAATGAGAATGTCGTTCAGGTAGACAAGAACACCTTTGTAGAGGTGGTCATGTAGGACTTCATTTATCAGCTGCATGAACACCGCCGGGGCTCCCTGCAGTCCAAAAAGCATCACTTTAAATTGGAAACTCCCTAGGGGGCAGTTGAATGCTGTTTTCCACTCATCCCCTTCCCTGATGCGTATTCGGTAGTAGGCTTCTCGGAGGTCTAGTTTGGTGAAAACTTTACCTTTGGCCAGGTGGGCTAGCATGTCTTTCATGAGGGGAAGGGGATATAAGTTGTGCACGCAGACAGCGTTGATACTTCTAAAATCAACCACTAGACGCATAGAGCCGTCTTTCTTCTCTTTAAAAAGGACTGGTGCTGTGACCCGTGGTTTAGCTGGCTCAATGAAACCCCTTTGTAGGTTCTTGTCTATGTAGTTCCGCATTTCTTGTATTTTGTGGAGCGTCATGGCATATAGTTTAGGCTTAGGTAATTTCACTCCAGGGATGATCTCAATGGCGCAATCGGCCTCACGGTGGGGAGGTAGAGCGTCACACTTGGCCTCGCTAAACACCTCCGCAAGGTCTTGGTACTCTTCGGGGATCTGTTCTGTGTCGTGGAAGCTGTCGGATGCAGCCGCCAGTTGCTCTCTTGTACCCTCAGGGAGGGGCCCTTGCATTGGCGGCATCTTCCTTTGCTGTGGTGGGGAGGATTGGGGCCCCTGCGTGGTGGGCATCTCCCCTGGTTGGAGCAGGAGGGGTTGGGGGCCCTTTGCAATCCTCAGTCTGCGGGTTCCCCCTTGTCACCAGATGATTGGGCCCCATTTGTCTAGCCATGAGAGTCCAAGTATGACTGGGTCGGTCATTTTGGGGGCTATTATGAACCGAACCATTTCCCAGTGGTCTGCTAGCTCCAGTCTCACTGGCTCTCACTCACTGGTGTGTGGCGTAAGCCCCCCCCCACTAGGGATCCATCCACTTGTTCAAATCGTATTGGGTGGTTGAGCTTTTTTGCACGGATCCCCAACTTTAGGACTGTTGGTAGGTTAATCAGGCACCTTGTGCAGCCTGAATCTATTAGGGCTTGGAAAGTCCCTTGGGTCCCTGTTTTTGGGCTGTTAGGCAGATAGGGAACAGAAAGGGGTGGATGGGTCCACTTACCATTGGGTTGTCTTCACCTTCGTCCTCACTGTCATACGACTCGGGGGATTGATTTCCCTCCTCTGGGGCCCCTCTTGCTTCGGTCAGTGGGCGAAGACCTCTGGGCCCTGGGGGGCTTTTTGTGGTGTGTTGATGACATTCCGGTCATGCCCTGGGCGGAGGGTCTGGCCTTGGTCTCGGGGTTCCACACGCTGCTGCCAGGTGACCAATCCCCCCGCACCTGTAGCACCTCAGCGGGCTCCATGGGACTGGTCTCTGGGTGGGCTGTGGTGCTGCGGTTCCTCATCTGCCGGGTGGCCTCTGGTCAGGTTGGCCCCTCTCCCTGCTATCTGGCTGCTTCGGCCTGTCGTTGGCCCATAGCCCCCTGTTGACTTTTATCGCTACTCGGAAACATTCGGAGAGTCAGTTCGGGATGTCTCGATAAGCGGTCACTTGGGCAATTCACTTATCTAGGCTTGTTCTAAAAAAATACACCAGTAGTCGCTCTGGTAAGGGAGGTAGAGTCCTAGTGACTCTCCTGAACTCATGGATGTGCTCTTTGATAAGACTTCCCCTTCTGCATTAGGTTCCTGAGCTCGTCTTCCACATAGGGGTCCTCTTCTGCCTCTTCGAACTGGGTTCGTAATAGTTGTAAGAACCCATCTGCATTGTGCAGTTGGGGGCCCCTGTTCTTGTAGAGGGCTGCTGACCACCTTCTTGCTTCTCCCTCCAAACCCTCTCCAATGGCACTGATTAGGGCTCTGGGAAATGGATAAAGGTGCCTATGGCGTTCGATGTAGATCTCAGCTGTGTTGAGGAATTGTGCCAGCTGGTCTGGGTCGCCATCGAACTTCCCTCTGAAGCAGGGTGGGTCCTCCCTCGCTGCTCTATCCTCACAGTGCGGGGCTCTGTAAGCCTGCTCTTGGTGCCACTGATCCTCTTTCTCTCCTCTCATTCTAGGGTAGGGAGGTGGTGACCTATCCCAGCAGCTCTGCTTGCTTTGCAAGGGAGGAACCCATGGATGCAGTTTTGGGCTTCCTCTCCTTCTGCCATGGGGGGGGGGAAGGGCTGTGCCTCCGCCTAGGGCGTCTCAATTCGGCAGGCTCGACTGGTCCCCCCCTCTCCTTTGGTCTGCATGATGGCTCCTCCTCCAGAAGGGTGGCACGGTCAAATTCCTCCTTCAATTTTTTATCAGGTTTGCCTGATCCGCCAGTTGCGTCCCTTTCTAGATCGGGACTCTTTACACACGGTCACTCATGCCCTCGTCACTTCCCGCCTGGATTACTGTAATGCTCTCTACATGGGGCTCCCCTTGAGGAGCACCCGGAGGCTCCAACTGCCGCAGAGTGCAGCCGCGCGGGTGGTTACGGGAGCAACATGGCGTTCCCGTGTGACACCTCTCCTGTGCGAGCTGCACTGGCTCCCGGTGGTCTTCCGGGTGCGCTTCAAGATTTTGGTTACTACCTTTAGAGCGCTCCATGGCTTAGGACCTGGCTATTTACGAGACCGCCTACTGCCACCAGTGGCCTCCTACCGGCCGGTACGCTTTCATAGAGAGGGCCTCCCCCGGATGCCATCTGCCAAACAATGTCGACTGGTGGCCCCCAGGGGAGAGCCTTCTCTGTGGGGGCACATACTATCTGGAATGAGCTCCCCCCGGAGATTCGGAGGATCCCGGACCTATGCACCTTCCGCCACTCTCTTAAGACCCTTTTATTTCGCCAGGCCCTGATTCCCCTTTTTAAAAAATATTATAAATTTTAATTTGTTTTAAATTATTGGGGTTTTAATATTTTTACGGCCAAATTTATTTAATTGGATTTTAATTGGGTTTTAAATGTTATACTTGTATGTTTTATTTATGGCTGTTCACCGCCCTGAGTCCTTCGGGAGGAGGGCGGTATACAAATTAAATAAACTGAAACTGAAACAATTCATCTATGGGGCACTGTAGTGGCTTCCCTGAAGCTTTTTGGTGCCTGGCCTGCTGCCAGTCCAATAGCCAATCCACCCTCCCCAACTCACTTAGGGGTTTCCCCTTTCCCTGAACGTTTGGGAAAGGAAATTCAGCCTCTGCAGATTTTGGCAAGAGCCCCGGATACTTATCTCCTTTCTTCTTGGCTTGCGTCGCGGTCATCCGACCTTGGCTGTCTTGCAGCTTCGTTGAGGGAGAGAGGGGGTGAGGCTCCGAGGTATCCAAGCTGGCTGGAGTCAAGACTGGCTCTTTTCCAGTTGCTTGAAGTAAACTTTCCTGGGACAAATTACTTTCTGCCATGGCTTCCGGACTGCTCCTCCATTCACTCCACACATCAGGGAGGGAACCGGAGGCTTGGAGGTCAGCCAGCCTAGCTTGGAAAGGAGTTTCGGCTGTCTGTCAGGTTCCGATGTTATCTCAAATAAATTTAATTCTCAAACACGAAGTCTTTGATGAAATCTCTCATTTATTGAAAAAAAATAACGATCTGTCCTGAACTCATTTGCAGCCGAAACTAACTCTTTGATCCCAAACCCCTCCCTTTCCGTTCCTCAAATCCCAGTGTCTCATTGGCCATCTTCCAAATCAGTCTTTCATCCCGGGTGCTTCAAATCACAGGAATTTCCCCCCCTCCCTCCATAACCTAGGTGACGTTATCTGCCGGGTAGAGAAGAAACTGGGTGAAAAGCCAAGCTGCTAAAATTCAAACTGCTACTTCTAAAAATTTTTTTCTTTCATGTCAGCGATGGAGCAAGAATGATTTAGAGGCTGACAGTGTGGCTAGCACAACAGAATTTAGTTTTAAGAATTCTCTTAAAATTGGATATGTACAGCAGTTTGCTGCCTTGACATACTGTAAATAAACTGAGATAATGTTTAGCTCACTATTTGAGAGGTTAATTTATCATTATAGAAGATAATTTTGACAGGGACTCAAGAAATATGGTATCAAAACACATAATTTTTGTAGGTCATAGTCTGTGGAATCCTTGTCCAGTTATTTAAAGCAAAGTTTTGCTTCCCCCCCTTTAAATTCTGGTCACTCTATTATGGATCAAAGTATATAACCACATCTGTGTGATAATATTGTAATTTACTTAAAGGCACTCTATATGATAGAACTTTGATATAATACCCTCATGAATAACTGGAGGAAATTAGCTCCTACTTCAACTGATTGTCCTTAAATTACCTACATTACTATACCATGGTGCTACCATCCAAATCAAAAGTAAACCACCTAAGTAACCTAATCAACAAGGTTATATTCTTCCCCCACTATTGCTTCATTTTTATATTCATAATATAACTGAGGTTGTTTCCAAGTCAGAATTCCATCCTCCATTCAACTGTTCCTTTTCTATTCTTCTCTGTGCAGTCTGTTATCCAAATAATCCTCCAAAGTTGTCTTAAAGCTATATTGCTTTATTCATTCATTCATTTCATTCATCATTTATTAGATTTATATACCGCCCTACTCCCGAAGGACTCAGGGCGGTGAACAGGCACAGAATAAAATACATAGATACAAAAGTTAGAAGCATAAATAAAACCAGATTAGATAATTTAGCCCAAGACAATTAAAAATCCCAATAATTTAAAAACAGATTAAAAATTTCAATTTAAAAGAATTTAAAAGAAAGGGGGAAAAGTTTAGGCCAGGCCGGCTTGCTGGAATAGGAGAGTCTTAAGAGCACGGCAGAAAGTGTGCAGATCCAGGATCCTCCGTATCTCCGGGGGAGCTCGTTCCAGATAGTGGGTGCCCCCACAGAGAAGGCCCTCCCCTTGGGGGCCGCCAGTCGACACCGTTTGGCCGACGGCACCTGGAGGAGCCCCTCTCTATGAGAGTGTACCGGCCGGTGGGAGGCTGTTTGTGGTAGTAGGCGATCCCGTAAATAACTAGGTCCTAAGCCATGGAGCGCTCTAAAGGTGGTGACCAAAATCTTGAAGCGCACCCGGAAGACCACCGGGAGGCAGTGCAGCTCACACAGGAGAGGTGTCACATGGGAGTGCCATGTTGCTCCCAAAACCACCCATGCGGCCGCACTCTGTGCCAGTTGAAGCCTCTGGGTGCTCCTCAAGGGGAACCCCATGTAGAGAGCGTTACAGTAGTCCAGGCGGGAGGTGACGAGGGCATGAGTGACTGTGTGTAGGGAGTCCCGATCCAGAAAGGGACGCAACTGGCGAATCAGGCAGACCTGATGAAAAACCTTCCTGGTCACAGCCGTCAAATGCTCTTCTAAAGACAGCCGTGAATCCAGGAGGACGCCCAAGTTGCAAGCCCTCTCTGTGGGGGCCAGCGATTCGCCCCCAATAGTCAGCGATGGCGTCAGCTGACTATATCGGGACGTCGGAAACCACAGCCACTCGGTCTTGGATTGGTTGAGCCTGAGCCTTTATTGTACTGTAGAACATCTTGAAATTTACTATTCCAAAAGAAAGGTCTTTATATCGTAGAAATTCAGCACCCACCCATCCTCCTAGAGAATGAGATATTTTGAGGAATATTAAAAAGGCAGGATAGAATATTTCCTCTAAAGGAGAAATGGGGAGAAATCTTTTTTTTTAATTTTAAAAACAAACTTTATTCAATATAAAAAGATAAAAGTTATATAAAACATATATAAAAACATTCTTAACTCTAAAAAATACATTTCTAAACTACTTAGAAACAAAAACTAACAAACAAGATTATCTATCTATAATATTTAAGTATATAGATATATACATTAACTTTACTTCTTAGTGATGGTGTATATTTGTTACCTTTGATTTCTTACTGTATTTGACATTAGCTTTTTTTCCATTGATTAATCCATTCATACCATCTGTCCCATACTTTATAATACTGTGAGTCTTCCTTGTCATTTAATTTTAAAGTTAATCTATCCATTTCTGCACATATAAATATCTTTTGAATTATTTGCTGTTCTGTTGGCAACTGCTCTAATTTCCAGGATTGGGCTAGGGTTAGTCTAGCCGCCGTGATTATATGTAACGTGATGTACTTTATTTCCTTTCTACTGTTATTTTTAGTATACCTAACAAGAAAATTTCAGGTTTTAGGTTTCAATGTCTTCTTCTGTTATTTCTATTATCCAGGTTCTAATTTTCGTCCAGAATTTTTTAATTTTTGGGCACAGCCACCAAAGGTGATAAAAGGTTCCCAGTGTTTGCTTACATTTCCAGCATATCAGGTTAAAATTTGTGTACATTTTTGCCAGTCGAGCAGGGGCTAGGTACCATCTGTACCACATCTTATAGTGGTTCTCTTTATATGTTGTTGCCTTTGTTATTCTGTAATTATTTTCCCATATCATTTCCCACTCTTCCAATTGTATATTTCTTCCAATGTTCCTAGCCCAAGCTATCATTTGATCTTTGACTATATTTTCTGCCAAATTGAACTCTAATAGGTATTTATAAATCTTCAAAATTAATTTCCCCTTTTTGGTTTCTAGTAATTTATCTAGCTGGTTGGGTTTTATTTCAACTCCTCCTTCTTCACTGTCTTTTTTGTATCTGGTTTGTATTAATAAATACGGCCACCAGTCCATTTCTATGCCCTGGTCCCTGAGCTCTTGCCGTGTTTTTAATTTTCCATTTACGTCTAGAACTTTTTTATATCGTATTATTTTTTGGGTGGCTGATGTATTTGGATGCATTGTTGCCTCTAATGTAGATATCCAGCCTGGGACTTTCATATAGTGTTTATGTTTAATTTCCAACCAGGTGCCAATTAGTGAGTTTCTTATTATATGATTTTTGAAATGTTTGTATGTTTTATTTCCTATATTCCATAAATAAGCATGCCAGCCTTTTAATAATCGTGGCCTTCCAATTTCAATATTCTTTGGTTGTCCAAATTGACCCAATCTTTGATCCAAATCAGACTTGCCGCTTTATAATACTTTTCCCAGGCTGGTAGACCAAAGCCTCCTCTGGTTCTATCATCCTGTAATGTTTTTAAATTTATCCTCAGTTTTTTCCCCTCCCATATAAATTTTGAGACTATTTTGTTTAATTTTGTAAAAAAGTTTTTTTCTAATTTAACCTGGATAGTTTGAAACAGATAGAGGAGTCTTGGGAGTATATTCATTTTTATCGCCGAAATTCTTCCTAACAGTGATAATTTAAGTTTCCCCCATCTCTCTAGGTCTTTTTTAATTTGTTGTATTAATTCTCCATAGTTATTGTCTTTAATAGCTATATTTCTAGTTGTCAAATTTATACCTAGATATTTTATTCTTTTAACTGCTTGTAGTCCCGATTGTTGTTCCAATTCTTCTATTTGCTTTATTGTTAGATTTTTAGTTAGTATTTTGGTCTTGTTTTTATTAATTTTTAGCCCTGCCACCCTGCCAAATTTCTCTATCTCCTCTGTCAATTTTAATTGTGTTTCTAGTGGATCTTCTATGAAGAATACAAGATCGTCAGCAAAGGCTTGGACCTTGTATTCTTCTCCTTTTACTTTAAGTCCTTTTATATTTTTATTTAGTCTAATTCTCCTAAGCAAATTTTCCAAGGTTAAAATAAAAAGCAGGGGTGAGAGTGGGCACCTCTGTTAATTCCCCATTCACTAGTATTCTTGCCTTCTGATTTGTATATATTGTTGTTATTATCTTTTCAAATTTCTCGCCAAATTCCATATTTTTTATCTGTTGTATAATGAAGCTCCAATTGACCCGATCAAATGCTTTTTGTGCATCCAGAAAAATCAGCGCTGCCTGTTTCTCTGGATGCACCTCATAATATTCTATTATATTAATCACCATCCTTAAATTATTTTTAATTTGTCTTGTCGGCAAGAATCCATTCTGATTTGGATGTATTCTGTTATTTAGTATTATTTTTAATCTATTTGCCATTAAGTTCATAAAAATCTTATAATCGGTGTTTAGTAGAGAAATTGGCCTATTATTACCAATTTGTGTTGTATCTGTCCCTTCTTTCAGAATTAATGAAATATGTGCTTCCTTCCAAGATTCTGGTATCTTTGCTTTCTTTAATGCCTCGTTGTAAACCTCTAGTAATATCTAATTTAGTGATGTTCCTAATACTTTATATAATTCTATTGGTAACCCATCTGTTCCCGGAGTTTTATTGTTTTTTTGCTTCTTAATTGTTTCCTGCAGTTCCTCCATCGTAATCTCTCTATTTAACATCTTTTTTTCCTCTTCCGTTATCATGGGCATTTCCTCCTTTTTTAAATATTGGTCTATTTCTTCTGCTTCCACCTTATCTTGCGTATATAGATTTTGGAAAATTGAATTGCTATCTCTTTTTTTATTTCTGGGCTCTGTTGTAATTTGCCCATTTATCCTGCAGTTGGTGGATTGTTCGTTTTTCCCTTTCTTTTCTTAATTTATAAGCCATCTAACTCCCCGGTTTGTTTGCCTGCTCAAATTGATTTTGTCTTATGAATTTCAATGCATTGATATATTTTTCTTGTTCAAGTATATTCAATTTATGTTTGGCTGTCATCCAATTGGCCCTTATTTGTTATCCCCTGGTCTTTCCTGTAATTTCTGTTCCCAATTTTTAATCTCTCTGTGGATTTTATTGTATTCCTTTTCCCTCTCCTTTTTCTTTTTACTATTATAGGCTAATGTTATTCCTCTAATGTAGGCTTTTGTTGTATCCCACAGGTTTTGTAAGGATGTCTGATTTTTATTATTATCCTTGAAGAACCATTTTAGTTCTTCTTCTATTCTCTCAGTATATTCTTTTTCTTTCATTACCTGTGTGTTCATCATCCATCTACTTTTCCCCTTTCTCCATCCTCTCCATTCTATTATTAATGGGTTATGATCAGCCCAGTCATTGGTCCCTATCTCTATTGATTCAATCTCCTGTGTTAAGATCTTCGTAGCCCATACCATATCTATCCTCGACCAAGATTTATGACGGTTGGAATAATATGTATACTTTTCCTCCTTGGGGTTATATAGTCTCCAAATATCTACTAAATCTAATTCTTCTATGAGAGATAAAAATGTTTTTGGCAACAGATTCTTATTTTTTTTTATTCTGATTACTTTTATAATCTTTTTTTGGGTCCACAATGGCATTAACAGGCATACATTTTCTATATTTTGTTCTATTATTTTTTCATGTAGATTTTGATAGAATTCTTTTTGTTCATTATTTGGTGCATATACCACAACTAATAACACATGCTTACCTTTAAGATTAACTTCAATCATCACAATTCTTCCTATTTCATATTTCAATTTACTTTCTATCTCTTCTTTAACATAGACTGCTATACCTTTTTTCTTTTCATCTGCTAGTGATACATATAGTTTCCCTAGTTTTTTGCATTGTAGGTACTTTTCTTCTTGTTTTCTTATATGAATTTCTTGAAGGCATATTATGTTTGCTTTTTGTTTTATTAATTTCCTAAGTGTTTTATTTCTTTTAACAGGGGAGTTAAGTCCGTTTATGTTTATTGATATAATTTTCAAATTCCTGTCCATTTTTAAAGGTTGGTCTTACTTCTTTTTGTTCCTTTGCTTCTTGTCCCTTTTTTTTGGCTTGGTTTTGTGCTCTTGTCGTTACTCCTTCTTTTGCTTGGATTTTCCCCCTCTTCCTCTTTTTCTTTCTCCTTACTGTTCTCTTCACATAGGGTTGCTTGGTCTTCTCGTCCTGGTGTTATTTTAACTCTCCTTCCTGTTTCTTCTCCTCTGTCGTCCCTTCCTTCTGGTTCCATCACCTGATCATATAAGTTTTGTGCCTTTTTTATAGTATCCACTTTTATCTTTTTCCCCTTCCACGTGGCTAATATTCCTTCCAGCAATAACCATCGAAATAATATTTGTTTTCTGTTTAATAATATAGTGAGGAATCCATAGTCTTTCCTCCACTCTCTAATTCTTTTTGGTATTTGCTTTAACATTATTATCTCTTTTTGTTTGGAATATATTGGTTCTTCTTTGGCTATTTTAAAGACAATATCTCTAACTTTTTTTCTTACAAAACATACGTGGACCTCTCTTGGGAGCCTGTGTTTTGATTTTCTCTCTTGGGAACAGAGTTTTTGATTTCATCTAAATCTTTCCTAGTTTCCTCGTGATTTTTCAACATACTCTCTTGCATTTTTAGCATGGTTTCTTGTATTGTCGCTAACGTGGTCTGAACAGTCTGCATACTCATAGTCGGGGTTTGTTTTTCAGTTGGGAAGATCCCCTCTATAGTTTTTTGCGTCGCTGGAGATGCCATTAGTCCAATTGGGGTTGAAGTAACCTTCTTCCCTGATTTTACTGTGGTTACTGTAGTAAATGTCATTTCCTTCAATATTTTATATTGTTTATCTAAAATTCTATCACTTTTTCCCCAGATCAGCATCTGTTTCTCAGTCAACTTTATATACTGTTTGGTACTGGGGTTTTTAAATGAGATTGAGTATCTTCTATTTCTATTTTTCTTATAGTAAATGTCCTCTTATATTCAGCTGCGTGATCACTATCTATATTGCCTTACTAATTTACTTTATATCTCTATTTTTCCACTATTATTCTGATTAATTTTCAATTCAATTGGTTATACTATACAATACTATAAATACTATATATTCTATAAAGGTATGTCGTTAATACAAGCTTGTCCTAAATGTAATGATATTCTATCTCTAAAATAATTAATTAGTTATCTAACAGACATTATAATATATAAGATCTTAATCAGAATGTATATAGCAGTATAAGATTCAAAATATTTCTAAGTTAATATATATGTTAATTAATACTATTTAAGTTAAATTGATTTTCTAATAAATAATAAATAATTAAGAATATATATATTACTCTGATTAAACAGTAAGACTTAATAATTCCATATATCGTTAGTATTAGTAATTATTATTTTTAAAATATATATTGAATACAAGTATATATGAGTTTTTCTTTTAAGGATTAAATACTATGAGATTCACTGTTCTTTGTACTAATCATGCTCTTGCAGCTCTTCAACGTCTGCCGGTATTAGTCCGCTTTTCTCTTAAGATTAGAAAGCAAAGTACACATAGTCTTTCGCTCTTACTGTCCAAAATGGCGATCCTTACTTTCCGGTTTCTTTTTATCCCAGATTAGTTGTTGTCTATATTGTTCTTCTCTGTCAGTGCAGCTTTATTCAAATAAAGACAATGAGCGTCCTGTTTCCTATCATTTCTTCCTCCAAAGTATACTCTCTTTCAAATATCTCTTTAATGAAAAAAAACTAAACACAACAGGTTTTGCTGAATTACTTCGCTCCCCTCATTGTTTGCCACCTGTGCTTTTCCGAGTCTCTCTATTTTTCCGCTGCTCCTCCGGATTCTAGAATTAATCTCCTCCTCGCAGCGATCGTCCATATAGTTGTTATAACTTTTTGTTCTCCTGCTCACATCAATTTTCACCCTGTGCTCACTTGTTCGCTTCCTACTTTTATACTTGAGATGTTAAGTCTCTGGTCTGGCCAATCGGCTGTCTTCTTTCCACGTCTGGAATAAGGGCTCTTCTCGGTGCGGCGGGAGACCGCACCTCTCCACAACTCCTCCTCCGAAGTATCCCTCTTCCTGTCGATCTACCCCAGGACCGATCTCTCCCACGACAGGCACCAAAACGCAGAAAAATCAACACGGAATACGGCGCACTCCTTCTCCATGTCGCCTCGACCCACGCCTCAACCGGAAGTCCCTGGGGAGAAATCTTAAGGGAAGAAGAAACCAGTCCCAGTCTCCCTGCCCCAAGCAGAAACTGAGGCGGCCAGCTTTTAGAAATGCAGATTTGGTAATCCATTAAGAAGGTCTGGGTCAGACAGAAACTCCAGATAAACAATACAATTAGGCAAGCCAAAGACTGACAAGATTAACTCAGACAAACACCTAGGATTTGCATTTCCCCTTTTGCCTATAGAGCCAGCCATGACCCCTACATGACCCCATAGGAATCAAAAAGGTATAAAAACCCATTAACTCTCAACTCCTTTTTGTCAGCTGTCCCAGAACTGCACGCTGTGTACGTTGTTTCTGCTCATCAATAAACGGACCTTTATTTCTTAATTTCCCTCCATTTTATTCCCATCTTGGAACTGGAACTGAATTTTTCTTCCAACAATGTTTTCTAGGAAGCATTTTAAGACTCCAGTTAGATGGACAATAGAGGATAAGCGAACTGAACATGTTAATTCTTGGATGTTCAATTTCAAACTTTTAACAGCTGGTCAATTCAGGCAAGAGTTTTGTTTAAAAAGCTCCTTTTTTCATATTTTAAATTCATTGTTAAGTTCATAAATCAATTTGAAAATAACTATAGCCCATCCATGATTGAGTTATTTGAGTATGTTTTGGCTATCAGCTGTGCATCTGTAAGGAGATCCTTAGCTTAGACATCATTTAATCAAAATTCCTAAAAGTTATGTTCCTCACTCATCTTCTAATGTTTGTACATGGTTAGGATTAAACTGCATCTCCTTTTGGAGTTTGATGAAGATTCTACCAACTCAAAAGTTTAGCTATAGCAACAATTCCTGGTCCATCTCACCTTGCTTAACAGGTTTGGTTCTATCCTAGAGACAAATTAGCAATGACTTGGTATATTGCGGCCTTTCCTTGTTGGCAGTTTCTTTGTCTGGATAAAATTGTGGCTGAATTAAAGCAGAGGAATCAGGATTTAAATTGGCTGCCAGAATTTTCCATCTTTTCTATTGCATAATTGCCTTCCCCAAACCCTATTAATAAAATTAATAATTTAAATAATTGATATGGTCTCCACAGGAAACTTTACTTTGACATAAATGGGGTATTATCCATCAGGATGACAATTAACAAATATAGTAACCTTTTGAATTAAAGTCAAGCCTGTTTGAGCTATGCATCATACCGTGTTTCCCTGAAAATAAGACTCAGTCTTATATTTTTTTTGGGCTCCAAAATAAGCACTGTGGCTTATTTTTGGTGGAACATGATTTCAGGGTGATCAGCCTGGCTGGGTGCCCCCCCAGCATGTGCACAAAAGGCAGTGAGTGCATGGGGGCTGACATTGTCTGGCAGCAGCTATAGCCCACTATGGCCTTGCTCAGCGCTCTCTGGGGCTGTGCAGCTTGTGCAGCAGTTGAGTTGATTACCTGTCCAAGCAGCAAACGACGAAGTGCAGGGAAAACTGAGTTGGTGGGCTGGAGTTGGCAGCTGGCTGTAGGAGGCTCATCTTTGTGCAACAACATCAGCAGCAGACAGAGACAGGGGTGGCATGCAATCCAGACTTCTTGTGCAGGCCACAGACAAGCTGGGAGATGGTGGGATGGAGTGGGTGGCCGGCTGCGAGATGCTCATCTTCGCATCTCTCAGCTTGCTTCTGGCCAGTGCGGCGCATTGGGATTGCCTGCCTTCCCTCCTGCACCTCTGCCTGTGTGTGCTGCTGGTGCCGTCGCACGATGAGCTTCCTCCTCCATCCCGACTCTCGGCTTTCCTGCGGCCCATGTGAAGCGTCCAGATTATCTGCATTTCCTCCCTGCACCTTTGCTTTTATCTGCTGCTTGGACAGGTAATCAACTCACCTGTGCTGTGCAGGTTGTGGCTGCTACTGGACACCACCTCTGGTGCTAGCCACGTCCCCTTAACTAGGGCTTATTTTTGGGGTAAGGCTTATATTAGGAGCATGCTAAAACCAGGCTAGGTCTTATTTTCGGGAAAACATAGTATTATTAAAATGTCCACTATATATCCAAATGGCAATTGAAACTCATAGCCCCAACTGCCAATAAATTAAAGTAATTGCTCCAGTAATTATGAGGTTATAATTTCTTTTATTTTCAGATATCTCTGATGTTACAAAATTCTTATCAATAATTATGGCTTTTAAAAGTTTCTGGTGATTTTGTCACATTACTACCTGATTCAGGGTTTTATTTTATATAGTTTTATATTTCTATTTTATTTGTTGCATTTTGCCTTTATGATAAGTCTTGGACTATAATAGCATTTTGAATTAGTTCAATGGCTACCAAATCTGTTTTCTTCCTGTAGTAATATTACTGTTGTAAGGAATTTAAGAGACAGAACGCAGATAAACAATATGTTTTTATTAATCATACTTAGCAAACAGGCCTTTCCATATACTTCTCCGTCAATGTATATCAAATGACCAATGGAAGAGTTGTCAAATGAAGAAATGGTGCTCATGGCCTTCTAAAGCATCTCTAAGCCTATTAAATCCAGAATGCAAAATTGCCTAGTGGCACTCATAGACCAAACTGTTGTGCTTTTTTACTCCTTAAACTGCCATTTTACAACACCGGAAGCCTAACTGGAAAATAATCAACCACCAAAACAGCTTCTTGAAACCTATAATTTGTGATAATGCAAAAGGAGGTTTTTTTTCCATACAATTTATTTCTCTTTTCAGAACAAAATTAAAGAAGAAAATGCTAGTAATGTTTGTAAAAAAAAAAACCACACACCTGAAAATCATGATACCAATATTATCCTTTGATCCCTAACATGGTATAAAATTGAACTGCTTGGAATCAGAAAAAGAATAGAGAATGCTTCTGAAAGATGATTGGAGCAGAAGAAAACTGATCCATTAAGCTTATTGTAAAGATAACTTTTTCAGTACTCTTTTCTTTCTGTATGCAGCTGCTATTGATGGATATGAGAATACTAAGACTAACTGTTGCTATGGTTTCTGGGAAACTATAGTTTCTACTTCACAAATAAGTGCATGAAATTCAGAGCATGAGTTAAAATTCAAGACATATTTTAAGACATGATCAGATAAGCACACTGTATCTTTGAGGTTCTTATGCGATTTATTTTCCACATTTCTACCCAGTAGTTCAGAGACTCTTGTTGGCTTACAATGTAGATATACTGTATGTAATTTTTCTAGTAAAAATAGAATCCATGGGCAGACTTTTCCCTTATTAGCAAACATACGATTGAACATTTTATTGTACAGAATTTCTGTTGATTCGTACTGGATTTATAGAAATGCTTATTTTCCAACTTGCCCCATTGATCTCAACTAGATTGAGATAACTATTTTTACCATGTTTGTCAGTTTGTTGCATTTTATAATGTCTTTTTAGTGACATTTTCTAATTTCTTTTTACCAAGTGTAATAGCATTTTACAAATATTTATCGTATTTAGGACTCGCCAATCTCCCTCACAGAGGGACTCTAAGCGGTGTACAATCAAAATACAATAAAAAAGCATAAAAACAGCATATAAGCAATGTTACAAATTAAAAGGTGGGTGGTTACAAATAGCAGTCTTTTTTAATATAATCATGTAGGCAGAATTTGGATGGCTGTGACCAGATTTGAAAGCGAGACGTTCAGAAAACAGACTCAAGATCAAAACAGATGGGAAAATACTAATCAGTACAGAACCAAGTAATACTTCTTGATAATAAAGACAACTGTATCTTAGAACAAAAATGACTTCCTTGTGTATGATTTATAATTATCAGGAATTAACGTCTGAATAGCTTAATCTTAATTCTCATCAGCAATCCTAGTTATTTCAATGATAGAGAATAAGTCTTTCTGAAGACTTGATGAACAGTCCTAGCAATAATATTGAAGTGGTCTATCATTGCTGGGATATTTTTTGTCTTAGATTAGCCAACAGCCCTTGTATTGCTTGATGGCCTTCTAGCCACGTACTACCCTGCTTAATTAGCTTTTCAAGTGCTGCAACATAATGTAACTATGGCAGTACATGAATCCTGAAGTTTTATCACGAATGAAGTCGAATATACGTGTCCCAGGATAACGTTGCAGGAGCCAATCCGAGTCAGTCACCGGCACCAAAGGTTTAGTCCTCTTGAGTTTTCGGAGTCCATCTTCAGGGAACTTCTCTCCAGCAGTGTGGACTAAATTTCTGGTCCCAATGACCGACCCAGATTGGATTCTGAAATTTTATCGAGTTTTTTGTACATTACTTTAAAACTGGTAAGATATATGTGGGCCACTTATAGAAGAAATAGCTGTTCTGAACGGCTTGTATTTGGTTGTCCCCTTTGACTATCCCATAATTACTAGATAGGACAATCAGTGCTGATACAGCAGTGAATCGCTGTGCTTCTGCAGCCAATATTATCTGTTCTGAGATTCAACTTCGTCCCAGAAAGAAAAGTTGAGAAAAAAAATTCAGATGCCATAGAGTATCGGCCTGACAGAAAAACGTCCCTTTGCTGCTACGTAACGGTCATCAGTATTTTTGCAGCATATAGAGACCTGGCAAAAATAGTACTTGAAAAACGGCGTAGAAGAGGATGGCCTTAAAATATCTGTGGGAGTAACGGTGACGTGTTATCAAATAGGATTTACCCTTGATGAGGAACGCGGGAGCAGGCACAAAGCTCATTATCCCTTCATTGTTCGGCGATTCTGCGGGTCTGCGAGAAAGAGGCGGGAGGATTTATTACCCATCCTCGTTGTTGCCAGGGTACCGCTATTTAGGTCACACACAAGGGAGAAACGAGTCACATCATGCCTCCATGACATACTCATATACTCTCGTGCTGTTTTTTTCCAATCCTCCAGACCTAAGCCTCAGGCCCCTCACAGAATCCCTCCCATCTCCCTTTTCGCGACCCAGAGCTGCGCCACTGCAGCAGCGAAAGCCGCTCATAATCTAAGATGGCGGCTAGACTAAGCAGGGTTGTTCACGTGACCTAGGGAGACTGTTGCCAAGAGCAGATTTCTTTTGACAGATCTCTCGCGAGATCTTGCAGGAACCGGTTGAACCACTAGAGTTTTTATGAAACGAAAACAGAAGGGAGGGGGTGGCTAAAGGAGGGGGAATCTCGCGTGAATAGCGCTATAAACTTTGTGTAGGGAAGCCTCGCGGTATCATCTAACGCCTCCTGAATCGGAAGGAGTCCAGAACTTACTTTAGTTCTCGCGGTAGTCTTGGGATTTCTTCACCCTCCCCCCACCTCTTAATGCGGAGCGGAGAGTTCTCCCCGCGATACCTTTTGCAGCAAGCAGAGGTGGGGGGAGGGGATCGAAAGGAGGAAGAAGGGGCGTGGCTTGCGCGCTGAAGTCAGCACGGCGGCTGCGAGGGGGCGGAGGAATATATAAAGGCCCGGGTCGAACTGGGGGTGTTTCAGTTAGAGAAGCGATTCTAAGACGGAGGAGGTAGAACTGTTGTAGGCGAGGCGTATATTACTTCTAGTGAATTCGAGTTTCTCTACGCGGAGCGGGACCTCCCGGAACGATCTCTCGTTATGAGTCATGTGGCAGTGGAAAATGCCCTCGGTCTAGATCAGCAGGTGAGGGAACTCAAGGGAAAAACTCAAGGGTGGGCCCGGAATAGCGAGGGCTTCTCGCCCCTCCCCCACGGGTGACCGATCTGGCTTCGAGGCCCACTTGTAGTCTCCTTTGCCCTTGTGATACCCTACTATCTTCCCGCGCTCCACCGGTCCGGCACGGTTTTGGTGGCGCATTTTACTGTGACGCAGTTCCTTTTTTGGAGGCCGCAATTTTGGCGGCTTGGGCTCAAATCGTTGTAGGCCAAAAAATGAAGGGTGGGGGGGTTGTTGAAGGGCAAGGGAGAATCGCGGCGAGGCGTAAAGGATAGGGTGAAGCGCCCCTGGGCCGTATGAGACAGGCCGGGCCTGTTCCGGGGCTTTGTGCGGCTCTAGCGAGTGTGTTACATCTGCCGGGCCCCCTGGCGGCGTTGGCTTCGAACTGCAGCGGGCGGGGGACCACGGCGGCCATCGAGCGGTGACGAAATGGGAGGATGGGGGAAGCGCGTGCGCTGTTTCCCAGCCGGGGAGCGGGAGCCACTTAGCTATTGCTGCTGCTCTTGCTTCCCGTGTTGGGTGCGCGCGCATGCACACAGACGCGCGCGCCCCCATCTCCTTTGTCCTCGAGGCCCCTGTCGGAAAGGGGGGAGGAAGAGGGTGGTACCGCGCCTGGAAAGGCGGATTCTCCCTCTTCTCCTTTACGCTGGTTACATAGCTCCGCTCCCCGCTTCCATTCTTGCCCGTGGTCGAGAGCAGTGGCAGAGCAAAGTCTTGCGGGCGGTGTGGGCTAGAACCAGCTCCCGAAATGGATAAAGGAGCCGGTCAGGGAAATAAGAGCAGGCGTGTGACGCTGCCACCGGATTAGCGGCGGGCTAGGAAAGCGCAGTCGCCCTTCGCTGCGGCAGAGCTGGAATGCCGCGGCTGCGGCCTGAAAACGCAGCAGGCAGGAAACGACCCAGCTAGATTTGTCTGGTCCGGGGAGGCGGCCCATAGTTTGCGATTTTGAACGAGGGTATTCAGACTAAGATCAAAATATATGTTTATACTTATGCAGTTTTTTTAAAAAAATAAATAATCGATATATTTAATGCAGTCTAAAACTGATTTACCACATAAGGCTCCTATAGCATATAAGTATTTAATGTAATTTTGCTCAAAGAAATCAAATCTGCCATAAAACATTAAAAGAAGTGGTGGGGAGAATTTGCTTCTATGCAAAACAAGAGCTTTTTAAAAGTGGCTGGTAGTTATTGGGAAACAATTAGCATGTTTAATTTCAATATAAAATACTCTGGTGGTACACCACTTCAATTGCTGTATGCTATAAATGAGTACTGATAAATGAACAAATGAAAGTTGCTTGATATTATTTTGAGTCAAAGCTAAAACTTGGCAGGTTTTCATTTGAAAATGTAACTAATAATAACTTTTGTGTATTTTTAAGTTTGCTGGTCTAGACTTGAATTCCTCAGACTCTCAGAGTGGAGGAGGAACAGCAAGTAGTAAGTACATAATTCAAGAATATGTTTCTAGGGTTAATATGTCTTATGGGTAGCCTATCATTTCAGTAAAAAGAGCATCTATTGATGCTTCAAAATCAAGCTTCTATTCTGTTCCCACACCAGTATTTGTATTTGTTATGCATATTTAATGTTAAATAATTTTTTTTAATCTTGCTGGACTTCAAAGTTGAAGTTGAACTTCAAAATGTTAAAGGCTGCATGCTTCCTAAATCAGTGTTTGATCAGATCATCACTCATTCAATTTCTGAATTCTGTAACTTTTCCAGAATATATTTGAAGAATAGAGGAGATTGTTGGACTGGACTATCACCTACCAGTGCTATCTTATTCCTTTTATACTGCCAAAGAACCACTGTTGACTGAGTTCCAGTACTGTATTTTTAAAGTTCTGGCAATATTGGCTTGTTGCTTAGTGGGATAAATGGATTTCAAAGGAAAATGCTACAATATAACCATTAATGGGATTTTTTAAAAAAAAGATTCTTAGTAACTTAATCTCTTAATGGCAGGTTTTTACATAACTGCACTTTATAAATTATTCTACTGTTTTAGAAGTTCTCTGTCCTTGATAGACAAGTAAAAGTTATAAACTAACAGCTTCCAATCATGAAAAGTATAGGAAAAATACTGTGATGAATTGTGAATGTTCTAGCTAGCAAAGTTTTTTAAAGTAACGAGTATTTTTTCTTCCAGAAGGCCGGTACATTCCTCCTCATTTGCGAAATAGAGAAGCTTCAAAGCAGGGTATGTTTGTTGATACAGATTTCAATTGTGAAGTAATAGTGCTTCATTTAACCTTGACTCATAGGTGGATATGCATTACAAAGTCCCAAAACATTAAATATTAGTAAAATCTTGTACTAAGCTTAGAAGTGATATCTGTGGTTATAAGTGGCGAGGAAGCATCTAACTCAGTGATATTTTTTTCAGTATGAAGGTTGCAAGAGAAAATTCAGCTTGAGTGTAATACAGTTAGTAGGCTAGTGATTGAGAGTTGCATTTTCACTTAAGCAGTAAAGCTAGTTAAGTAATAATGCAATTTACTACAACTGGAACAGTGATGACACCGGACCAACAGAAAATATTGTTTCTTTTGAAAGTTATGATCAAATTCCTGGTCAAGTATTGTGGAATGACATCATTGATAATTACGATAATTCATATTGCAATTATGAAATGATCCATGATGAAATGAAACATTTTGAAAACATTAGTAATAAAGAAATGGAAGTAAGCAGAGACTCAGGCCTTTCCCTGTTTAGTGTGGGTACTGTTCTTTCAAAAAGCCTATTCATTGCTGTGTCAATCTATAGGGCTAGAAATTTAAAACTTCATAGAAGGAAGTTTTTAAAGCTGTTAATTGGCAGTTAAAATTAGTTATTAAAATACTAGATAAAATTACAATATAGTATCTTAACTCTTAATGATCCAAAAAGATAGAAATGATAATCACATTCTTGAATTTTCTCAGAGGATCCATATTTCTGGATTTTGTTAGCAACTAAATAAATAAAAGGTAAACATGTAATGGAAGCTTTGTTAGGGGTAGATAGCTCTTTTTACTTTCTTTTTTTTTGTGTGATTTGCAAGAAAGTTGCTTACCCCCAATTTTTGGGAGGGAAGATTGTTTTAAGTTGACAATAGTGGGCAAAATAAATCAAGTTTGTTTCTATGTTAGTTGTAGTCTTGTGGCAGTTATATTTAACAGTTTCTGGTTAAGTGCTAAAATGCCATTTTTATTGGTTCTTAACAGTTGGTTTAGGTCAACCTTCCATTTTTAAATTTAAAATTATAGGGATATTGTCATGTGGTCCACTGAGCTGTAGAACCTTAACTCATTCAACTGTTACTGAAAATTTTAGAAGATTTGAATATATAGTATTTCTGCCATTGTTGATATCAGACTACGTTTTGGCTGTTTCTTGTCTTCACTGTGGTACTTAACTGTAAGCTAGAACTTGGTAGAATTTGAAAAATTGTTTTGACTTCCACAATTTCCATAACCATAAATAGCTAATCTTAGCCTATGGGTTCACATGTGTAAAAAGTTAATAGAATTCAGAAATTTTTAAAATTGTGAACACATAACAAAGATTACCATATTTTTCAGAGTATAAGATGCACTCCCCCCCCCCCCCCAAAGTGAATAGAAATGTCTGTGTGTCTTATACAGTGAATGTTCCTGAAGTCCCACCGGCCCCCACCCTTCGGCCTCTGCCTTCCAGCAATTTATCTCCTTACAGCAAACAGCGTGGTCAGCTTCAGCACAGCCTGAATTAGCATGAGCAGCTGATTGGCAGTTGGATCAGCCTCCCGGAATGCCGCCTATCAGCTGTTCCAGGCTGCGGGGATTGCTGCCACCCATTGGTGCCGTTGGCACCCATGGCCGCTGTCACCTATGCACCTCCGTGTGCCCCATTTTTGGCCTCTGTGCATCCTGTTTTCGGCCTCATATAGGCAGCAGCAATCCCCGCCGCCTCGAATGGGCTGAAAATGGGGCATGTGGAGGCGGTGATAGGTGACAGCAGTGATGGCACCAATGGGCGGCGCCAATCCCCCGCAGCCTGGAACAGCTGATAGGAGGTATTCTGGGAGGCAGATCCAACCACCAATCAGCTGCTCGTGCTAAATCAGGCTGTGCTGAAGCTGACCACACTGTTTGCTGCAAGGAGGCAAATTGCTGGGAGGCAGATTTTTTTTTCTTGTTTTCCTCCCCAAAAGCTAGGTGCACCTTATACTTTGGAGCGTCTTGTAATCCAAAAAAATATGGTAATAAATTAGTGCACCCTCACCTATTCTAATAAACAAGGGAAAAGTCATTAGAATGATTTTTAGTAATTTTCTAGTGTTTTTCATGTATTTTAGCTTATACTGTAAATATTAACTATGCTGATTGGGCGTGATCTAAAGCAAGAGTGTCAAATTCGTGGCATCACATTGCTGTCATGTGACATTTCGTGACTTCCTTTCGGGGAGCTGGGTAGGTGTGGCCTGCGTGAGACAGTTTGACACCCCTGTTCTAAAACATTCTTGGGCCTTGTGGGAGATTTCACTGAAAGACCTGAAGTGGACAGCGGTTCTTGTTACTTCAGAGTGACATTTAAATTCATATGGTAATTTTTGGGCCTTTTACTAGATTAAGGAGGGGAAGAGTTTAAAAAAAAGTCTTGTTACAAGCAGAAAATCAAACAGACCTCTTAAATGAAGGTGGGTAGCTGCTTGGGCTACTCTTCCCCAGAAGGATATTACTATGGGTGAGGGTACTTAAAAGCAATCAAAGAGAAGATTTGTAATACTATTTTGAGTGAGTGAATAAAAACCAGCTTTATACTGGACTGAAACATGCTTGGAAGTAGTGAGAAATGTTTGATATTTCTGACTGTTCTAAGCTGTTGATTGGCCAGCTCCTTCCTTTTTTAAAGCACTCTGTTAGATGATTTTTGGGGTGGGGGTTGTCCTCATGTTGGCCAAAAAAATTCAAGAGACTTGCTTCTTCTACTTCTCCAAATGTGAACTCTACTGTCACCAAAGGTAAGCTGATATATTTGTAGAAACTTTACATTTTGGAATAAGGATGCCAAAAAGTTGTTAACACTGGTTGGAGACATTCCATAACAGACTGTTTTAATATGTTTTCAAACTGAATCATAATGCTGGGAGTTTTCATGGCTCTTTTTGCAGCATACAATATCCATAACTATACAGCAAACTACTATTCCAATTCGATGCCACCACCAAGAAGCTGTAAGTTGGTGTCAGGCTGGGGTGATTTTAAAGTTTGTCGTTTGGGAGCATGCCTCTAAGCGGTAACTTGCAGTTAACTAACAGTTTGAGCTTTTTCTTTCAAGCACATTCTCAGGCATGCCATGCCTTCTTCCCCTCAATTTAACACTTTTTTCAATTGGTGTTACATGATTAAGAAAATAGACAGTGAAGAAATGTTAAATTCTTTTGCTCCTTTAAAGTTTAGTACTTTTAGCAACACTAATTTTTATTAAAAACCTATAATTAGCAAGTACCAGAATCCACTTTTGTAGACACATCGTTATGTGGTGAGAAAGTTATTAGTTCTTAAACTAATAACACCAGCAAAGACACCAGCATAGTAACAAAAAACTTGAAATTCACCTTTATTAATTTTAAATCTAAGTTTATTATGGCCACCGTTCTTTTTATGACTACATGTACTAAAACTATTTAACACTTTCTTCACCAACAATGCGGTTAAAATGTTTCCTTTGTCAATAGTGTAAATCTATTCGAAGTTATAAAATACAACATAGGTTTTCTGTTTAGTGGGCATGTTCATATAATGTTATACGCTAATGATGTGCTGAATCTTTCAAGGTAATTATTCAGCAGGTGGCTTAGTACTTTTCCCACTATTAATAACTGTAAGTATTTTATCTATGAACTGGATAAGTTTCTGAAAGATTTAAAAAGATCCTACATTTGAATAGTTTATTCAAAATACTGTAATAAAATTAATGGCAGATTTTAAAAATAAAATTTGTTGGTATATTAAATATTGTCAGATACAATAGGACAAAGTTTGGGAAGCACTGGACTAATGTGATCTTTTGAAGAGGAAAATAGTTCATAATATTCCGTTTTCCTTAAACTTCCCTTTCTGGATTTAGGATTGGAGGCCTGTAGAGAAACAGGAAAGCATTGTTTGTTTCAATCTTTCCTGGTTTGGGGGGAAAATTCCTTTAGCTCTAGTTGTAGCAAATACTTTACCCCCCACAATCCTAGCTACTCTTTATAGTCAGAGCTCTTCACATTTTCCATAGGAAATTAACCAAAGTATGATCCTGAAACTTTTCACAATGTTTGTAAAGATAAACCAGATAACTAACCTTTTACTGGAACTCATGAATGAAGGCAAATATGTGCCCCAGGATAATGTTGCAGAATCCAGTCTGTGTTGGTCATTGGGCCAGAGGACTGAGCTTTCAGACTTGTACTCTGAGAATGGGCTACAGCATGACTCAGAACACCTTAACCTCTGGTCCCGGTGACCAACACAGATAGGATTTTTTTCATGAACTTTCTAATAATAATTGCAGACTTCTAACATACTGTACAAGCAGCTTTTTCTTTAAAAAAACTGATCTGAAAAAACGCACATACTAGCATTGGCTAGTCAGAATTTTGCTTTTTAAAATTGCTATTTGCTTAATAAATTGTATCTTTGAGCTTAGCATTGGACCTTGAGTTTAGTGCTGGGCTTGCTTCAAATTGACCATTTTTAAAAATGCTTCAACTTACTGCATGGCAGCAATATTGGTATACAAGGTACCTGGCTAAAGTACAAATATAGTACAATAACTTAAAGTTAGTTCAGCTACATAAACTTTTGCAGCTTTTGTGAACATAGATGCAGATGAACCTGCAATTTTAATTATTTGAGGCCAAGTTGCCCTTTTTTAAAAAGAAAGGTGCCCTTAAATGTAAATTTCTGGCAACAAAAGTCACACTGTTACAGTGGAGCTTGCAAAAACTATTTGCTGGCACAAGTGACATTTAACACTTTAATTGTTTAACTTTTTATTCTCTGCTAAAGATTCCCCCAGCTGGGACTCTCGTGGAGGTAATGGCTATATGAATGGATATGATCGTGACAGCCGGATGAATGGCTACGATCGTGATCGCGGTGTGTTTGGATCCAGAGGAGGATCTGGACGTGATGACAGAGGTGGGCGTGGGGACCTGTCACTTCCATCCAACTTAGTGATTAAATAGTGATTAAAAATAGAGAGCTTAAGATAGGAAAAAGCTCATGGAACTTATGGAAAATTCTTTGAATTTTCTTACCAAGCAGCTTTAAGGGAGCTGCCTTCCTAAACTGAAATACAATGGATATTATAGTTCTGAAATTTTAATGGGTCTTTAGAATCCTTCAAACCACAGTTGAAGATGATCAATTTGAATCCTGGAGTCAAAACTTTTCACGTTTCTATTAATGACTTAGCAATATTGAAGCTCATTGCCCAGTAGTTGTTCCAATTACTGTCTTCAGGTTTTACATGTCAAGGAAGGTAAACATTCTCAAAATCTTTCATCATTTGACTGTTTCTTTACTGGTGTCAGTATGTGGGCAAATACACGAAACTTGAAATGATCCAGTTTTCAAGCTGTTAAGAAATTGTCAAGTTTTAAATGACCATAATATGTTTAGTATGGGTTGCCTAATGGTTGAACTCTAGAGATATGCCATAGGCTGATTCCTCATTGAACCGAAGTAAAAATATCCAGGGTGGGTAGGGTTCATTCAGCTTGAAAAGATCAGTAATTGCTGGATGTTGAACACCATCCCATTTTTTTGCTGTCAGTGCCATCTTGATGGCAGTGTGGCTTATTTTGAACAAACAGATAAATTGTATTTGGAAGACTGGTGGCTGCTTGTTGATAATAATGGTTCTTCTCAATATATTTCTTACCTGTAAATATCTTTGGAAATATTTAATAATGGATTGTATTATCTGTAGGATTTGATGGTGGATGGAATGCTGCCAGAGACAGGGATGCTTATAGTAGCTTTGGTGCAAGAAGTGAACGTGGATCAGGAAAATCAAGTTTCTTTACTGACCGTGGCAATGGCTCAAGAGGAAGGTAACTACTTTGTTTATTTTTATTTCTTTTTTAAAAAATGTATTGTCTGTAGAAATTTAGTTGTATCATGTTACTTTTAATAAAATTATTACATTAATCCTAATATGTAATTGGTCTGAATTGTTTGGTACCAATAGCTAGGTGTGTGTGTATGTGTATTTTAATTAGGAAAAATACTCAGCATTTCCTATAAAATTGCTTTTGGCAAGTAGGTTATTTAGTTCAGAATTTATGAGAAATTATTTTTGGTTTGCCATATCTAAAATCTGATATGGGTACTTTTCTCCTTTATATTCAAAGCCTGTTCTGTAACCATTTAGTTTGATTACAGAGTATCTTGAAGTTTTCTTTAATGTTTACTCTTGCATCCCCATTTTCCAGCAGTGTGCATGTTTTCCTCCCTTTTATCCTCATAAGAAGCCAATGAAGTAGATTGTATTGAGTGAAGGAATAATTTATGAATGCCATGACTGAAAAGGGAGTTGAACCCAGAGCTTGGTACCCAAGAGTTCCTAATTAATCACTAAGAATTGAGATGGGATAAATGCAGTCTGAATTGTTAAAATCCTTCTACTTAGTTGAATCTTCCTATAGCAAGGGCAAAGAAACAGTTAAATGGAGAGCCTTTGATAGCAGAAAGACAAAAGCTGCAGCCCTCCAATCAGCATGATTCCCAGAAGTTGGTTCCTTAACATGACAGAAAACTGAAATTATTAATTTCTATAGTCATGTTAATTAATTAAACCTGATGTTTGAATGACATCTTTAGTATGTTTCTGAAAAGCAAAATATGGTCTTAAGCCTCAAATAATGCAATCTGCTTTAAAGTAAAAGGGAATATTTTAAAGCTGCCAACTTGCTAGGTAGCTTTAAAGGAGCACATACATGTGGATTTAATGCTATATTGTATGTTTAGATTTGATGATCGTGGTGGAAGATGCACTAGTGATTTTGATGGTATTGGGAGTCGTGGTGATAGGAGTTGCTTTGGTCGATTTGATCGTGGTGGAAACAGTCGTTGGTGTGATAAAAATGATGAAGATGATTGGTCAAAACCACTTGCCCCAAGTGAACGTACGGAACAGTGAGTATTAAAGGCTTACCTGGCAACCTTTCAGTGAAACATTCAATGCTGTATGATACAAAGTTGACTTATTTTCATTATAGGGAGCTGTTCTCTGGGGGGAATACAGGCATTAACTTTGAAAAATATGATGACATTCCAGTTGAGGCAACAGGCAACAACTGTCCTCCACACATTGAAAGTGTAAGTACTACCAATTTTATAATGCATTTACTTGATAACCTATGCTAAAATTGTTAAACTTCCATATTGTAATAAATTAGTACTTTTTAATTGATTAATCCTTTAGAAAGGACATTAGTTTCATTTTTTATGCTAGTAATTTTGTTTGGAAAGAGATGATACCTTATGATTTTGTGTCTGATTCTTTTTAAACTTGGTCATCTTATTACATCTGGCTTATAGTACCTGGCTATATTGAGGTTTTTACTAAATGAATTGAGGATGAAACATACTATAAATATTTTATAGTATAAATATTTTATTTATTTTATAGGATAAAATAAAGTATTTTATAGGATAAATATTTTAAATATACTGGAGAGAGAAATGGGGAACTCCTACATAGTTAATAATTGAAAAGAAAATAACTGGTAGGTTAATGCAGTACTAAAGTACCAGTGCATGTGGATTATTTTCAAAAGAATACTGTAGAATTTAGATTGTTGTACATTTGCTGATGTTGCTTGGATAGGTAAACACAGGAGTATTCAATTTACAACCACAATTGAACTCAACATTTCTTTTGCTAATCCAGGCAAAAATGCCTCACTTTATGACCTTTTTGCCACACTTGTTAAGTGAATCACTGCAGTTGTAAAGTGAATTTGGCTTTCTTCTCGCCCCCATTTGACTTTGCTTGTCGGAAGCCAGCTGGGAAGGTTACAAATGGTGATCCCATGACCCTGGGACAGTGCAACTGTCATAAATACATGCCATTTCTCAAGTGCCCGAATTTTGATAATTGGACCAATTTCCGTAAGTGTGAAAAATTGTCATAAATAACTTTTTTCAGTGCTGTTGTAACTTTGAACAGTCACTAGATGAATGGTTGTAAGTTGAGGACTACCTGTGTTTATTTTCTACACTGAGTGCACTGCATGAGCATAGCATGCTCAAAAACAGCCTTAGGCATACTGCTTCACCTAAATTCGTTAATTAATTCCTACATTTGATCTGTAAGTGAGACGAGTTGATTGTGTGGCACAGTCCAATTTTTTAAAAACAAATCCTGTTTTTTATAAATTTTCTTCAATGGAAACCAGATAACAAAAAAAATTGCATACTGGAATTATAATTAGCTGCTTTTGATTATCTACTATACATGGAAAAAAGCTGTTTGCCCCAATGTCAAGCTTAGAACTGACTTTCTGTGAATATATTTGAATTGTTTGGTAGAAGTCAAGGACTTGGCCACCTCAAAGTCAAATTCCTACCAAGAATTTAAATCAAACAAACTACTTCATAAGCAAGGGCATTGGGTGGGTGGAGTGCTCCATCCATTAATAACCAGGTGTCCGTATGAGTGCAACACTGGCTAATAAGGTAGTTAGACTGATGTAGAATACTCCTGTTTAATAACTGAAATACCTTTGCAGTTTAGCGATGTTGACATGGGGGAAA
Source organism: Ptyas mucosa (assembly GCA_012654045.1). Taxonomy (NCBI): domain Eukaryota; kingdom Metazoa; phylum Chordata; class Lepidosauria; order Squamata; family Colubridae; genus Ptyas; species Ptyas mucosa. The sequence goes on along the minus strand of WNWU01000016.1, from coordinate 38,876,456 downwards.
TTATCATGGGGAACATCGAACTCACCCGCTACACTCGACCTACTCCTGTTCAGAAATATGCTATTCCTATCATCAAAGACAAAAGAGATCTGATGGCTTGTGCCCAGACAGGTAAGTCTGTAATATTTATATTATAGCTGCATGTTCTAAATGAAGTAAAAGTAAAATTTAGCAACTATGAAAGCCATGCTGCACAAATTTTGAACTCTTTTCCTTTAGAAGCCTTGCTGATTATTATATTATGAAGTACAGTTGTGTTGACTAAATACTGAGAATGAGCCAATGCTGTTCTCCAAGTGGAGGGGTTTGGGTAAATTGCAAAGACCTGCTGTTTTGCAATTGGCTGTAATTGATTAACTACCACTAATTTGACCTAGCATTGGAGTAAAAATTATTTGCAGCCAACACAGGTTTCTGTATAACTTGTAATAATAATAATAATAATCACATACTGGTTGAATTTGTTCTCAGAAATAAAATGTTTGCATTGCTATCAAATTTTAATGCATCTTTATCTCTAGGTTCTGGGAAAACTGCTGCATTTCTTCTGCCCATATTGAGTCAGATATATACAGATGGTCCAGGTGATGCTTTGAGAGCCATGAAGGCAAGTGTATGGTTTGCAGCATATACACAATATCTGGATACTCCTAGAAATATGCATTTTATCATGCTTTTTCCAGTTATCACTTCTGTGTTAATGTATGGAAATGAACTGTTTCGGTTTGAGAACATAACTCAAACTCGTTTGCCTCTGCAGAGGAATGTTGTGCACTAATTTTGTTTCAGCACAAAAATAGCTGTACAGAATATAGGCCTTGACTGACACAACCATTCATTTAGTAATTATTTGAAATTATGGCATTGGAAAAAGTAACTTATGATAGTTTTTCACACTTAACTTGATCATGTGATCAAAACCTAGGTGGTTGGCAACTGGCATGTATTTCTGACATTTACACTGTTCTAGAATCATGTCACCTTTTGTAACCTTCCCAGCCAGCTTCCTACAAGTAAAGTCAATGGGGGAAGCCAGGTTCACTTAACAATTGCTTGATTCACCTAACGCTTCGGTGATTTGCTTAACAACTGGCAAAATGTAAAATAAAGTGCAACTCACCTAACTGCCTTGCTTAGCAAAATTTGGGCTCAATTGTGGTTGCAAATTGAGGACTCTGTCTGCTTAACTTCAAGGAAGTAATCAAGCAGAATGAAATGTGTTGCATAACATTGGACTTATACCTTCAGTGACATCTTGCTCTTGTAACATTACAGGAAAATGGAAGATTCGGGCGTCGTAAACAATACCCAATTTCATTAGTTTTGGCTCCAACAAGAGAATTGGCAGTGCAGATATATGAAGAAGCTAGAAAGGTAAATGTTACATGCTTCTGGGAACTTATTAGCAAATTACAAGGCACAATTTTAGATCTGAAATTCTAAAATCTGAAATTTCCTTCCCTCTAGTTTGCCTATCGTTCCAAAGTCCGTCCTTGTGTTGTATATGGTGGTGCTGACATTGGCCAACAGATACGTGACTTGGAACGTGGTTGCCATTTGCTTGTGGCAACTCCAGGCCGCCTTGTAGATATGATGGAAAGGGGAAAGATAGGCCTGGACTTCTGCAAGTAAGTAATACAGTTCTGTATGTTTATAAGATAATAAGTTTTGTAATATTGATAGCCTTGGATACTTTGGAACTTCTTTATCAGTATGGAATCGTAGAACTCTTGATGTGCTATCTTATATTTTCTAGATACTTGGTTTTGGATGAAGCTGATCGTATGCTTGACATGGGTTTTGAACCTCAGATTCGTCGTATTGTTGAACAAGATACTATGCCACCAAAGGGTGTCCGTCAGACAATGATGTTTAGTGCTACTTTTCCAAAGGAAATCCAGGTATTTATGCATGACGATCAACTTTCCATTAAGATTAAATTAAAGGGCACATTAAAGGGAAACTGATATACTGGAAGTAATTATGGTAAACCCAATGCTGCTGTTCCAAAAGGCAACTAGATTTTCTTGTTGTTTTTTCCTTGAAAATGTTTCACTTCTCATCCAAGGAGCTTCTTCAGTTCTGGGATGAGAAGTGAAATGTTTTCAAGGGAAAAAAAGTCCAGTTGCCTTTTGAACAGCACCTTTTGGACAAGCATGAACTGGATGACTGAATCTCTCTAGACATGTCTATGATAAATTTGTTAAAAAAAATAAGCAGAGTTCTTCAATAGTTTTATTTTGAAGAATTTGTCTATAGTTAACTCCGTATTGTTGAGACTGTTCTGCACACCCATAGAGGTTTGTGGGGATTGATAAACTATGATTAGATGCATATTGTTTATGCTGATTAAGTGTTATTTTTTAGATGCTTGCTCGTGATTTCTTGGAGGAATATATTTTTCTGGCTGTTGGCCGAGTTGGCTCTACATCTGAGAATATCACACAGAAAGTAGTATGGGTGGAAGAGTCAGACAAAAGGTCATTTCTGCTTGATCTCTTGAATGCCACAGGTAAAGACTGAAGAATGATTCCAGTATAAATCTAATGTAAATCTGTGTTAGCTGGGGAGAAAAAGTAAGATTTTTCCTTCCTATTTTCTTCTATAATTGACTTCTTGCTTCAATCGGCCTGCAGCTAGCTTGCCTAGTAACACCTTTTTATTATTGCAATCATAAGCACTAGTTTATACCATGTGGTGCTATATTGACAGATACACCATTAGTTAATGAAATTCTTTGTATATGCAGGCAAGGATTCCTTGACTCTGGTGTTTGTAGAGACTAAAAAGGGAGCTGATTCTCTGGAGGATTTCCTATACCATGAAGGATATGCTTGCACCAGTATCCATGGTGATCGCTCTCAGCGAGATAGAGAAGAAGCATTACATCAGTTCCGCTCTGGCAGAAGTCCCATCTTAGTTGCCACTGCAGTAAGGATATATTTGGTTGTGTAGCTATGTGTGTCTTTTTAATTTTATTTTTGGGAATTCAGGATTCCCCTCTTGTCTTCAATAGGTAGCGGCACGAGGACTGGATATTTCCAATGTTAAACATGTCATAAATTTTGATTTGCCAAGTGACATAGAAGAATACGTGCATCGCATTGGCCGTACAGGCCGTGTAGGAAATCTTGGTAAGAGGGCATTAATCTTGATGGGGATTTTGTAGTTATTAAGATCTATATGTGCAGAAGTGCTAAATAACATGAGATTGTTGCTGCCCAGAATTTTGTCAACCTCTATTTGAAAAAAGCCTTTTCAAAATAATAGTGGGCATTGATTAGGATGCAAATACTTTTAAGGAGACCTCTAGCAATAAAGGCCTGTTGGGAAAGATCCGTGTATGTATGTATTATTGAAACAATTCATAAGTTCCTTTTAAGGCAGTAAATGAAGTTACAAATTTTGTTGCTGGTTTTGGAAAATGCTTAATTAATGGAAATCTGCCTTGGATAGCTTTATTATGCTTCTGAGAAGCTTTCAAATTGAAGAATATATTTGTACAAATACAGTATCCCAGGTTTTCAATTTTTATACTTAAAACATTTTGAATAATATCCCTATTTAAATGCCTTTGATTTTCATGCTTTTACTTTCAATGTTGTAAATCATGTACTGTAGAAGGAAAAGCCCATCAATGGCTTATCCTTCACACAAAAAGGGGAACAAATTTATCATAAATGCAATGATAAATCTACTGTTACTAAGAGCTCATCATGAGTGGTCAGGAAGAACTATCTGCTTTTATTTGTGTCATTTTGAAAATAAGAACAGGTAGCTGAAGATCTCATGTTCCCTTAACTTTTCTTTTAGGTCTTGCCACATCATTTTTTAATGAGAGGAACATAAATATCACAAAAGACTTGTTAGATCTACTTGTTGAAGCTAAACAGGAAGTACCATCTTGGTTAGAAAACATGGCATATGAGCAACATCATAAAGGCGGAAGCAGTCGTGGACGTTCCAAAGGGTAATACAAATGAATTAAGTTTGACTGCCTTCCATGTAGCTGGCTTGAGCTTCACTTCATTTTATTATTACATTAGGCTGCAAGCTATTCTACTTCCTGTGTTTTCAGGATGAGGGTTTTTTGCTGCTCCAATATTCCTTTGCATTCTGCAGAAATGTAGGGTATAACGAGAATGTTTCATTTTTGAAAAACCAGAGGAAATGGTAGTAAATAGGGTACTTGTTTGTTAGATTTATATCCCACTTTTCTTATAGGAGCTCAGGGCAGTATGCATGGTGTTCCCTGCTTATTGTGTTAGATTTTTTGGTTTGGCGAAATTAGATGCCAGTTCAGTTGAAATTTTGGAATAATGTTCTGCAGAGAATGAATAATAGTAAGTTTTTTTAAAAAAAACACTGAACAATTTGAGATAATAACTATTGCTTGATTACAAGCATGCAGTAGCAAAATAGATACAGAATATAAGAATTAATTAAATGGAGGGTTTATTTAATGGGATTCAAGGATACTTCAAATGCTGTTTTACCTATCTTTCTGTTTTCCTTCAGCCGCTTCAGTGGAGGTTTCGGTGCCAGAGATTATCGAACAAGCAGCAGCAGCAGCGGTGGGAGCAGTAGTTTTGGCAGCAGTCGTGCAAGTAGCGGTCGCAGTGGTGGTGGTGGTGGTGGTGGTCACGGAGGTAGCAGAGGATTTGGAGGTAAATCTTTTGTGCTGTTTAGGTGGGATGAAAGATGATAGAAAAAAAAGTTAAAATGTCTTGTGAACATTTTTATTGCATCTTAAATTTCTCATTTTTTTGTCTTAATAGGTGGCTATGGCGGCATCTATAACAGTGATGGATATGGAGGAAACTATAACTCTCAGGGGGTAGATTGGTGGGGCAACTGATCTGCTTGCTGCAGATTCTTACCAAACAAGCTAATATGGAAACCACATGTAACTTAGCCAGACTATACCTTGTGTAGCTTCAAGAACTCGCAGTACATTACCAGCTGTGATTCTCCACTGAATTTTTTTTAAGGGAGCTCAAGGTCACAAGAAGGAAAGGAACAGAAGCCCTACTTTGAAGAAGGTTTAAAGACTCCATTGTAGTCAGGATTAACTCCTTTACCCAACCCCACTCCCACTCCTAAACTGTATTTATAATTTTGTGACTGAGGATCATTTGTTAATGTACTGTGCCTTTAACTTTAGACAACTTTTTATTTTGATGTCCTGTTGGCTCAGTAATGCCCAAGATTATCAATTGTCTTTGCAAAATTATTCAACTTGGGCTTTATAAAAATCAAACCTTGGCACACAGGTGTGATACAACTTACAGGAATCATTGATTCATCCACTTTATCTGCAAAAACAAAAGAAAAAAGAAAACTTGTGCGGTGGCCTACATTAGGGCTTTGATACTTGGAGATTTGAAAAATAAAACATCTTGAAGCATATCAATGGAATTAGTTTCTAATGTGGCAAAACTGTACAAAGTTAAAGTTGATTTGCTCACTCTATCCTGGATAGGTACTTCGAACCTGATTGTCTTTAAAAAGCCATTCCAGTCCTGATAATGAGGTGGTGTATGGATTGCATGCATACAAGCACTGTTTTAAAAGTAAATGCAAGTAAACACAGCAATTCCAGTGTTTAGGCAGATTATTAATGTGAGCTAGCCAATAGAAGGCGGAACATTACAGGGAATGTTTAAAGGTCTGAACTTGAAATAGTTTTTAGGAGAATTCATCTACTTAGACGATTCAAAATTGCCTGCCATATTAAGTTGAAATGGTAGAATGGCTGACCATAACAGTGAAGGTCCATTTTTTAAAAGGGCCTGACTGATTTTTTTGGTCTTAACGCATGCTAGTGTTGATGTTTTTTGGTCAAGGGGGAATGAACAGGAAGAATTATGCAGCAGGCTTTATTTTAATGCAGATTCACATTACTCTGTTCAAGCTGCGTTGAAGTGTTAACTGGCTTACTGTAGACTTGTAAAATGGCTCCAGAAGAGTAACAAATTCTGAGATCACAAAGGTTGGAATGTACATAACTGCACAAGGTTCAATTCTGCTATCAAGTGCAGTTTTAGTCAGTTTTAGTTGCATAGGTTTCCATTGTATTTAGTCTTGTTAATGCTGATCTGGCCAAAGATGAGTATTTCCAACAGTAAAAGGCCTCTGTCACTTAGTGTCTCTGAGATAACGTCTGTTGCCAGAGCTATTACCAACACTTTCTCTAAGTGGCATAGGACAACAGCAAAATCTCCTAAAGTGCAATAGATCTTTTCAAGTGTATTGTGCCTTGTACTAAACTTTAAGTAGGTGCACTTGACAGTATTTGAAGTCATTTGTTATGGTGCTATTTCAATTAGTCTAGATTTAGGCCCTTGTACATTTTGCCCATAACTTTTTACAAAATACTTCTTTTATTGCACATTCAGAGAATTTTATATGTCTTGTGTGCGTGTCCTTAACTTCCAATCTTATTTTGTCTCTTGGGAGACTGAACGCAGCTTGGCTAAGGAGAAGGAACTAGATTCTAAAACTGGGACCATGGGAATAATGGTTGGGAAGAAAACTATTTGCACACGACAGATTTCTAGATACTTTTTGCTGCTAGTTTTGTGTAATATTTATTGAACATTTTTGACAAATATTTATTTTTGTAAGCCTAAAAGTGATTCTTTGAAAGTTTAAAGAAACTTGACCAAAAGACAGTACAAAAACACTGGCACTTGAATGTTGAATGTCACCGTATGCGTGAAATTATATATTTCGGGGTAGTGTGAGCTTTTAATGTTTAAGTCATATTAAACTCTTAAGTCAAATTAAGCAGACCCGGCATTAGCAGTGTAGCCATAACTTTCTGATAGTAAAACAAAAATTGGCAACTTTAAAATTAAACATGCCAAGGTTTTGATACACTTGTCTTAAGATATTAATGAAACACTTCAAAACACTGATGTGAAGTGTCCAGATTCTCAGATGTTCGTTGCGTGAGTTTTTGTTTAGTTGTGTGTTTTTTTTTTTCAGTGAATGTCTGGCACATTGCAATCCTCAAACATGTGGTTATCTTTGTTGTATTGGCATAATCAGTGACTTGTACATTCAGCAATAGCATTTTAGTGAGTTTTACAACCAGCAATATTCTTCAGTTGTGATAAAGATTCAGTCATATGCAAAGAATGGGTTTAAACTTGCTGAGTGTAAACAATATGAACGTCAGGTCACTGTAGGTTTAGTAATTGCTTATTGTATTAGTTTAGATGCTAGCACTGCATGTGCTGTGCATTACTCAGTTTTAATAAAATAAAAAGTTGAAATGCATCCTGTGTAATTTTGATTCTTGCCTTAGGTGGAAAGGAGTGGTTTAAAAATAGATGGTTCAAAAATTAATGATTCTGCTTTTCCTAATCTCTGCTAAATCTTGGCATCATGAACTGAACTTTCAGTGGGACTTTTTGGTTTGGGGTAGACAGAAAGCCATTTATTGCTTTTTGGTATACTGTAATCCAATACAGATACTAGTTTTTACCTGAATAATAAGTAATAGTGTTGGTTGCAAATTGTAAATGAGGTTGTTTATTGGTATAATAATTATAGTAGAAATAAAATGTATTTATAATTTGGTAGTTACTTACCACTGATTCTGTAAACCACTTTTGGGACTGGGAGAGTATATTTACATTAACCTCCATTTTTAATATGCATTGGACCATTGAAGTAGAATTGTTTTGTAGTATAACTGGGGATTTGAGTGTGTGAGTGTGTGTGTGTGTGTGTGTGTGAGAGAGAGAGCAATGACATGGCAAGTTCAGATCAATAAATGTGACCTGTTATCCAGGAACTTGTTTTCCACCTTAGAAAAATAGTTGTATGTGAGGTTTGAATGGAAGCATTTGGGGGAGGATAGCAGAACAAGAATATAGTAAAAAAAAATGCTGAACAGCCCCCAGTAATAGGTGGTTTACAAATTTTTCAAAATATTAAAAGCCAAATTGAGCAGGAAGGGTAAAGATGTTATAAAATCAGGAAGGTTGATGTTCACATAACAACTCCGATGCCAGCTACCGTTGCAGAAAACAAAGCTAATCAAATGGACAGACTTTGTAATTCATGCTTATGTTTTGTCATTTACAATACCCAGAGTTGCTTACTGAGAAGGGTAACTAGAAATTTTTAAAAAATGTTAGGAAATTTCTAGAAGATTGTCATTCAGACCATTTATTTATTTTATTTTTTATTTATTATATTTATATACCGCTGTACTCCCGGAGGACTCAGGGCGGTGTACAGTCAAATGATAAAATACATATAATACAAATATTTTAAAGATTGATTAAAATACAATTAAATAATTTGGTCTTGAACCTAAAATTAAAACTCTAAATTTATGAGATTAAGATTTAAGAGCAGTTTTAGAAGAGGTTAGTCCAGGCCAGCCTGCTGGAATAGAAACGTTTTGAGGGCACAGCGGAAAGCGTGAAGATCCGGGATTGTCCGTATCTCCGGGGGGAGCTTGTTCCATATGGTAGGTGCCCCCACAGAGAAGGCTCTCCCCCTGGGGGCTGCCAGTCGACATTGTTTGACCGATGGCACCCTGAGAAGCCCCTCTATGGGAGCGTACTGGTCGGTGACAGGGTACTGGTGGCAGGAGGCGGTCTCGTAGATACCCCGGTTCTAAACCATGGAGTGTTCTAAAGGTGGCGACCAAAACCTTGAAGCGCACCCGGAAGAACACAGGAAGCCAGTGCAGCTCCCGCAGGAGGGGTGTCACATGGGAGTGCCAGGTCACTCCCATAACAACCTGCACGGCCACATTCTGGACCAACTGGAGCCTCCGGGTGCTCTTCAAGGGGAGCCCCATGTAGAGAGTGTTGCAGTAGTCCAGTCGGGAAGTGACAAGGGCATGAGTGACCGTATTTAACAAGTCCTGATTCAGAAAGGGATGCAACTGGCGTTATCAGGTGAACCTGATAGAAAGCTCCCCTGGCCACAGCCGTCAGGTGCTCTTCTAAAGACAGCTGTGAGTCCAGGAGGACACCTAAGTTGCGAGCCCTCTCTGTGGGGGCCAATGATTCACCCCCAATAGTCAGTGATGGCAACAGCTGACTATATCGGGATGTCGGAAACCACAGCCACTCGGTCTTGCATGGGTTGAGCTTGAGTCTGTTCCTTCCCATCCAGATCCGTACAGCCTCCAGGCACCGGGACATCACTTCAACGGCATCATTGGGGTGGTCCGGGGTGGAGATGCACAGCTGGGTGTCATCAGGGTACTGATGGTACTTCACCCCGAAACTATGGATGATCTCGCCCAGCGGCTTCACATAAATGTTGAACAGAAGGGGCGAGAGAACTGATCCCTGTGGCACCTCACATACAAGGGGCCTCGGGGTCGATCTCTGCCCCCCTGTCAACACAGACTGCGACCGGTCAGAGAGAAAGGAGAACCACCGTAACACGGTGCCTCCCACTCCCAACAATTTAGCCATTAACAAGCCATATTTACACCCAGTTCAAAAGAAAAGGAAACAACCAGTACATGTTCTCTGGGATAAGCAGAGATTAATACCACAGAAAACAATTCAGGTAGTTCTTGAGCTACAGTAGCTCAAAATTACAGTGACCTCAGAAAAAGTGGTTGATGACCTGTCCCCTCCATAGTCATGTGACTGGGTGCTTGGCAACTGGGTTTTATAATAGTAGCAGCATCTTAGGTGATTGGCATTTGTAACCTGAATTGGCTTCTAACAAGCAATTTGGGGAAGCCAGATTTGCTTAATGACCACAATTCCCCTAACTGATTAAAAATTGTCATAAAATTGGTCATGTGATGTTACTTAACCATGTAGCTTGGCAACCAATATTCTGATCCCAATTGTGGCTGCTGTACTTTAATTGAACTATCGAGAAAACCACATTGCTGTGAACACTTGTGCAGGGCAAGCTACAGTATATAAATGGAGCAAATCCCATGTACACACTGTTATCTAGTTAGGTAATAATCTGCAAGCAAGAAGACCCAGACAGCATCAATAACTCCACTGTTCAAGTGTGACGAGCATAGATTCTACTGAAATACTAGCTTACAATCATTCAAGATTTAATTGTGTATCTGAGGTTGTAACCTAGTGAGGGATCTTGGAGCTACGTACTGACTTCCAAGTGTGGCATTAACTGATTCCAGTATAGGGGCAGGGATGTTGGAGGCTATTAAAGATGTTTCTGGCTTTCAGGGACATTATGTAATAGATGCCAGATACTAATTGTGAAATTAGGCTCCAGCAATAGGTGGGATTGCTGCTAGTACCAGACTGCTGCATAGCAACTGAATTGGAATAGAGCTGGAAGGGACCTTTGAAGTCTTCTAGTCTAACCACCTGCTCAAGCCGGAGAACCTTATACATTTCAGACAAGTGACTGTCCAGTCTCTTAACCTCCAGTGATAAAGTACCCACAACTTCTGAAGGCAACCTGTTCCATTGCTTAATTGTCCTTGCTTGTTAGGAAGTTTCTCCTTAATTTCAGGTTGCTTCTCCTTAATTAGTTTCTATCCATTGTTTCTTTCCCTGCCCTCTGGTGCGGAAAATAAATTGGCCCCCTCCTCTTTGTGACAACTTCTCAAATACTGGAATACTGCTAGCAAGTTCCCCCCAGTCCTTTAGACTAGCCAAACCCAAATCCTGCAATCCTTCTTCATATGTTTAATCATCTTAGTTGCTCTTCTTTGCACTTTGGAAAAAGTCTCAACATCTTTTTGTAATGGGACCAAAACTGGATGCAATATTCCAGGTGTGGCCTTACTAAGACTATAAAACGGTACTAATATTTCACGTGGTTTTGATTCTACGCCTCTCTATACAACCAAGGATTGTATTACTGCTTGGTTCCGATAGCCAGGTTGGAAGTGGGGTTTCCTACATTTAGAAACTTTAGTGTCCTCCTGTGGAACAGAATCAGGAGAATTCAGGACTTAGCTTTTTAATAATTTTTAATTTTTTTAAAATACAGAATAAAACTAAAAGGAAAAAGGAAAAGAATGAAAGAGCAAAGTGCTGAAATAAAAAATATAAAGACATAGCTTCTGATTTTCTTTTATAGCAGTTATAAATATAAAATAGCCTCTTCTATGGTTACAGTATTGCTTACATTTTCTCTACATTAATCTTTTAATTTTGTTCTAATCCTCAAAACCATATACTTTTTTTTTTGTGTCCCACAAAAAGTCAAAAGGTTTCCATTCAATAAAGTTAGTACAACGTCCCTCTCAAATTAAAGCAGTCAATTTGGCCATCACACCAAGTTCCAGCATCTTCACCATTTCTCTATTATGGATCCAATAAAATCTTTTCATCCTGTTGCATATAATAGTCATCATTATATTTGTACCCTATGACTATCATTTAAGTGTTGTACCTTATGATTCTTGACAAATATATCTCTTCTTTTATGTACACTGAGAGCATATGCACCAAGACAAATTCCTTGTGTGTCCAATCACACTTGGCCAATAAAGAATTGTTCTGTTCTATTCTATTCTATTCTATTCTATTCTATTCTATTCTATTCTATTCTATTCTATTCTATTCTATTCTATTCTATTCTATGATATAAATTTTAGTCCTTTCAACCACATATTCTCCCTTTGATCCATGTATATATATATATATATTCTTTCACTTCTGTTTCATATTTCAATAAAATGTATACATTTTAGCAATATAATCATTTGTGCCCAGTTCCATTTTAAATTTAGACTGAATGTTCAAAAGTTCCTTTATATAGTTTAAAACTTTTTAATAATTGTACATATGAAATCCATTGACATGAATATCTGTCTACCACCGGTTCTTTATTATTATTATTATTCAACATTCTCCTCAACAGAATTCTAACGTATCAAAGTAAATCAACTATGCTATATAATCATTTTCATAAAAAGCTTCCTGTGCTGAGACCCACAAAGGTATTTTCAGGCATAGCCTTAAATTTATATCTGTTCCATATTCTCAATATAGCACATTTAACAGTATGATGTTAAAATTTACATAAACCTTAGTTTGATCATAACATAGATATCTGTGCTACCCAAATCTTAAATCATGACCTAACCCGAAAAGCCTTTTGTTTCTTGACAGCATCCATTCTTTCATTTGGATCAACAGTGGAGTACAAAATATAATTTCAAATTAGGTAGGCCCAGTCCTTCTCTTTTGCATCTTGTAACACCTTATATTTCACTTACGATTTTTTCCCTTGCTAAACAAATTTGGCTATATCTTTCTGCCATTGTTTAAATGATACATCAGATGTCAAAACTGGTATCTGAAATAAAAATAATATTCTATGCAAGACATTCATCTCAATCACCGAAATTCTCTCCAACAATAATTGTGTTTTCTTGCATCTTAGCGTGTCTTTTATTTCATTCCAGTCTTAACATAATTATTTTGAAAAAGCATACAATTTATATTTCTCATATTAATACCTAAATATTTTATCTGATTCTCAACCTTGGAACCTATTTTATTCAATTCTGTTTGATCTTGTGTCTTCATATTTTTGTCAACGTTCTTTGTCTTTTGTTGATCTTAAAACTTGCATTTCCACCAAATATTTTTAATATCCCCATTAAAGTTTAGATTCCATTTAAAAGTTCCTTTAGGACTAATACAATGTCATCTGAAAAGCCTCTTAATTTATAAATTTCTTTTTTAATCTTTACACCCTTAATCCTGTCCTCTTATTCTCTGCTTCATATTTCTAAAGCTAAAATATAACGAAAGGTGACTGGATAAAAAAGTCCACATTGTCAAAAGACTCCCTTTGCATCAAAAATAAATAAATAATGCAACTTGTTTTTCATTGAGTTGTTCAAAATATTCTAAAATATCCAACACTGTTCTTTTAACTGTGTTTTAGGTAAAAACTCATCTTGATCTTAATGTATAGGTTCTTGTGAAATTATTTTCAGACTACCAATTAGGATCATTGTGTACAGTTTATAATCATTAAGTAATTATATTGATCTATAATTTCTCATCAAAGTCAAATGCTGTCCTTTGGATACTAGTGTTACATATATAACTATGCAATTTGATATATCAGGCATCTTTCCTCCCTGTAAGATAAAATTAATCATATTTTGCAAAGGTTGCAAGAGATGATCTTCAGAACATCTATAATAAGAACCTGATCATCCATCTGGTCACAATACCTTTCCTAGTTTAATTTTTCTATACTTTCAGAAACCTCTCATAGGAACATTCCTAATTTTTCATCATTTCTCTATAATCTTTGGTAAATTTTATTTTTTAAAATATTCCTCTATTTTTTCCCACAGGGATATCATATCCTACAAATTAAAGTAATACTGATGAAAAGCCTTTTGTATTGCCATATTATTCATTATTGCAGTCTCCCTCTTGAAGTTTCACTATTTTTTTCTTTTCTTAATTTATATGCCATTTCCCTGGTTTATCTGAATTTTTTTTGTTTAATGTAGCTAATTTTTATTTCCATTTCTTTTATTGTTACGACAACTATTCCTGTAAAAGTTGGTGAGAGATATTTGTCTTCCTTTTAGATTTCTTTAATTCTCCTTTTCTTTTTATTACATCAAAGATAGGCTGTGCTTTCTCTTGGCCTTCTTGTTAAGTAAAGCATTATATTTTATAAGCTATCCTCTCACAAAAGCTTTGTTTGCATAACAAATCATTGTAAAGTCCATACTTCATTTAAGTTATTTTTTTAAAAATCTTATGTTTGTTATTACAGTCCTTCACTGTTCTTTCTTTCTGTAGCAACATTTTATTTAGTCTCCATCTAAAAATAATAACTTTATTTTTATAAAACAAACTCAGGGTTATGGTCATAAAGAGTCTTTGGTAAAATCTGTACTTTAGCAAGCCTTGTAGCTAAATTCTTTGAAACCCAGATATCTATTCTTAAAAAAGATTTGTCTTTTTGAAAACTGGGAATATTTCCATTTTCTGTCTTCATCCATCCATCAATCCTAAATTATCCATCATATTAAAAGAGGCATTTGGTAATTTACCTTGAGTGGCTTTGATATTTTTCTCAGATGTTTTATATAATTGTGAGGAAATGCTAGTTCCCCATCGAACTGTAATTTTCATAAGAAAAATCATTACTTTCCCCATGTCACTTATAAAACTTTGCTTTATCTTCATTTGGGGCATAAATTCCCAATTGTATAGACTTATCCCCATATAATTCAACTTCAGCTCCAACAAATCTACCGTGTTTCCCTGAAAATATGACTTACCCCAAAAGTAAGTCCTAGCTTGATTTTTACACGTGTGCCAATATAAGCCGTACCCCCAAAATAAGCACTAATTAAGACCCCGCCCACTCCAGGATGCAGGGGGTAAGGTGAGGTGCACAGGTAAAAATTAAGCTAGGGTGGGGATGGGGGGTGGAGCTGCCTTCCTTGCCAAGCCTCGCACATTCTGATACCTGCTTTGCCTTGCCGGCCCACTTCTTCGGCCATTTGTTGCCACTCGTGCATGCCTTCCCGGCCTCTGTTTTGCTGTCAGAGCTCTGTTATTGGCTGCAGAGGGCTTTCTGGAAGGGCCTCTGACAGCAAAACGGAGGCCGGGGGGGGGGGGTGATGCGCGTATAAATCCAGATCTTGTTTCTTGGCTGCAGAGAGCTTTCTGGAAGGCCTTTGACAGCGAAACAGAGGCCAGGGGTGAAGTGTGTGAGCGGCAGCAAGTGGCCGCAGAAGAAATGGGCTGGCAGCGAGCTCCTGCTAAGTGGGACTGTCAGTGCTGCCGCCGCAAGGTGAGTCAGTGTAAGACCCTCTCCCCCCGAAAATAAGACCTGGTTTTCTTTGTTTAAAACAATTAACATTGCCATCACAACCAAGTCCATTCTTTAAAATCAATTTTTCCAATATATCTTTCCATTTAAGCTTAAGATATTCTATACTGCCAACATTTGTAACAAAATCTACATTTTCTTTCAAATTCTTCATCCAAAAACTCTACAAGGTAAAAATACATTATATTCATTTTACCGAATCCTGACACTAGATTTTTCTTAGATTGTCATCCTTTCAATTACAGTTACTTTTAATTCATCACTTTATAACTATTTTCTTTCAATTTATAATACATTATAAATTTCCAATTGCTCAAATTATATTTTTAAAAAAGAAAATACATTTTTAACCTTTTAAATCATGCAGTATTAAACATGTACATTTTCCAAATTCAGTTTCAACAATATTTTGCAAATCTTAGCCATAACTTATTTATCACATTTTGAAAGCACTTGCAATGTCCTAAGTCTGTGATGGCAAACCTATGGCATACATGCCAGTGGTGGCATGCAGAGCCCTCTCTGGTGGCATGTGCACTGTTGTCCCAGGTCAGATCTCCGTGGCGTTTCTTTCATGAGCTGCTGTTTCCCTGCAAATGATGAAACAAGCTCACGAAATAAAAAGTTCTTACCACCTGCTGCACTGCCGGTGTTGGGATGCCCCATCTCCTGCCGGCCAACTGGCTTTCGGGTCTCTGCTACGCATGCACGCATGCCTGTACATGTGCAAGTTCACTCATGCCTGCACATGCGCACATTTGCACATGACTGTGCATGTGCGTGTATTCATGCACACACACACACATTTCAGTTTGGGCATGAGCGCATGTTGTTTGGGCACTTTGTGTCTAAAAGGTTCACCATCACTGCCCTAAGTCTATGGCTTCCTAGAGAGGAAGAACAGGCTTGGCTCAATTCTGGCGCAAGTGAATAGCAAGTGAATGGGTTTTGGAGATTGATCTAAGGACTTTCTGAGAGTTCTGAGAGTTGGTGGCCGGAATGGGTGGCCAGCCACAGGAGACTCATCTTCATGTCTCTCGGCTTTCCTGCAGCCCGCGCAGTACATCCAGATTGCTTGCCTCCCCCTGGCACCTCTGCTTCCATCTGCTGCTTGGACAGGGAATCAACTCACTTGCGCTGTGTGGTTTGTGCAACCCCAGAGTGCACCAATCAAGGGACTGGCAGGCTGCAGCTGCTACTGGATATCGTTGGTGCCTGCACGCTTGCTGCCTCTTGTGCACACGCTGGAGAGCAGGGTGCTCAGCCGAGCTGATCACTCTGAAATTGTGTTTCCCCCAAAATAAGCCCTAGTAGTTATTTTGGAGCCCCCCCAAAATATAAGACCGGGTCTTATTTTCAGAGAAACACGGTAGGTAACTCTGGGAGTTGCAATCAACCCATCTTAAACTTACCAAGATTGAGAAATTACTGGCATAGACACTTCTCACTACTTTCTCCTATGAAAATAATCTTTTTTTTTAATGTCAAGCTTTCAAATAGCACATTAAAATCCCTGGACTTCTGCAATCATTCTTAATCTGGATCTATAATTATTTCAATCATTTCCCCTCATTGCTATCTAATAGTCAGGTCCTTAATTGTTTCTACTGGGACCAGAAAAAATTGTTGTGAATATTGCTTGTACATTATCTAAGAAACAATGGATACAATACATCCTAAAGACCAGTCAAATGCATGCATCAGAACAGGCTATGTTGTCTACTCTGACCATATGGTCTATTGGGGGATCAATGAGTATAAATAAATACTCAAGTGTACCTGAGAACATGAGCATTCTATACATTCCAGCTTGCCAATTTTACTCAGCTCCTGTTCACTCATAATCTTCCTTCCCAGGTCATCTCCAGTTCCTCTCTACAGCAGGTAAAAGAGAAATAATATAGATGATTCTTTTAAATTTAAGTTTAGAAACTTGGTCAATTAAAAAAAGTGTCTTCCAATGCAAATTATGGACAAAAGCTCAACCACAAGTATTTCTCTGGGTGACAAGAGGAGTTTTTTTTCTCCTAAGACAACTTCTGCTCTATCTCCAATTCTTTCTGCTACAATTGTCAAAGTCATAAGACTCAGCACCCAAACACTAACATTAAGCTTTCTCCTTCATGCATTGTGTAAGAGGCACTCAAACTGAGGGCTTAAAAAAAAGAGTCCTGCTAATGCAGAGATCCAACACTTGCCTGTTACTGCGGGGGTGGGGAGAAGGAGAGGAATAAAAACAGATGGATTTATCAGCAATCCAGGAGATTTATGGAACAAATTCTTCCATCTCCAGTAATCCCCTCCTGATACAGAGGATTTCCCTACCATTAAATGATAGCTTTTGAGAATGAGGGTAGAAGCCCAGACAGTGAGAGACACAACACATCTGATGATAAAGGCTGGACAAAAGGTGGCACAGCTCTCATCTTGGCAGGTGAGCAGATTTTGTCTTTCTTGCATAAATTATACAGAAAGATGTGGAGGAAAGATGTTAATTGATGATTGGGATCAGAGATATTTATTTCCACACCATTTGTGCATTTATTTCAGTACTGCCATTTCCCTCCAAACTATGTTTTTCCAGATTTCTTCCAGTTTTCATTTCTCAACAAGCATCATTGACATAGGGGAGCTGAAGTTCAGAGGAAGACAGCAACAAGTGGCCATAGGCTGTGTTACCACACATGCCACAGGCATATTAATTGAGTGGAAATAAGGAAGGCTGCAGGGACCATTGTTTTCTGAAAAATCATTTTCTGGTAGTAATCCAGAGAACAATCATTTGGGAGTAGCCCATTAAAATCAGCCCTTAATTAACCCCCAAATAAGTGTGTAAAGTATTGAGATTTTAGAAGGCTTACAAGATCAGAAAACAAGCAAAACCCCTGAAAAAAAGATCTGATGTTTAAACAGGAAATGGATAACATGCATTTTAAAGAATTCTTTTAAAATCCAGAAGCAGAAGCAACCATTACAAGCAAGCATGAATGGAATATTTTTGTGCTTTTGTTTGTTTTTAGATTTGCAAGAACATTTGTCAGGTCTGAGATGCCATAGTGAATAATCAGGGTAATGTTGGCCATCATTTTAAATGGTAAGTAACTTCTAATTCTAAGAGACTCCACAGATTTTTCTAAACACTAAGATTTAGTTTTTTTATTTTGAAAGCATTTATCATACATTTGTTTGCCTTTCATTTTTGTTTGTGCTGCTGCAACCAATAATATCTAACTACCCTGTTTCCCCCAAAATAAGACATCCCCTGATAATACACCCAATCGGGCTTTTGAGTACATGGCAATAAGGCCAAGCGCTTATTTCAGGGTTCAAAAAAATATAAGACAGAGCCTTATTTTCAGGGAAACATGGTACCAGCAATCTTTATCTAGAAAGAAAGAGCAAAAAAATCTATTATGATATTTGAATATTCCTGACAAGAAATTATATCCATCTTATTGCATTTTAGATTTTGGTCTGAAACACGTCCATTTCATCTCCCATTATACAATTTTCAGGCAGTTCTGTCTCAAAGGATTTCACTTTTTCTAATTAGCAAAATGGATACTCATGAGCTGATCAACAAACTGCAAATACTGCCAATTTCTTGATGGATTGAAGGGGGAAAAAGGGCTTCCTTGTTTGTTTGCATTAGACATTCCATTCACAATAACAGACTCACAGTTGGAAGGGATCTTGGATTTCTTCTAATCCAACCCTTACTCAGGTAGGAAATGCATTCAAGAGGAAATGATTACTTGATAATTATTTCAGAGTATAAAACATGCTATAAATGTTATCTTGTAAAATAGAGGAGGCAATTAATTTTGAATGTTAATTACACAATTTGATTTGTTCAGACAATTAATCAAATGTATTCCTGTCCACTGGAACAAAAACTCTTGGAGATCAGAATCAGGACCCCATCTTGTCAGGATTATGTAGTCTGAAATACTCAAATGGAGGCATCAGGAAGCTCAGAACAAGATCAGGAGGCTGATTGATTGACTTCTCCCTCTGGAGCTTTCTAGAAGCAAGTATTTCATATATGTTCCTTGTGATCAGAAATGGTAAAAGCCATAACTAGTCAGTAGTAGCCCAATCTCCATGAATTTATCTTTCAAAATAAAACTCTTTTTATCTTCATTTTCCATATCTTGCACTATTTTCTATCATGTCTCTCATGTTCTGCTTTCTCTCCAAACAAAAAATGGTATATAATCATTTCTGTTTTGACTGCCTAATTATGCTGGTTAGGATTGTGAGTGTGTATTTTTCCCTGCTTTCCTTTGAAGTGCAGTAACCGAACTGAATAGTGTGTTTTCAAGAGCATTCTTACAGAAACCATTACCATATTGACTATTTTTAATTTGCTTCCTAGTGATTCCAAGTATAGAATTTGAGCTATTGATCAGGATTCTAAAACCATTTCCTCCTCAGTCCCTGCAGAGTTTACACACATATGCATACAATTGGATTTGCTGAGTGGTAGTGCACCTGCTTTGTATACAAAGGATTTTAGTCCTAGCAACTCAGATTCACACATTAAATTGGACTGGTTTTATTTGGCATAGGATATTATATGAGCCTAATTGTTGTCTCTTATTCAAGCTAACTATGGCTTTCTGTGATGCATTGTCCCAGTCATTTTAACACAATTCCATATATACTTTGCCAATGTTTTTTTCTATGGTATAGATGGAGAATCAAACCTTTAAATATTGCTTGACTCACGTTCAAATCAGCTCCAGCCACATGATTAAAGATAGTTGGAAGCCTAGAGAACCCCACATTCCTCATCCTTGGAATGTAATTAGACCAGTTCCAAAACCATTGATGAAAACTGTTTCTGGTCTATTGCAAAAAATGTGCCTTGTATAAGAAGAAATATTATTTCTTTTTTGTTTGGCTCAACTGGAATCAGAGTTTTAATGTAAGGATCCTAGCCTGGCTAGCATTTAAATAGGCCTTCTATCTTGTATGAGTTGATTACTGGATCATGGAAGGAGTATGTAATGCAAAAGGAAAACCTAGTTATATAAACTACATAACCGTGCAGTTAGTTTATGCCTAAACAAGCTCTTACTATATTACCTAAACTTTACTTTGGGGTTAACTATTCCTTCCAATAGACAATGTTCAACTGAAGCTCTAGTAAAGCAAGCATCTCTAGACATTCTGATACTACCTTGTTTTGGTTAGAAGCAGTGGTGGGATTCAAATAATTTAACAACCACTTCTCTGCCCTAATGACCGGCTG
Organism: Ptyas mucosa; assembly: GCA_012654045.1. NCBI lineage: Eukaryota > Metazoa > Chordata > Lepidosauria > Squamata > Colubridae > Ptyas > Ptyas mucosa. The sequence goes on along the minus strand of WNWU01000016.1, from coordinate 38,856,394 downwards.
GGTAGGCATGGTGGGCGGGCATGTGACTGGGTGGGCACGGCCAACTCAATGTCACTCACAATGCCTGGCCCTGCCTCCCGGCTGCTCGCCTCAAGGGCCTCAATAAGATACAATTTCCCTCTCTATTTATTTACTACTACTGAACATCATTTAACAATGATGGCAAGAAAAATCACAAATGGAGCAAAACTCACTTAAATCTTGCTTAGCAATGGAAATTTTGACTCAGTTGCGGCCATAAGTCGAAGACAACCCGTAATGAGAATGTAGGATAAAGAGCCTACTTTGCTCACCTCTTTGGGGTGAATTTCAAGAAACATTTCAAGACTTGAAAGATTTTGGGCACAGGTGGTAGGGGTGTCACTGAAGCAGGTCCGCTTCTCTCCTTGGTTGGAGGGGCAGCTGCAGTCAGCTGAAGGCCGCCAGAAGGAGGTGGGGAATCTGAACGATGGCGGCACTCCTGGTGGGAAGGCCCTTTGGTCACTTCTCACATGAGGAGACAGGATGCTATAAAGCCCCTGCGGCCTCATGTGGTGCTACCCAGCTGCCTCGGGAACAGGAGGAAAAAGAGGCCAGCTGGCAGGCCGAAGCATCGCTTGCTTTGCTCTTCCACCTTCACTCTTGCAAGTTTCACTGCCTTTTCTCTTCCTGCATGGCCCTCCTGATCTTTGAGAGTGCGACTGAACACCAACACCAACTCTCCCCTCTCTGCTAGCAGCCACCCTTCTCCCTCTCCCTCCCTGCTGCTGAGTGATCCCACGTGAAGAAGGGGCAGCTGCTAGCAGAGAGGGGAGAGTGTGATCTTTGTGCTTCTGGGACGCGGGGATCCAGGAAGCGTCTGGGTCCAGCTCACCTGGCTTCTCTTCCTCTTGCAGTCAGCTTTCCCATTTAGGGAGCCACAGGCTCAGAGTGAACCTTCAGCCTGGGGCTGGCCTCTTTATTCCCCCTCGCTCCTGAGGCAGTCCTCTGGAACAACAGTGGCAGCATACATGGCTGCGACAGGAAGAGAGGCCAGGTGAGCTGGGCCCAGACGCTTCCCAAGTCCCCGAGTCCCAAAAGCACCAACCTTGCACTATTCCTTCTCTGCTAGTGGCTGCCCTCTCCTTCACACAGGATCACCTGGCAGCGGGGAGGAAAAGGTCTCCCTAGAGGGTGACCTCTAGCAGCTCCAAACTTAAATGTGGAAAGCAGCATACTGCGGAAGGGAGACCCACTCCAGACCTGCTGCGTTCGGGCAAAGGGCCGCCTCAAGGGTGACATGGCAAGGCTTGGCTTCCTTTTGGGCCAGGCTCTCAGCTGCTGCCTGCTTGCCCTCCCCTCCACCTCAGGTCCCGCATCCAACCTGTGATGGGGGGACTCACCACTTCTGGGCAGCAGGTGAGCAACCCTCGGGGGAGAACGCCATGCTGGGGCACTGTTTGCTCGAACCAGGCACTTTCTCTTGGCCCTCCCTCCTGGAGCTGGGCCCAAAAGATGGCTGAACCTCATTGTGTTCCCCCCTCCAGGCAGCCCTTTGGCCAAGCGCAGTGGGCCCCAAACTGATCTCCTTCTCCTACTGTTGGCCTTAACTTCTCAGGCCAGGTGAGGAGTGGCTGGGAGGGGAGCGGCGAGGGTGCCCACCTGCAGGCCGCCCACGAAGAAGCTGCCTGGGTAGCCATGCCACATGGGGACCGAGCCTGAGCCCCTCTTCTCAGGAGCCCCAACGACGCCCCCATCCTCCTTAGGGCAGAGCCAGCTCTGGGTGCTAGATTGCCCCCTGTGAAGCCCATTGTCTGCCGAGGAGCCCAGCCAAGGCCTTGTTCACTGCCCACCAAGGTGCCTGGTGATGGATGGGGTCCTTCAGGCACTTAGCTTGACTGCCTGTTTAATAGCTGCAGCTCCTCCCTCTGAGTGCCTTGTCAGAACTGTCTTGGGATTTTGCTTGCGTGGACGTCGCTTGCTTGGAGGAAGGCATGAGGCGGTTAGAGGAGTGGTGAGATGCCAAAATGGCCTCAGGCAAGGCCAGACAAGGCGAGCAGTGGTGGGTTCCTCCCAGTTCAACCTGGTTCCGCCGAGCCGGTAGTGGTGACAATATGACGTCATTGAACTGGTTCTGGCCCCCCCGCCCCGCCCCCCCCACGTTATTCTTACCTTTTATTTGGCCCCACCCTCAATCTATTGCTGCCTCCTGAGTCCCAGCTGATGGGGTATAAGGAAAAAAACTGTTTAAACTCTTGCCGCGGGGCTTCAAAGGGCCGTCCTACAGCTGATCAGTGGTAAAAGGCAGTTTGGTGGTAGACCGGTGTCTCCAAAAACAAATGAATAGATCGGTGCCTGCAAAAATAAATGGGTAGACCAGTGCCTGCAAAAATACACGAGTAGACCAGTGCCTGCAAAAATAAATGAGTAGACCGGTACAGCTCTGCAAGCAGTTAAAAGGCTGGTAGACCAGTACCTCTGCTAAATCCTAAAGAATTGTCACATGACCATCAAGCCACACCCACAAAATAAGCCACGCCCACAGAACTGGTAGTAAAAAAATTTAGAACCCACCCCTGGAGGCGAGTAATGGCTGGGAGGGGGAAGGGCAATCCATGAGGTGGGCCCAGCATGGTGATTCAGCCGGTTTGCCCAACTGCACACAATATTAACAACCGGTTCAGCTGAACAGGTGTGAACCAGTTGAATCCCACCACTGGTTAGAAGTGAAAAAACAGAAGGGAAGGATTCCCAAAGATGCTTTTTCAAAAGGCAACTGGACTTTGTTTTTCCTTGAAGATGTTTCGCTTCTCATCCAAGAAGCTTCTTCAGTTCTTGACATTTTGCTTCTCATCCAAGAACTGAAGAAGCTTCTTGAATGAGAACTAAAATGTCTTCAAGGAAAAACAGTCCAGATGCCTTTTGAAAAATTACTTTTGGGAGAAGCATGAGCTGGATGACTGAGACTCTCCGTAGATAGAAGGGAAGGATGTAACATGGAATCCATGGCTTGTCTATTTTTGTAAACTGCAATTTAAAAAAAGTCTCACTTAAGGGTTATCTCAACTTTTGCTATCTGCATTGACATGGCCATTCTTTTTGCAGTGACAATAAAACTGAAGTGGTTTGCCATTGCCTTTATTTGATTTTCTCCCTGCCCCCTCCCAATCTTCCCAATTATAGCTTGGGATAGCCTGATGGCTTTTCTCTTGAACTAACCAGGTCTGAGCTTACTTATGTTCTTGAAGATCAGCCATGATTACGTACTGCTATTGGTACTTGTCACATACTCTGCATATTTGAAATCAAAAGAGTCAAAAATAATACCTGTAACACTTTAGAGAGAAGCTATCCCATAATGATTATACTTCTTTAGAGAGTAAGAATATGATGTCTTCCTATGACGTATAACAAGCTTCTTCTTTTAGTGGACAAGTTTTTCTTGTATTAGCATTAGAGAGAGCAGTGTTAGATTCCAGGTGAAGTTGCTACCATTTTGCTAATGTTTAGCTATTGCAACACTTACTGGATGGGTGGAATTCAGTATCATTATGTCCTCATTGTATAAAATACATCAAAGAATTTGTGAATAAGTCTTAGGAATAGACAACTCCTAATTTCAATTTTGTGAAAAATAAAGGGCAAAATGGTAATGACTATGCAATGAACCAAACAATAATACTTCACTTTTTTCTAGTTTGCTTTTATAAAATTGAATATACTTCATATATATGTACGATTTCCCATTTTCTTTTAAGAAAGTAGTATATGCAGTACAAGTGCCTAAAAACAGTCTTCCAGACAAGATTCCTATGATTGTCTAAGAACTGGAATTACTGTATACATTTAACCATAGCAAAATTTGCTTGATGTTGGATTTTTAACAAATGTGATACGTTATATGAATATGGCCTACATATTCACACAACTAATATGTTGTGTGAATATGGCCTACATATTGCCTTTAGAAGGTAATATTTCTGCATTCTACTCATTTTCTGAGTACAGCTGGTAAGTCCGCTTGCTCTAGGCTCCTGAGATGTTTTCCTGTATCCCAGACAAATAAATAAAAACAGAGAAAGAGAAAATTACAAGAGGATGGAGAAAAATTTTACTTCTGTATGTTAGATCAAATTGCTCCACTGGAGATATATCAAAGAATCAAAGAACAATGATCATTCTTGATAAAGAATTAGTGGTTGGGCCTGGATTCTACCTTGAAGTGGAAGTTAATTTTTTATTTAGTATATTATATGAATCAATGTTGAAATTTGTAAACCATAGTTTATAATTCTACATTTTTTGTGAATCATAGAACCACATTGTGGTTTTTTGAAATCATGGCTAGGCAAGCCATGGCTTTATGTGAGGTGTGAGACCAGTCTGCATAAATCAGAATTGTTTGTGTTCATGGCACTATCATTAAAGTTTACTAATCTCTCTTTTCTCTTTCTTTCCTTGGGCATAATGATGGGGCCCTTTCTTGCCAGTCTTGCTTTGCATCTGCCCTGTGCATTCGGTGTGGGCTTGTGTCCGTTCCTGTCCTGCCAGTTGTATCTGCACTGAAGAGAAGAGTTGTGCCATTCTTTGTGACAGAGCTGGCCTTGCACAGATCCCCAATGAGTTTCCTTGTGAAGCATATTCTATTAACTTGGATAAAAATAACATCAAATTCCTTGCTGAGAGGGCATTTGGTACTCTCCCGTCCCTAAAATCTCTCTCAATAAGCCATAACAACATATCCTTTATTACTCCTGGTGCTTTCAAAGGGCTTGCTAGCTTAACTGAGTTAAAAATGGCCCACAATGAATACATTCGTTATCTGCATACCAGGACTTTTATTTCTCTCCAGAGGCTAATCCGATTGGATTTAGCAGACTGCAATCTTTTCAATATTCCAGACAGGATTTTTATAGAGCTTCCAGCTCTTCAAGAACTCTTTTTCTTTCAGAATAACTTCCGAAGGATCCCAGGAGCTATAAGAGGGATGGAGAATTTGACCCATGTTTATTTGGAGAAAAACAAGATAGAAGCTGTAGCATATAATTCACTTCTGGGCCTGATCCGGTTGAAATATCTCAATCTGCAAATCAACAGAATAAATGTCATTCATAATAAAGCTTTTCAGGATTGCCAGAAATTGGAGTACCTTTATTTAAATGACAACTTAATCAGTGACCTCCCTGAGAATTCCTTTGATGGTCTGCGGCATCTAAAGATGCTTAATCTTGGTGGCAACTTTCTCAAGATTGTCTCTAATACTTGGTTCCAGGATCAATCTGAACTGGAAGTTTTGTATTTGGACAGAAACTGGATCAGTTATATTGAGGAAGGTGCTTTTGAAAACCTCACGAGTTTGGTATATTTGCACTTGAACAGTAACAATCTAACTACGTTGCCTTTCTTAGTCTTTCAACCAGTCTACCTCCTAGGAAGACTCTACCTTTTCCGGAACCCCTGGGAGTGTGATTGCAAGATTGAGTGGCTAAAAGAGTGGATGGAGAATTACGGACTTGTGAGAGATATTCCTTGCACTTCCCCGTCTTCAGTAGTTGGCCTTGACTTAATTGATGTTACTTTTGAGAAGACAGATGAAGGTATATGTCTTGACCCAGAAGAATTAAACACCTCATCTTCTACACCTCTTCCCATGCAAGAATTACAGTCGACTACAGAGAATAAATTCAACAGTCTTATCTCAAAATTTCTACTCCAGAAGGGACTTTCAGAAGAAGTGATAAACACTACAGAAGGTTTCAGCAACATTACTCTGTTAGATGGCTTGATTAATGAAGCATCTTTAGGACTTAGAGAATGTCATATAAAACAAATATATTTTAATATTTGGGCATTCTTTATATCTCAAGTATTATGGACCATATAACCCAAAATTCTTTAAAATTAATTTGGTTGTTTTTCTACTCAAGCATGGATCAAAAGAAGAAGATTGTGATATTAATACTATATTTGGAACTAAATATAAAAATATATTCTGGGCCCATATTTTAAAATAGATTCATATTCATAGTTAAGAAATTAAAATGAGAGAAAATTGAAAGGTAATAAACCCAGTTGTCTTTATTTACTAAGGAAGTTCTGCAAAAAACATCACAGGTTTCACCACTATTACTCAGATATAGAAATAGTACTATAGTATTTAGAAGTTCTGAACGGAATGGAAGCCAAAAAAAGAGAAGTAACTTCCCTTACCGAGGTTTCAGGGACATTTGGTACCTGTTGTAGGAAATGATATATTGGTTTAGATCAAACAATGTCAAATTCTCAGTTTCATTTTGTCATTTTAACTCTCCTTAAGAGGGTGATTTGAAGCCTGCAGGTAGGGCCGGAGGGCAATTTACTTCCTAATCACAAAACTGATATTCATAGGGATTGAAACTAATGGAAGAGAATATTTGTAGTTTAGGGTTGAACTGTAGAGTCCTTGATACTCTGAAGCATGGAAGATGTTATCTAGTTGGATAATGAATCATCTGTAAGAAAGAACCAAGCTCAGAAAGCATCAAGGACTCCAAATAGGGATTGATTCAGTAACTGTTGTCCAGTTTGTGACTGACTTAAGCAGGTCCTCATATTTTTTCCTATGAAAAATGCCAAAAGTATCTCTGTAATTCTTTAAAATAAGAAGCACACTTATGCACGTACATTATGTTACACTCTAGATCTCAGAAACTAAAAGGCATAATAAACACTACAAGCTTATTCATGTCTATTTGACTTTTCTTTGCCTGCAGGTGGCTTAGTATGAAATATCGAATAAAGAGCTGTAGCGGAATAGAACAGTGACATATATCAAGTATGAATATTGTTTTAATAAAAGTTTTAATTTTTTGCTGTTGCCATGGTTTCACATTTTATAGCTGTTAATGTAGCAATGCTAAAAAAAAGGAATCAATATATGTAGTACACAATGAGCTTTAAGCATCACTCCCCTTCTATAGAACAACATTGTACTGGGGCTTCCAATAGCCCCACCCCTATTGGAGTTTAGGAAAGATTAAAAATATTTTAATTTTAATGTTTGTTCCAGTGAGCTTTGGGGGTAGAGAATGTTATAAGGTTGTTCCTTGTTTCAATATCTTGTTTGTTCAGATTTTTATTATGTCCTGGTATGTAAAACCAGGACATAATAAAAAGTCATAGAACTCAAAGAGGGTGTACTTTCTTTTTCACATGATATATGTATAATTAATACCGTGTTTCTTCAAGACAGGATCTTATTTTCTTTTGACCCCCAAAATATGGCCTTGGCCTTATTATTGGGGGGGTCTTATTATTTTTGAGTGCAGGAGGCCCCTAAACCTCAGCCCACAGCAGGGGGACTGGTGCCAGAGAGCTGACTAACTGCTTCGCCAGTGCTGCTCAGGCCGCTGCCTCCAGAAATCGTGGAGAAATGAGACGCGTTCTTACATGACTTCCAGCTCCTGCCATGCCCGGTGAGGGGGGGAAAAGAGATGGCAACGGGAACACTATTTCGTTCCATGCATCTCACTTCTCCGTTGCCCCACCCCTCCCCTCCTGCCACTGCCCCTCACTGGCCGAGATCGGCAAGCCGGATTCGGGGAGCTGAACGCACTGCTGCCACCTGGGAGGAGAAGAACATGAGAAATGGGCTCTCTCACAGCGCGTCCTCTCTCTCTTCTTCTCCCAAGTGGCAGCAGTGCATCTGGCTCACCAAATCTGGCCTGCCGATCTTGGGCGGCAGGGGCTCTGACCCAATCCTTGCTGGCAATGCTGCAGGCAAGAATTGGCCATGCTGATCCTACTTCATGGCTCTGCAGGCTCTGCATGGCTCTGCAGGCAGCCTGCACTGGTCACTGCTCAGAGCTCCGGCGCCAGTCCCCCTTCCCCCAGGTCGACAAGGCTAGGGCTGGCAAGAGTTTTTTTGCTGCCGCTTTTTGCAGCCATCATTAAGAGAAGGGGCGCATGAGCTAGGGTTTGTGGGAGCAGCCTCCATGAGGCCATTTTGTGTGGATGGCAGGTGTATGTGGGATGCATGGGGCTGTTTTGCCCCAGCTCTGGATTCCCAAGGATTGTGACACACACCAACGGTCCTTATCAAAGTTATAACGTACCAAGAATAAACAAAGTCCGGCAAAGGTTGGTAACCAGCCCAGAAAACAAGATACAATAAGACACTCACTCTCCAAAATGCACTGTAATAATTACACGTTGTTTCCAGCAAGAAATTATTAACTGCATGCGACTTAAATAGGCTAAGGGAGTGGCCAATTATCCTCAAACCTTACTCTTGAGGAGACCTCCTCCTCCTGAGTGCTCAAGCATTGAGGAGAGGCTCCTCCACTTGAAGGAGCCTCTGGAGGTTCTGAAGGCCCAGGCTGAGTCTCTGCCTCTGGCACCACATTCTCTTCAGCCTTCTTGCTCTCCGACCCAAGCGCCGGCTGCGCAGGCTGTTGGCGCGACCCCACACCAGCCTTCTCGTCATCGGGATCAGCCACGATCTGCGCAGGCCACTGGCGGGCCACAACAGGGGCATGTTCCCCCTCCCTTTCCCCCCTCTCCAGCCTTGCCACCTCACATTATGTTGTTTGCATGGCAGCTGTGTATGCGTCTAAGTATTTGGGGGGGGGGTATTTTCAGGGGGGCTTATTTTAACGCATGCACTCGAAAACCCAATTGGGCTTATTATCCGGGCAGGTCCTAGTTTCGGGGATATACGGTATAAAAACTGAAATAATGTAAGAACTGAAAACGTGACTTAAAAACAGAGCCTCAACTACAGATAGCTGATGTGTAATCGAGGCATTTCAGCATGGCAGGCAGTTAAGATGACCCTTATCTAATGGAAATGCATATTTCAAACAGAGGTACCCAAGATTTTTACTTAGTTTTTCTGACCACCAATCATTGTGAAAAATAATGGTCAATCTGGAGATTGGTGCAAATGCATTGTTCAACTTTTTGTTTTTTTGGAAGGTGGTGCTTGCACTTAGAGCATTCTTTGTTACTTCGCATCTCTATTTCCTTTTTAATCCCTAATCTTCTTTTTGACTGCCTAAAATCAATCATTATCTACTGTATCTTTCAAGTCCAAAATTGGTTAAATTGGGGGTGGGGGAGAGAAGTGTGCTCAGTTGAACTTAGGTTATCCAAGTCCTAGCATGGTTTCTGAGTAACAAGAGTAATGACCTAATTTATTTTTGAACAGCAATAGAGTGAGTGGAGATACTTTTCTAAATAACCAATATGATCCTCCTAACCTAGCTGCAACTAGACCTGGACTCCCTCCCCAAAGTTTTTCCACCTGGACCTTCAAACAGCTGTGGAAAGCCTGACCCATGAGAGCATTCCCTAACAGCACCCTTCCAAAGTGGAAATATTACCAAAGCCATGCTCTTGAGTGGCAGAAATAGCCTCTGTCTATTTATTAGTTTCACTTTCCTCAGTGAAAAATCTGAGGAGCTTCATAGATGTGCTTTTGCCCTCCAACACAGGCTGTTCCTTAGAGATTGCGAATGCCAGCCAGGGCTTCCATTTCATCAGCTACCATTCAGATCTCTTTGCACCCTCTAAACCAAGTGCTGCATCACCATATGCACTCCAAACAGATCCCCCCCCCCCCCCCATTGTCAGAAACATTACTATTAACAAGAATTTTGCTACATTCTCCTTGAGTCTACTTTTCAGCTTTGGAAGTAGATCTTGAAATGATTGATTGGCTGCCTACCTGTTCCCTGTTAAGATTGTTGCAGAATTGCATTGAAATTTAAACTTTAACAATTTTACATTATTTTAAATGTTATTTAAATCTTACCTTATTTCAAGTTTACCCAAGACCTGTATTTGCTGATTTGTCTAACAAACGTTTGCTTCCTAGCCTTGAGGCACTAAATTGACACACTACCATAGAGAACTTATCACTTCAGGCCACCTTTCACTTACTGATGAAATAAATTTGAAGAATGAGAAGCAGGTTTTGGTCAAAGAGCACTAAATCCTATCAGTGCCAACATTTGTAGTAGAAGAAACCATTTCTGGTGGAAATATCAGAGTCCAGACAATTTAAAACAAGCTTTACATCTAAATTTTTACATCTAAAAATTTAGCTGCATATAGGTAACCCTTGGTTTACAACAGCAATTGTGTGACCAGAATTGCTATCACTAAGCAATATGGTTGTAAAATGCGATGTCATGTAACTGTGCTGCTTTGTGACAGAAGCTCCAACAATCCGGGTTCCTCTTGTTAAGTAAGGGGCTCATGTGATCATGATTTCTGACTTCTTACTGGCTTCCCCTTTGATTTGGTTTGTAGGAAGCTGCCAGAGAGCACAAAAAAATGTGATCATGTGCCCATAGCTCACTGCAACATCATAACTGCTAGCTGATTACCAAGCTGTCAAGATTGAACTGCTTTGCTTCTTTCAAACCTAATGTTTTTCAACTGGGGGGGGGGGGGGGTGGAATGTGGAGAATATATGCAGAAATCGTGAGAACTTGGTGGCTCAGCAGACTAAAGCAGTGTGATTAACATTCAGCTACCTGCAATTATTGCAAGTTCTAATCTCACCAGGCTCAAGGTTGCCTCAGCCTTCCATCCTTTCTAAGGTAGGTAAAATGAGGACCCAGATTGTGGGGGCAATAAGCTGACTTTGTATAAATATACAAAAGTATGAAGGCTATTGCTTAATGCATTTTAAGCCGCCCTGAGTCTCCGGAGAAGGGCAGCATATAAATCAATTTTTTTTTAAAAAACCAACAAATTGGAACCAGCAAGGTCACCGCTGCAGGTGCTTGAAAAGAGAAGAACTGTTCTCATAACAAAAAAAGTCTCATAATTGGACAATGTTATCACCTTGTTATCAGCCAAGATGAGGAGAAGGGGAAGTTATTGTTTAACAGGACAAATATTTGTGCTGGAAATCAGAACTGGTTTTGTTTCTTCAGTAACAACATGGTGTATCCAATAAAATTTTACTTTTGGGAATTCAATTCTCCCGAGAGTGTTTCCGGGTTTTGGGTTTGCTAATTGGACAGTTGACTTTAAACCAGTTCTCTTAACTCAACTCAGCCTACTCAGATAACCCCAAGATAGCTGTGATCCACTGTCTGGATGGAGCAAAAAGCTGATGCCATAGCAAAGCCTGGATTGGTCCCTCCTCAGAAGACACCACTAGTCAACCAAGCGAATGCTGGGGCACAGACCATGGTAACCCAATCCAAAGTGAGAGCAGAGAAGACAGAGCAGCCTCACTGGTGCGTGAGGAGGGAATCATGGCCGGATCAATTTGCCCTGACTCAAAGGCATGATGACCGAGCGGAGTGTGGAAAGCAGCAGAGTTGGAGTTCCCTTTGTTTCTGTCTGGAGTCGCTGTGATTTGAAGGAGCAAATGGAAGGCCTGGAAGACTGCAGCCTGGGAAGAGCCAGGGGAGTGGAAATTCTTGACAGCATGCTGTAACCCATCTGTGGAGCAACTGCGTGAGATTTGTCAGACTGGAGATGCGGGGAACAGTGTCAGTGTATCCATCAATTCTGGGAGTGGGGCTTGGGATGGGCCAAGCATTGGCATCCCCCTACCCTTCTTCACTCCAAGGTATTGAGGGTCTCCCAAGCAGGGGCTACCATTCCCTCAGTGACTGTGGGGCAAACCCAGGGAATCCCTGCAGCAGAGAAGCCCAGTGTCAAGCTTCAAATGGTGTTTTTGCTGTTGCAACTATTTTTACTTCTCAGCTTGCCAACAAACTGGGGGGGAAGGAAGGGGGAGATAGAACAAAGGTCCAGACATGGAAACCAAGGATGTTTCAGCAGGTATTTACCAGAGCCAAGCAAGACTTTCTCACAACAATACTAGAAGTCTCCATTGACAACATAGCCTAATAGGGGGGAGGGAAAACCTATATGGGTTTGTGCAGGAAGTAGTCAGATCTGGTTTTGGCCTCATTTATTTTTTTAAAAAATTTTTTATTATTGGATTTATATATCGCCCTACTCCCGAAGGACTCAGGGTGGTGAACAGCCAAAAAGATAAAACACACAAACTACAAAATTTAAAAGACAATATAAAAACCCATTAAATAATTTGGCCCAAAACAAATTTAAAACACCCCTAATATTTTAAAACAAATTAAAAAATTTACAATTAAAAGGCCAGCCTGTTGAAATAAAAAAGTCTTGAGGGGACGGTGGAAGGTGCACAAATCCAGGATCCTCCGTATCTCCAGGGGAGCTCATTCCAGATGGTAGGTGCCCCCACAGAGAAGGCTCTCCCCCTGGGGGCCACCAGTTGACACTGTTTCACCAACGGCACCCTGAGGAGCCCCTCTCTATGTGAGCGGACTGGCCAGTGAGAGGCTACTGGTGGCAGAAGGCGGTCCCGTAAGTACCCAGGTCCTAAGCCATGGAGCTCTCTAAAGGTGGTAACCAAAACCTTGAAGCACACTCGGAGACCACCAGGAGCCAGTGCAGCTCATGCAGGAGAGGTGTTGTATGGGAATGCCACGTTGCTCCCATAACCACCCGCGCGGCCGCACTCTGAGCCAGTTGGAGCCTCTGGGTGCTCCTCAAGGGGAGCCCCATGTAGACAGCATTACAGTAGTCCAGGCGGGAGGTGACGAGGACATGAGTGACCATGTGTAAGGAGTCCCAATCCAGAAAGGGACACAACTGGTGGATCAGGCGAACCTGATAGAAAGTCCTCCCGGCCACAGCTGTCAAGTGCTCTTCTAAAGACAGCTGTGAGTCCAGGAGGACACCCAAGTTGTGAGCCCTCTCTGTGGGGGCCAATGACTCTCCCCCAATAGTCAGTGATGGCACCAACTGACTATATCGGGACGCCGGAAACCACAGCCACTCAGTCTTGGATGGGTTGAGCCTGAGTCTGTTTCTCCCCATCCAGATCCGCACGACATCCAGGCACCGGAACATCACTTCAAGGGTGTCATTGGGGTGGTCTGGGGTGGAGATGTACAGCTGAGTATCATCAGCATACTGATGGTACTTCACCCCGAAACCACGGATGATCTCACCCAGTGGCTTCACATAAATGTTGAACAGGAGGGGCGAGAGGACCGACCTCTGTGGCACCCCACATATAAGGCACCTCGGGGTCGACCTCTGCCCCCCTGCCAACACAGACTGTGACCGGTTGGAGAGAAAGGAGGAGAACCACTGCAGCACGGTGCCCCCCCACCCCCAACTCTTCCAACCAGTGCAGCATGATACCATGGTTGATGGTATCAAAAGCCGTTGAGAGATCTGACAACCCCTGTCCCGAGCCCTCCAGAGATCATCATCCAACGCGACCAATGCCATTTCTGTGCTGTACCCAGTCCTGGAGCCCGACTGGAATGGATCCAGATAAACCGTTTCATCCAGGTACTGGGGAAGCTGTTGTGCAACCACACTCTCAACAACCTTCACCACAAAGCGAAGGTTGGAGACTGGACGATAGTTTGCTAACACTGCCAGGTCCAGGGAAGGCTTCTTGAGGAGAGGCCTCACCACCGCCTCTTTCAAGGCGGTGGGAAAGTCACCCTCACTCAATGAAGCATTTATAATCCCCTGGAGCCAGCCAGTGAGCTGGTGGAGTAAATGGGAGAAAGTTTTCCTCACCGTTTCTCTGCAGCTGGGAGATGTGCCGATAACCACTCAAGGTCAACTGTTGTGGCATATCAGGAGGATGGAGCCATTGGAAGCTGCACCCCACATTACCCCTTGGGGGGATGTGGATTGGATAATCCTGTCTGGACGATTGGGGGGAGGGTTTTAAGGATGCTTTATATAGGTGATTTTCGCGCCTATTGCCTCAGACCTTGCTTTTCTTTGGTTGCATTCAGTTCATACTCAGTAAAAGTACCTTTCTCTATGAAAACGGAGTCAGGGTTTTTCTTTCTTGAGTGTTGAAAGGAGGCATACCTGACATTAAGCAAGGTCTGCAATTAACAGCCACCCTGGAAAACTACCATGGGGGTTGAGCAAAGAATGTCTGACCAAGACAGTGACCAGGAGGATATGGGAGCTGCTGGTTCCACAACCTCCCTGTCACACCCCGGCTGGGAGGCTTTGGAGTGGATGGCTGATTTACAGCTTGAGGAAAAGCCAGAGAGAGCCAAATGGTTGGTGGGCGTGGGGAGGTTACTGGAGCTGGAGAAGACCCCCCAAGGAGTAACAATTACCAGACACCGAGACGGAGATCTTGCCTGGCAGGAAGAGCAGAAAGGAAATCTTCTGATCACCCAGGCTTTGCAACTATTGAGAGAGGCTTGTGAGAGTCGTAGTGCCCATGAAAGGTATGGATTGCCTGCCCATGGGTTGCCTGCCAGGGGGGAGGTTGAATGCCCCAGGGGTGAAATGGAGGCTGCTGCTTGTGTGTAAGAGAGAGCCCAAGCCCGGGAAGAGGCAGCTCTGGGGGGAGGATTTCCCCTCAGATGCCGCACGTGTGAGATTCGTTACCAGGGCCCTGGAGGGGATGGCAGCTGAGTGGATGGTGGGACTCCATAATGAAGATTCCCCTCTGATGAGAAATTATGACCAGTTCATGGCAGCCCTCAGAACATGCTTTGAGGACCCGTTAGCTGAGTGAAGGGCAAGAATTAGAATGAAGGCCATACATCAGGGGCAAAGATTGGTGGCTGAGTACACCCAGGAGTTCCGTGAGTTGGCACCCTACATGAGAGGATGGTCAGAAGTAGCCTTGCTGGAAAGGTATAAAGATGGTCTTAATGAGGATGTCTACAAGGATTGCTGCTCCCGAGGGGCCCCTAGGGATCTGCAAAGTTGGTATGTGCTGGCCGCTGACGTGGAGATTGACTTGGCCAGAGATCATTTCCGCGGTGGGCGCACCTAGAGCCAACCACCCTCCTCATCCCACAAGGGGGCTCCAAAGGCCAAAATGGGACCTGCAGGCTCCAAGCTGAAGTCCACCGCGTGCTTCAGATGTGGAAAGGAGGGGCACTGAGTGGCTGAGTGTTTCTCTAAGCCTGGACCCAAGGCGACCCCTAGTGGAGGGAAGAGAGCTGATAAAACACCCGCAAAACCCTGCAAAACCGCCCTAAAAGGGGTAAAAGTCATTGAGTTCGCTCCCCTGAAACAGGGTGAGTTGGGAACTCTGACCCTCGCCGATGACAGCGAAACCAAAACCGATTCCAATGAGGACCTCCTAGTAAGTCAGAATGGGGGACCCATGACCATCCTAGTAGAACTAAAGGTACCATCCACTGGGGCCCACGGGAAGATGCTAGCCGTTCTAGATTCGGGAAGCACCACATGTGTTATCAGCCCTGAGATTGTGGAAAAGATGGGTCTAAGACTAAAAACAATGAAAAGGCCCATTGCATTCTGTCAGCTAGATGGGTCAGAAGCTGGGGGGGGGGGCAGCCACTTTTGTAACCGAACCGATTGAGATGAGGATGGGGGATCACCTAGAAACTCTGAACTTTATTGTGGCCCCTGGCATGGAACGATCCCTCCTACTTGGGCTGCCCTGGCTCCAAAAATGGAACCCGCGCATAAATTGGAAGACGGGTGTGTTGTACATCCGCTCTAACCAGCAAGGGAAGAGAGGGGAGAACCCCTATTGCATGGCCAAAGTGGCGAGCAAGGGGGCGGCAACTGCAACGGAACACATTGTGAGGGAGGAAAAGATCCCAAAAGAATACCGGGACCTCCGGGAGGTGTTTAGTGAGAAGGCGTCAGATGTGCTGACCCCCCCACCAGCCTACAGACTGTAGTATAGAAATCCTTCCTGGGGTAAAGCTCCCTAAACCAAAGATCTACCCCATGACCCCCCGGGAGTTGGGGGAACTACGAGACTTTATTGATAAAAACTTAAAACATGGCTTCATCCAACTGGCTAGGCCGCACGTAGCCGCCCCAGTGTTATTCTGGGAGAAGGATGGGTCTTACCACCTGGTGGTTGATTATAAGAACCTGAACGCTATTTGCACAGAAAACGTCTACCCACTGCCCCTCATGAAGGACATGCTAGCCCACCTGGCCAAAGGAAAGATTTTTACTAAACTGGACTTATAGAGTTCGAATTAAGGAAGGTGATGAATGGAAAACTGCTTTCAACTGCCCACTGGGATGTTTCCAGTTTAGGGTGCTCCCTTTTGGACTACAAGGAGCCCTTGCAGTGCTCATGCAACTGATCAACGAAGTACTGCATGAACACCTTTACAAGGGGGTTCTGGTCTACCTTGATGACATTCTTATTTACACTGAGACCATGGACGACCACATAAAACTGGTGAGAGCCATCATGAAAAAACTTAGAGCTGCTGAGTTGTATGCTAAGCTGTCAAAATGCGAATTCCACAAGACTAAAATTGACTATCTGGGGTACCGCATTTTGCATGAGGGGATAGAAATGAATCCAGAAAAGGTCCAGGCCGTGTTGGAATGGGCTCCCCCACGTACCTGCAAACAACTACAAAGCTTCCTGGGTTTGGTTAACTTCTATCGACAGTTCATCCTCTTGTTCGCAAAAATTGCCTTACCGATTACTAACCTTCTGAAAACAAAAGGAGAGAAGAGGCCAAAATCCTCCCGGCCTCTCGAGTGGACTATGGAATGTCAGGCGGCTTTTGAGAAACTGAAATGACTGTTTGCTGTCGAATCGGTCCTTAAACATCCTGACATGGAGGTCCTGTTTGTTGTTCAGGCTGACACCAGCTATGTGGCCATTGGGGCGGTGTTACTCCAAGCCAATGCTGAGGGGAATTTGCAATCCTGTGCTTATACCTCTCAGAAATCATCTGAGACCGAGAGGAGATGGGCCATCTAGGAGAAGGAGGCTTTTGCTGTTCGTTCGGCGTTGTTAACATAGAAGGGGCAAAACATCCCTTTGAGGCATGGACTGATCACAAAAACTTAGAGGCCTTAAAAACGCCCCCAAAACTGTCCCCTAAGCAAGTACTCTGGGCCCAACCTGGGGGTCGTGACCCCTTTGGGGGTCGAACGGCCATTTCACAGGAGTCACCAAAGCCCTCTCTCGCCCCCCCCATGCCTTCACTCACCCTCATCCTCTACCTCTGTTGGATCGCCGTTCACCGCTCGTTTACCCTGCCCACTCCCAATCTATTGCTGCCTCCTGAGTCCCAGCTGATGGTTAGAGGGAAAAAAACTGTTTAAATTCTTGCCGCAGGGCTTCAAAGGGCCGCCCTACAGCTGATCAGTATTAAGACCCGTGCCTGCAAAAATAGAAAAAAACAGCCCCTTTCAGTTCCAGCATAGGTTAATTACCAAAAGTTGATTAGATAGGCCTCCCGACTCTCAGCTGATTTGCTCTCAGCTGCTTTGCCAGCTGCAAAGAGGTGCAGATTTTTTTCCCCCAAGCCATGCTGAAAAGCAAAACTGAAAGTAAAGCAGGGTCTTTGCTGCAACATGACAAAATGAGGCAGAGAGATATTTCTTTTTCTTTTTCCTCACCAAAAAAGGTAGGTGGAAACTGCAAACAATGGGAAATTTAGGGCAAAAGAGGAGGTTCAAGATTTTAAAACACAAAAGAAAAAAGCTCTATTTAACTAGGGAGTTGTAATAATTGAAATACTATTAATTATATATTGTGTTGAAAGCAGAAATGGTTAAGTTATGGTTTGGAGGAATATATGGGGGAAATTATTTGGTTTATTATTATTGGTAAATATAATTAATTGATTTGTAAGAAATTGGATTGCATGGAAATAATTGGAATATTCATATTCATATTGATTAATATACAAAAAAGATAGTTCTATAACTAATTGCTTTGTTGCGACGGTTGTTGAGAGTGTGGTGGCACGACAACTCCCTCAGTACCTGGATGAATCGGCTTATCTAGATCCATTCCAGTCGGGCTTCAGGCCTGGATACAGCACAGAAACGGCATTGGTTGTATTGGTTGATGATCTCTGGAGAGCTTGGGACAGAGGTTGCTCCTTCGTCCTGGGCCTATTAGACCTCTCAGCGGCTTTTGATACCATCAACCATGGTATCATGCTGCACCGGTTGGAAGAGTTAGGAGTGGGGGGCACCGTATGCGATGGTTCTCCTCCTTTCTCTCTGTCCGGTCGCAGACTGTGTTGACAGGGGGGCAGAGATGGACCCCGAGGCCCCTTGTATGTGGGGTGCCACAAGGGTCAGTTCTCTCGCCCCTCCTGTTCAACATTTATGTGAAGCCACTGGGTGAGATCATCCGTGGTTTCGGGGTGAAGTACCACCAGTTTGCTGATGACACCCAGCTGTACATCTCCACCCCGAACTACCCCAATGATGCCCTTGAAGTGATGTCCCGGTGCTTGGAGGCTGTACGGATCTGGATGGGGAGAAATAGACTCAAGCTAAACCCATCCAAGACCGAGTGGCTGTGGTTTCTGTCATCCCGTTATAGTCAATTGGCACCATCACTGACTATTGAGGGCGAGTCACTGGCCCCCACAGAGAGGGCTCGCAACTTAGGTATCCTCCTAGACTCACAGTTGTCTTTAGAAGAACACCTGACGGCTGTGGCCAGGAGAGCTTTTTATCAGGTCCGCCTGATAAGCCAGTTGCGTCCCTTTCTGGATCGGGATTCATTAAATACAGTCACTCATGCCCTCGTCTCTTCCCGCATGGACTACTGCAATGCTCTCTACATGGGTCTCCCCTTGAAGAGCACCCGGAGGCTCCAATTAATCCAGAATGCAGCCGCGAGGGTTGTTATGGGAGCAACATGGCAGCCCCATGTGGCTCCCCTCCTGCGCGAGCTGCACTGGCTCCCTGTGATCTTCCGGGTGCGCTTCAAGGTTTCAGTTACCATCTTTAAAGTGCTCCATGGCTTAGGACCGGGATATCTACGAGACCGCCTTCTGCCACCAATAGCCTCCCACCGACCAGTACACTCCCACAGAGAGGGACTTCTCAGGGTGCCGTTGGTCAAACAGTGTTGACTGGCGGCCCCCGGGGGAGAGCCTTCTCTGTGGGAGCACTCACCATCTGGAACGAGCTCGGAACCTCGGAGATATGGATAATCCCAGATCTTCGTGCTTTCCGCCGTGCCCTCAAAACATTTCTATTCAAGCAGGCCGGCCTGACCTAACCTCGTTTAAAACTACTTTAAATTTTTAAACTTGAATCTGCCCTATAAATTTGAGATGTTTAATTTAATTCTATTTCTGAACCAAACTACTTAACTGTATTTTTGATCTGTTTTTGAATTTAATCTGTATCACATGTATTTTTCGTTTAACTGTTCACCGCCCTGAGTCCTTTGGGAGTAGGGCGGTATATAAATTTAATAAATAATAATAATAATAATAATAATAATTTATATTAAAATGTTGAATTTGTATTAAACAACTGTATTACATAATTACATAATTAACCAATGTGAGGATGGATATAAAAATAGATGACAATGGGAAGGGATATAATATAGAATAGAAGGGAAAAATTGAAATTGGTTAAGATTAGAGATGAGGATGAAGGGTAATATTGGTTTTTTTAAAAAATAGATGAGGAATAAATATGGCAAAAAGGAAATATAGAAATTGTAAATTTAATTGAAATGACTAATACTGTTTAAATTTGTGAACCGGCCAAATACTCTGTTCAAAGAAAATACATTGCATGTTTGTATGTGTGTTTGTAATTATTGCTATTTATTCATATTTGTTCTCTTTTATTCTTTAAAGTTTAACAATTCATTCTTTATCTTAATATCTTTATATTTGTTTGGGGTTGGTTTTCTTCCCTTTCATCTTTTTTATTGTACAGCAATCTTTCTCCTCAAACCTACCACCTCTCTCTTTTCTTTCCTTCTTACTTTCTCTTCTCCCTCTCTTCTCCTCCTCCCTACTTCCTCTTCCTTTCTCCTTCTCCTCCTCTCTTCTGTCAGGGAGTTGATTGATCCCATCCTGGCTTTGGGATAATCGCACCCTGGTTTAGAGGTTTGGACCGAGGCTTTTCCTCGAAAGTATACATTAAGAAAATAAAACCGGAAGAAGTATTTCTAATAAAGCTCATTTTATTGTAAAAGTAAAAAAAAAAGATAACTCTTACTATCTAATTAATTGGCTACATCTTGCCGGCATTCCTGCCTCACCTCTTGGCAGGAGAACAAAGGAGTAAGAAGAAGGATAATGGAGGCTAGAAAGGAATGCACGCTTGCGCACTTAATACTGATAACAAAACTTGGCAAAACTACAGTAAGCCTATTAGTTCAAAAATGAGAGCTCAGCTGGGAAATACAAGAACGCAGTGACAATCCCCTTCTTTGCCAGTTGAGCGAACATCAGGTACATCATCACATAAGGCACATCTTCTTACGCAGATACTCGTGTTGAGCTGCTGGGAGTGGCTTGTTGAGGATATCTGCAATTTGATCACGTGTAGATACATATTGCATTTTAACAAAACCTTTTTTCACCAATTGTTTTATGTTTTGATAACGGATGTCAATGTGTCTGGACCTAGAACCTGTGAAATGTAATTCAGAAATATAAACCACCAATTCATTGTCTTCCATCACGGTGATTGGTCGAATAGGACATGTCCAGATATCTGTGACCAAAGCATCAAACCAAGTTAGAGAATTACATGCATCTGAAACACAAGCATATTCAGCTTCAGTAGATGAACAAGAAACAAAATTCTGTTTACGCACTTGCCAATAAACAGGACATCCATTCAAGAACATCATATAACCTGAAGTACTTTTGCGTGATTTCTTATCACTCGCCCAATCAGAATCTGCATAACAACATAACTCTGCATAATCAGTATGTGTTGGTTCTAACAATAACTTCATGTGTTTTGTGTGCTTTAGGTAGCTCAATAATTTCTTAACGCATGTCCAATGAAACTGTTTTGCCTTACCTACGTGTCGAGACAAGAGATTAACACTAAGTGCAATGTCGGGTCTAGTCCAACTACTAATGTACAACAATGACCCAATGACTGAACGATAAACTGTTTGATCCTCGAACTCAGGACTCGGTTCTTGTGTCAAATTGTGAAAATCTGTTTGCATGGGTGTCTTTGTTGTGTTAGCATCCTTCATGTTGCAATGATGCAAAATTTGTTCAATTTTATCTTCTTGTGAAAGACTAAACCCCTTCTGTGTTTTGTCAATCTGAACACCTAAATAAGTGCTAATATGACCTAAAGATTTCAATGTGAAGTATCTCTGCAAAGCTTTGGCAAAAACTTTCACTCATCTGCTTATTTGGACCAATATAAACAATGTCATCAACATAAACAAGAACTATTTCATATGCATTATTAGATCTTTTTGTGAACACGCACTCATCAGTTTCGGACTTAATAAAGCCCATTGAATTTAGTTTGTCAGTAAGACATAAATACCACATTAAACCAGACTGTTTCAGACCATAAAGACTTTTTTGTAGAAACCAGGTATCCCCTTCTTGCTGTCGGAACCCTGGAGGACCTCTCACGTAGATTTCTTCATCTAGGTCAGCATGTAGATAAGCCGTGTCCACGTCGAACTGGAAAACTTCTAAGCCAAGGATAGTTGCAGTTGCTAAAGCAATTTTTACACTCTCAGTTCTGACTATCGGTGAGTAGGTATTTGTGTAGTCCTCAGGATAACGTTGAGCGAAACCCTGAGCTACAAGTCTGGCCTTGTACAATGACTCACCATTTGGTTTCTTTTTGATTCTGTAGACCCATCGAGTGCCAATGATTCTTTTGTTTGGTGGAGGTTTTGCAGGAGTAAATACTTTAAGTTTCTTTAGACTGTCCATTTCAACCTGCATTGCATCATACCACTTCTCTTGCTCTGAATCAGGAAGATACTGGATTTGTGTGAACGTATCAGGTGGAAGTGTAACATTGCAAATCAAAGGCAAGGGTGCTTTTGTCAGTTGCCACGAAATCGTTGTGGAGGGATTCCTTTTGTGGCCCTCTTGGAACGTCTCGGAACAATAGTCCAATCCTCTTCTGCTTCATCCTCGTCCTCACATTCGTTGCTAGCCTCAGCATCCGCGACTCGCGAAGACAGAACATCGGGTGGAGAAGAACTAGTGGATGGAACATTTGCCTGTGAATCTTGATCATCAGGCTGCGTGGCATCAACAACATCATCTCTAGGAAAGTAAACTCCAGGATCATTGGAATGAATCCTGGATCAGTCAACATCTTCCTCAAAATTAGCAGATTGGTAAATCACAATTACATGTTTAGAGTCAATAAATTTGCTCCATTTTGAGTTATCATCAATACCCATAAATCTCAGTCTCTTTGCTACTGGACCTCCTTTTCTTCTTTGAGCTAAGGGAATGTTCACCATAGCGTATGAACCAAAAATATGGAGGTTTTTGAGATCTGGTTTGTAACCATACATCATGAAGAAAGGAGTCTGATTTATTACACTGCTCCAAGTACGGTTGACAATGTAATTTGCATATTTGATAGCTTCACCCCAGTATGGCATACTAAGGTTGGCGTCTTCTAGGAGACAACGCATCGTGGTTTGCAGGACCCCTTGTCATCGTTCTACGACCCCGTTATGAGTTTGATGAATAATTCCATTCTTACGCATCCAATCCTGGAAACGCTGAGACATGAATTCGGCACCATGATCACTCTGGATTCTGGCGATGCGAACTTGGTGTTGGGTAGAAACAAGGGCTGCAAAGTCTTTAAAGATCTGAAAAGTCTCAGATTTTTCTTTCATAGGATATACATATCCATATCTGGAATAATTATCAACAATTGTTAGAAAATATTTCCTGCCACCAAGTGTTGGCGGAAAATGGACCAACTATGTCAATGTGTACCAAATCAAAAATGCGTGTTGACAGGCATGTAGCGTGTTTGGGAATGGCTGTTGCTTTGGATTTGGCTTTCTTGCAGACAGCACAATCCAAAAACACCTTACACCCCTTTAGATCCAAACCTTTTGCGAATTCCGGCATTTTTCTAAGAACACGGAAACTGGCATGCCCCAATCTTCTATGCCATTTGTGGATACACCTGTAATGCAAAGGTTTATTAGTCAGTGAATTTTCAACATTGACAGTTTTATGAGGAACCTCAGGCTTGCTCTGAGCAACCTGTTTCCTAATTTTCTTTTTGTTGGCTTTAGGAGCCTTTGGAGTAGCAACAGGATCTCTCTCTGGAGTATCTCTCTCTGGGCCTGCGCTCTCCTTCTTTGGAGTTTGTATACTTGCCTGTGCTTGCGATTTAGGCTTTGGCTTTAAGTAATAAACACCACCAATCAACATGGTTTCAGCAACAATATCTCCATTTTTAACTATGTAACTTGCTTTCTCAAGGTGGTGAACCTGGAACTTTAAAGCTCTAGATAAGTGGGCTTGACTAAGCAAATTGCTATTTGCTGTTGGTATGTAATAAACATCAGGGATGAATGTATCACGCTCTTCAACATAAACAGTACCTTTTCCTACGACCTTACAAGGATGATTGGAAAAAGAATAAAGTTCTCGTAGCTCAGGTTCAGGCTCGTGCATCTCTGTGAAAAGTTCCTTTCTGTAGGTAACATGCAATGCTGCACCACTGTCCAAAGTCCACAAAAGCCATCTATCATACTCTGGATGAGGTTGTGGATCGTTGGTTATTGCCAGTGTGGCAAGTGGAGCTTGTGGATCACGCCTTGGACCATGATGACCTTGTCTTCCGCCTCTGCCTCTGCCTCTGGAGTCTGTTCCTCTGGGCTGGTATGAGACGGGAGCTGGTGCTCGTTGGGGACAATCCCGGGTGGCATGTCCCACACGATTGCAGATGTTGCATCTTGGCATCCTTGGAACAAAGGCCCTTCCTCGGAAGTGACGCCTCGCTGGAGCTCTTGATGCGGGTGGTTCCCTCAAATGTGGCGTGGCTAGCATGAATGCCTCCTCTTCAATTAACAGTCTACATACATTGTCCACTGTGCGTTGAACAATAGGGACTTGGTTAATTTTTGTAACAGCATCTTTCCATTCATAGCCCAATGAGTTAATGATAATGCTGATCATTTGAATATCATCAATATTATGACTTCTTTCTCTCAATTCTGTTCTGATTCCTTTCAGTTTGGTCAAATCTCCTCCAATTTGATCACCAGGTTTCAATCTCGAACCATGGAGCTCAGACATGAGCAAGCATGAAGATTCAATTGAAACGGGCCTGTAGCAATTTTCCAATTGGGCCCAAATTTGTTGGGCTGTTGCATCAGGCGGAAAAGTGACCTGCAGTTCAGTGTCCATGGACATCAATAATGTTGTGCGAGCTCTAATCTCTAAATCTCTTATTGCAGGAGTCCATGGCTGTGCAGGAGGATTAAAAATCATGCAGTGAGTGCCTTCTCTGAGAAGCAATAGTGTAATCTCACTGACCCAGGCTTTATAATTGCGTCCTGACATTTTTAGTTTGGACTCACCAGTTAGTGGAGCAACAGAAAATGCCTGGTGAGGAACATGCATTTGATATGCTGGCTGTGCCATTGGAGGTGGACCAGGAGCTGGTCTTGGTTGTGCCATGGCTGGGGGCACATATGCAGGCATTTGTGGCTGTTGCATTGGAATCTGCTGCATTCCAGCTGCCATTTGTGCTTGAGCTTGCCTTTGCTGCATTAAGTATTCTTGTGTTCCATCTAAAGAGACACCAACACCACCAGGGGGTGTAGAAGATCGGGTCTGTGGAAACACTTGTGGCATTTCAGCCTGAATATTTAAACGAGCCAAGGACACATTTGCTAACGTCTGCTGCAACAATTCAAAATGTTCATGTAAACTGTGTTGCCTTTCAGCTTCCTCTTGTAAATTACTTTGGCCGGCAGATGGTGCTGCACCTATAGTCTTGGGCAGGTCTGCATATGTGGCACTTGTAATTTGATCAGGGAGGATTTCATGTGACGTGTGCATTGCTCTCTGTTTTAATTGGCCTGACACAAAATCCACCAGGGGGTGTGTCTTTGGCTCTGAAGAAGAAGCCAAAATGGCGCTTTTAGAGATTTTTAAGTCACGAGGCTCTCTCTTATCTTGCTCAAGCATAAGCAAATCTATCTTAAACTGGGATAGCTGATTTTCATAATATTTGATATGCTCCCGATAGAACTTGATATCTTTCTCATGCTGAGTAAGCTCAGGGCTTTGAGGAGAATAACAAATCTTTTCTCTCTCTGTGTGGGAGGAAAAATGCTCCACGGTTTGTGAAAACTTTGGCCTTGCACTAAGCATTTCAAATCTTTGGGCTTCTACAGGAATTATCTGTGAAAATGCATGATTAGGAGATATTACTGACCTCAGTCGTTCATCGCCTTCAAAAGCAGCATTTCTTTCATATGGTTGTTCCTGAAGCCTCTGCAAGGGCATTTTATCAGTTTGAGTTTCTCCCACAGCTGTTTCTCCTAGTCGGGTTGCGGAGGCAAGCGGCCGAAAACTTGAAAACCTCCTTTTTGTCTCTTCTTGGTCAGAAGAGTATAAATCAGTTGTGGAGAAATCTCTGGGTTGCATTTTTCCTTTTTTCTTTTTTTTCTTCGGCATGTTAGTAGATAATTAGATTAGCGGTCCTCAGTCGCAAAATTAATCATCCTAACTAACTAGCCTAAGAGGTCTTATCAGAAGTAACAAACAAGGAAAAAGCCATAACTTTTAACCGTCCGACTGCTACCAGGTGTCAGGGAGTTGATTGATCCCATCCTGGCTCTGGGATAATCGCACCCTGGTTTAGAGGTTTGGACCGAGGCTTTTCCTCGAAAGTATACATTAAGAAAATAAAACCGGAAGAAGTATTTCTAATAAAGCTCATTTTATTGTAAAAGTAAAAAAAAAAGATAACTCTTACTATCTAATTAATTGGCTACATCTTGCCGGCATTCCTGCCTCACCTCTTGGCAGGAGAACAAAGGAGTAAAAAGAAGGATAATGGAGGCTAGAAAGGAATGCACGCTTGCGCACGTAATACTGATAACAAAACTTGGCAAAACTACAGTAAGCCTATTAGTTCAAAAATGAGAGCTCAGCTGGGAAATACAAGAACGCAGTGACATCTTCCTCCCTCTCTTACCCTCACTCCTACTCTAATTTCCCTTCCCTTCCTTCATCCCTCTCTATTGCTGTATCCTTTTATGCACATGGAATACTCAGAGGGCTGAAAAAGTAATTTTTGACTGGTCCTCGCACTTTTGACCAGTCCTCAAACTTACGACTGTCCTCACATTTTACATTTTTGCCCTATCTTGTCACCATGGTGAAGAGAAGCAGTTGTGAAATGAGTGACACGGTTGTTAAGAATGCTACAAGGGGCATAAATGATGACCAGTCATAAGTGCGAAGACCGGTCAAAAGTGTGAGGACCTGTCAGAAATGACTTTTTTCAGCCCTCTGGGTAGTCCCTATACACATAGCCATGGCCACCTGGTCACATGACCAGCTAGCCATGCCCACCCAGTCATATGACCTCCAAGCCATGCCCACAAAAAAAGCCATGCCCACAGAACCGGTTATAAAACATTACAGTTAGCAACGAAAATAATTTTATGGTTGGGAGTCACCGCAACATGAGGAACTGTATTAAAGGGTCGCAGCATTAGGAAGGTTGAGAACCACTGGTCTAGGGTGTTTTGGAATAGGTGCCTCGTTTTTGCTGGACATTTCCATCCTTCTTATGCGGTTGCGGCTGGCCGGCTTGATTGGTCTCTGTTTGTGAGTGGACGGTTGACTCACCCTGCACACCCATGCCAAATGTCCCTTTTTGTCACAGCGCCTGCAAATGGCATCTTTGAATCAGCACATCTGTCTCTGATGGAATCCTCCACAGCTAGCACAACTCTCTTTCCGGCCATCATCATCTCTCTTATTTCTGTCCGTTTTGAAGACATCCTCATCGCCTTCTTCATCGCTATCAGTCAGGGCTGATTCTCTGTGGACGGGGGTAGACTTTTGTGTTGCCTGGGGTGGCACCGGCCGCTGCAGGGATTCTGCTGTCTTGTTAGACGACTCATGCGCTCTGGCTTCATCTAGGGCAATGTGCAGGGTGAGGTTTGTCTTGGCCAGCAGTCGCCTCTGGAGGCGAATGTCCCAGACTCCGCATATTAGTTGTTCTAGGAGGACATCCTCTAGATTGTGGTACTTGCAGTGTGTGGCGGCCTTGTGTAGTGCTGCCATGTATGTGTTAATCGGCTCGCCGTCCTTCTGGAGTCTTTGCCAGAACTCATAGCACTGAATGAATTTGGACAGCACAGGGGCATAGTGCATCCTCAACATGGTCTGCAGGACCTGCCATGGTACAGACTGCACTGGTGTTGGCTCTGACAGAGATTCGGCTGTGTCAAACACTTCAGGGCCACAGTGACTCAATTGTCGGACAACCCTTGGAGGTCATTTGCTTCAAGGAAGCATTCAAACCGTGTCATGTGTTGAGGGTAAAACTGCCCTCTGCAAAGTGGTGCAACAGACCAGGCAGTGAATAGATACGTTGCTTAGCAAAAACACACAGATACCCACAGACTCTGAACGTTTAATGAAAAATAAACAGTCTTTACTTGTAGTATAAAAAACAAATGTGGCTTCTCAAAACAAAGATAACACTTCTTCAAATAATCACAGTTCAACACAAAAATATAGTTTGCTTACAATTCCAGTTCTCTTCAGTAACACCGACACCGACACAGTTCCTTTCAGCAGTTCAATCTTCTACTAGCAGGAGCAGAGGTGAATGAACTTCCTGCCTTCTTTTATGTCCGCTTAGCACAGCCAATTAGTATCATCTCATAGCAGTTAAAGTTACAGAACATAGTTTTCTCTATATTATCTACCCAACCGTAGGATAAGCATCCAACATCATGTACGATCCCCACTTTTCTTTCGCTGGATCAAACGGCATTGGTGGTGCGAAGGCAGACATTTCTCTGCTGTGCTCAGCTCGTGCAGACTTTCCCACCTGGCTGGATTCTGTTGTCAGCTCTTATTTGCGCAACCTGTCTACCTCAATCCCATCCTCGTCGCCAGTGTTAGATCGGGTGAATGAGGAGCCAGGAGCCAGGTTGAAATGAACAACAACTATTTAATGTACAGTGAGAATCCAGCAACTTTACAGTAGAACAGTTCTCCTTATGTAGCTACTTTCTAAGTGTGTTAGCCAATGATCATCAAGCTTTTTCCTGCTCTAATTTTCTCTCCAAAATTAGATACATAATACTTACTATTCAAAAAGTGAACTCCTACTTACGCAGAGGAAGCCTAAAAGGTCATTAACTTGGTTTAAAAAAGGTTCCAAAGAACATGGCATCCATGAAAGAGAAAAATAAAAGAACGAAAGACAGTAGAAGTACTGAGGAATTTAAAAAATAATAGTATGAAGGGATATGAAAAAACAGCAAATAAAGTTTCAAAACATATAATAGAGAACTGAAATGCATAAATATAAAATAACTTTAATGAAAGCTTTTTCAGGGATTTTTGCTACTGGTTCTCTGAATCACCAGCCTCCATCGCTACCGGATCAGGTGATCTGGTCTGAACCAGGAGCATTTCACCCCGATGCATGGCCCAGCCCCAGATTGCTCTGAGAGGAAAAGTCTTGTAAAACATGGCCTGGGAAAACACAGACTGAAAATAACTGTAAATCTAACAATTTCTTACTTAAACTTGGGTCCTGGTTCTGTATCCTCACTTCCCCCAGCAGTCATCCACTCTATCTCTCCACAGAGCAGCTCTCCCTGCAACCACCCAGCAGGAAAGAGACTCTGCCAGTCCCATAATCCTTACACATCTGATTGGCTGGCAATTGCCCCCTCCTCTCTACAGCTGGGATATCCTTTTCAGACCAGGCCCTAGGAAATGCACTTTAACAAAGACAACAATAGGTAAATGAAACACAGCTGTTTCATCACAAATATATAAGAACAATTAGCAGGCTTTCAAAAATTCAGTTAATAGCTCATTTTCAAATTGCCCCCATTAAAAATCAAATTGCCCCCCTGTGGGGCCCCACACTGGGAACCACTGCCCTAACCCTAATCCCCCTTGCAGCCTTTTAACTACTATTGTCCCACCTTGCTTCCCCCTCCCCTTAAAACGAAGCTAGGGAAGAAGGCTGGGGGGGGATCTAAGGGGGAGGGAAGAAGAGACCCAGGCAGATCCTTCTCTGAATAGCCTCCCGCCCAGATTTCAACTGATTTCCTCTCCGATCCTCCAATGAACAGACCCCTTTTTGTACTCTAGACCACCAGGCCATTATTTTCCCCATTTATTGGGGGAAATTGGATTTTTATTGGGTCTTCCCCCTGTTGCATGCCAAAAGGAAAGCCAGACGGGCTTCTCCCCCTACCCTTCCCCCTACTCCCTTCTCCCTATCCCCCGTGCTGGAAACGCGTGTTGGGGCGATGTGGGAGTGCGTTCTGACCCTCCGGTGCTTGGCCTCCAACTCTCCACACTCTTCCTGGCCCGGCTTGCTGAGGAGGGGGGGAGCAGCCCTGATGCCTCTGCTGCTCCCCCACAGCGCCAGCCATCGCTGCCCAGCTTCCTTAAAGGCATGGCATGTTTCAAAGGTGGCAGCTCGTGTCTGGAGGTGCCGAAGAGTGTTTTGCTATGAGAGCCGGCCAAGGCCTCTCCACGTCTGACTCGCCAATGGGGGCACTTCTGCTGGCACAGCCGCTCCCACTCCCACTGGGCTTTTGTGCTTGGAGCTTGGCCAGGGGAGGGGAGCTCTTCCCCACGCTGCCCCCTTCTTTCTCTTGGCCCCGCTGAGAGAGGAGGAAGGCCAGGCTTGGGCAATGGCCCTCACCCCACAAGATCTGCCCCCACCATTTTCTCCCAGCCCTCTTTGCTGGTGGCAACAGCAAATTCCATGACAAAGGCGGAATCCTGTTGCCCTGCAAAGGCAAGTACAGGGGTGCTTTGCTCCCACACTAAGGCTCCACCCATTGCCACTGCCATGACAGGGCAACAGCTCTTTCATCCCTGTGCTGCAACAGGGCCACAGGAGCCATAGCAGAGGGGTGAAAGAGCCGCATGGGTTGCATTGTGGCTCTGCATTGTAATGGGCTTCAGGAGGAGGATGGGGCCCCACCTCCCCCATTGTGAAGCATGCGAGTGAAAAAGTTCACTCAATAAATTCCAAATTTGCCAGATCTTTTTCTTTCATGAGAAGTTGGAATTGATT
The DNA here is from genome assembly GCA_012654045.1 of Ptyas mucosa. Lineage (NCBI taxonomy): Eukaryota > Metazoa > Chordata > Lepidosauria > Squamata > Colubridae > Ptyas > Ptyas mucosa. The sequence continues at coordinate 38,826,373 of WNWU01000016.1, read as the reverse complement.
GAGTGAAACCCGATGGAGAAACGTGATTGGAGCTGGACTGGGGCAATGGCGTGCGTGCCCACAGAGAGGGCTCTTCATGCCACATCTGGCACACGTGCCATAGGTTCACCATCATGGCCTTAGATGCTTCATAAACTACCAACGCGATGACTGTACCAACCTCCTCCCATTTGCGGATGTTGCTTACAATAATGTAGTCCATACCAGCACTGGATTTATCCCCTTCCACATGGTGACTGGACAGTACTTTAACCCAATGCCAGAGCTCCCAACCAAAGAACCCACCATACCCTCCCTGAAAGAGTGGATAGATCAATTACAGAATTACAGGCCAGTTGTGTGCAAAGCCTTAGACGAAGTGAGAGCAGCTTACAAAGAGCAGACAGATAAAAGCAAGTACAGCCAAAACTGTTCCAATTTGGAGATAGAGTGTACCTTTCCATGCGATTTCTACAGTCCCTGCAACCATCTAAAAAGCTGGGGCCTAAATTCATAGAGTCCTTCCCCATTATACGCATCATAAACCCTGTTACGTTAGAATTCCAATTGCCAAAAATGCTGAAACAGGTCCACACAGTATTCCACTGCAGCCTCCTAAAACCTGAAATAACCTCAGCCTTAAGTCCCAAGGTTGCCACAGCACCACAGCCTATTATGGTTGAGGAAGAGCAGCATTTGGAAATCAAGGAAATCCTTGACTCACAAAAGCACCATGGAATAACCCAATATTTGGTTGCTTGGAAAAACCTCCCCTCTTCTGAAAATATGTGGATGCACCAAAAATATGTTAGAGGCTTAGAGCCCCTAGGCTACTCAAACGGTTTCATGCCCGTTATCCAGACAAACCTAACTAATCACCTGCTCTTTTCTCTCCCCACCTTGTTTTCTTTTTTTCCAGGTGGACTTCTCCTTCTTTTAGTGGGCAGCATGTCAGGTCCCCATAGATTCCTATTGGGACACTGCCATTCTGGTGGGAAGTGGTCTGGTGACATTTTATGATCTTTTTTATTTCTGGTCTTTCCTTTACTTTGATGTACCTTCCTGGAAAATGGGAGGGGGGAGGGATGAGCCTGGGGCAAGCAGCGCCCAAGCAAGCAGCGCCTGAGTACAACTTATTGCCTTCTCAGCTCAAATTTCTCACAACTTCACACCTGTGGATTGGCTCGCCTTGAACTGGACAGAGGGGAGGGGTTAATCTGTTTTGAGTGGGAACTTCAGATCCTGCCTTACTCTTCTTGCTATCACTATCTCCCAATAAAAGTTCCTTTTGAAATGCTGCCTGTTTCAAGAGTTCAGCTTTTTTGAGGGGATAGGAGAGGCAAGTCCTTACAGAGCCTCTTGAATCCCATTGCTTCAATTGATCTATACATTTTACTCTTTTTAAATCTCATCTTATAAAAGTCCTTGTCATAGTATGGGTGCTGTGGTAGGTTTTTGCTCCACCTTTTTTTCCCAATGCTAAATTCATTCTGAGATAAGGAATTGTATATAGTATTCCAAATACAATTACATAACAGATTTATGTAAAGGCATTTATATAACTTTTGTTTTCATTCCTTCTCCTAAAAACCCACTTCTTTATCTCTGCTGTTCCAACATTCACGAAGAACAAAACAAGTAAACAAAACAAAACCAGCTACAGGACGATAAGAAACTTAAGATCATTTTGGAGCTGAATGGGCATAGCACCATTTTCCTAATGAAGTTCTTGTTACAGTATTGATTTGTCTGTCAGAATAAAGCATGAATAGCTATATAAAACTTGCCAGATTTGTTTCCAGTTTTTGTTTGTGCCATGAAGTAAAACAGCCTTCTCCTATCTGGCATCCTGCTGATGTATTTATTTATTAAATTTATATGCTGCCCATCTTGCCATTTGAGGCAGCCCTGTGTGGCTTACAGTGTAAATGCCTGAATTACAAGTCCCATAATCCCTTATCAGAAAGGCAAATAGAAGTTAACAGCCTTACTGGTGGACCAAACAGGAAATACAATCAGATGGGTCAATTCTACTTTATTGTAAGGCTACATGAACAGAATCTTGCAAATCTGAAAGTACACTTCTCCTCTCTGTCTGCTTTATACCTTGAGAAATTAGGAAATTACCTTCTGAGTCTCTTGCCCCACCCACTGTCCAGCTGTGGAACATGGTCTTATAGAGTTTCCTAGGCAACACCTTTGGGCCCAACCTCCCAAGGAAACTTCCACACACTATCATTACAGTAGTAATTCTTCATTCAGATACTGGCACTCATTTAAAGATTATCCCAGTGCAGTCATGGATGGCTGTTCCCTATTTAAAAAATAAAAACAACCAATCACACACTCTGCTAAGATAGCTAGTTGCACTCTGTGAAGATGTGAACATCTTAGGATTTTGAACGAGAAGCACAAGTAGAGCTCTTAACAAAAGTAATGCAATTCTATTCTTTTCAATAAAGCATTTCTGGTACGTTTTTTTTCTGGTCAAAAGTGATTCATTGCTTGTGTCATAAATTAAGAAGATATGAATTAAAAATATTCAATATTTCTTTTAATACCAAAAGATTAAACATTTTTAGCCTTTTCCATTTTCCCCAAGAAATACACAAAAGCTTATTTACAATAATTTTCAAGAGGCCAATTATAAAAATCAATGACTGAATCAAACTAGTGAAAAATGCAATAACCCAGTAACCAACTATTCCTATTTCTTCCCTTAAGAATGATTTCTCTAGACAAATACTTTTTTCTTTGTGAGGCATATTAAAATTCTATTAGATATAGATGTAAATTTTAATATTTCCTATTTCTGCTGAAAAATCAGATATATGGTACGTAATATTATTATACGTAATATTACATATAATATTAAGGTACATAATATTGTATTATATAATAATATTAAAGCAATCTACCAAATTCCTCTCTCTTCCCTGACTTCCTTTTAAAAAGCCAGTGTTAAAGCAACTTTTTTCTAATCATCTTATGTAGGGAGTGAACTTAGAACTGTGCATATATTATTTATATGTTACAGAAAATATTTGATTTCATAGTTCAGTTGTTAACAATTCTCGCTCAATATGGCCAAAAAAGGGCTGTCAATCTGAAAATAGGGCAGCACTTGAATCATGCATTAAATGGTTTCATGCATGAACCTCACTGCCTTTCCGAACTCTTTCCAAGGCCGTTATCTTATCCTCACAGTAATAAAGCAGAACTTTGACAGTGAGGAGCTTATTACATTGAGCACATTATATAACTTCTGTTTAGGAGGACATGATCCACTCCTCCACTTGGAAATGAAGTTGCTATCTGAAATGTATTGGGGACAAGGAAGGTTTGACAAGCATGACTGCTTTTGTTCATACTAAATTCATCTGCTTAACTGGGGGGTCCCTTGCCTTTTGGTTCAAGTGGACACATTTGAACTTTTGAAATTATGTTGTGGGCACTCTCCCATTTCTGATGATAGATTATGCCTGAGGCTGTTTTCCTTTGCAGTCTGTAAACTTCTCATTTTTACAAACTAAAATAATTTAAAAACAAAGTGAAGTGGGGGAAGGAGTTTAAAGGCAATCAAAAGTTCCCAATATTTGCCTGGCCCTTTCCTACTGCAATTTATTTTGAATGATAGTCCCCATCCCCTTCATGTTTCTTTTTTTGGGCTTAACATAAGTATATCTTTTTTTAATATAATTTTTTTATTTTTTTAATATAATACACACCATACATATTTTGTATTAACTGGGTCAAATCTTTTTTAAACAATGCTAATAGTAATAATACAAATAAGTATATACATGGCGCAAAGAAATGTTATTTATATTTAAATGAATCAATGGAAAAAATGATAAAGAATTATAAAGAGAGAATGGTACTGTTGAAGTTGGAAGATCAGGATTATGCAACGTAAGTATATCTTCAAGTCTCCTTTTGCTCCCCTTGATTCATTTATTGTAAATTTACTGCTTCTCAGAATGCTATTTTTGAAAGATTTTTTCGGTGTTCTGGTTGTTTCCTATTAATTGTCCATCTTGCTGGAGGAGACTGTGAGCAGATTACAGATCTACAATTGAAATATACTATAAAACTTAAAACAATATATGAAGATAGTTTTAATTTAATTTAATTTAATAATTTAAAATTCAGTTAAAATAAAACTGACCTGGATGGAGAGGGAGGGAACAAAGGGAGGTTATTTACTCCAATAGTCACCTCCAAAATGCCACACTGCCATTGGCCTAGCCTACTTGGCACAGCCATGTCTTTAAGGCCTTTCAGAAGACCAAAAGGGCAGGTGCAGATCTCACCTCAGGGGTCATTATATTCCACAGGGAGAGAGCCGCAGCAGAAAAACCTCTTCTTCTGAACCTCACTGGCCAAAATTCATTAGCCAACAGGGTCTGCAGCATGCCCCTTCTGCTGGCATGGATGGGTGGGCAAGTCCCGTAGGGGTGAGCCAGTTCCTCAGATAGCCTGGACCCATGCCATGAAGGTCTTTAAAGGTGATAAATACCTTGAATTTGATCCAAAAGCAAACTGGCAGCCAGTGTAGCTTGTGGAACAGTAGTGTAGCATGGGTCACCCTAGGGGTGCCCACGCAGCTGTGTTCTGCACCAGCTGAAGCTTCCGTATACTGTTCAAAAACAGCCTCATGTAGAATTAATTGCAGTAGTGCAGGCATGAGATGATTAGGGCTTATGTGACTGAGTGGAGGGACTCGTGATCCAGGAAAGGGTACAAATGGCGCACAACACAAAATTGTGCAAAGGCTCTTCTACCCACAATTGCCACCTGCTCATTGGGCAGGAGTCACGAGTCCAGAAGAACCCACATATTATGCACTGGGTCTATCTGTGGTAGTACAACCCCATCCAGAATTAAACATGTTATAGTCCAGAAGCAAGAAACTTCACATACCCAAAGCCACTTGGTCCTACCAGGTTTCAGTCAAAGTTTCCTGCCCCCCATCCAGACTTCCACAACCTTCAGGCACCATGAGAGGGCAGCAACAGCATCATTTGGGTGACCTGGGATGGAGTCCGGGTCACCCAAATTATCAATGTACTGATGGTACCTTGTACCATGGCAGTTTCCAATCAATTTCCAATCAAGACAGAAACTTGTCCCTGAAGAGTACAGAAGTAAGACGAAGAAACAGAAACTAGGCCAGCAGCAAAACAAGAGCTTTGTTCTTCATTTTAATTATTTTTAAAAGATTTTCTTATAAACTTTAAATATTAGAAATCTTTTAAAAATAATTATAATGAAGAACATTTTTTTGCAGATCAGTTGTCAAGTATATCTGCAGAAATGTTTGCCAGAATTCTGATTGAAATGGTGGGACAGATGACAATAAGCAAAATTTGGGAAACGAAACATGGCTTTGAGTCAGGTAAGAGAGCATTCAGGTCATATTTTGTTCTTCTGTAGGACACGAAGATTTTTGTGAAAGTAAGGTGGTTATTAAAGCACACAATAATAAATGGAATACTTTATAAATGGTTCAAAATTGAGCAAAGAATAAGAAAAAGATTTATCATTCCCTAGGTTTTTCATGTATCTATAGATTAATATTCAAAGAATGCTTTGATGTTAGAAGTGAGGTAAAGACAAGAATATGTGTACATATGTGTACGGGATTCCTTGCGCACGGTCACTCATGCCCTCGTCACTTCCCGCCTGGACTACTGTAATGCTCTCTACATAGGACTCCCCTTGAAGAGCACCCGGAGGCTCCAACTGGTCCAGAACGCGGCTGCGTGGGTGATTATGGGAGTGTCATGGTGCTCCCATGTAACACCTCTCCTGCGTGAGCTGCACTGGCTCCCAGTGGTCCTCCGGGTATGATTCAAGGTGTTGGTGACCACCTTTAGAGCGCTTCATGGCTTAGGACCTGGATATTTACGAGACTGCCTGCTGCCACTGAGAGCCTCCCACTGGCCAGTACGCTCCCACAGAGGGGCTCCTCTGGGTGCCGTCGGCCAAACAATGTCGACTGGTGGCCACCAGGAGGAGAGCTTTCTCTGTGGGAGCACCTGCCCTCTGGAACGAGCTCCCCCCGGAGATACGGACGATTCCAGATTTACGTACTTTCCATTGGGCCCTCAAAACTTTTTTATTTCATCAAGCTGGGCTGGTCTAACTCTCCAATTGTGTAATTTTAATTTGAACTTTTAAATGGGGGATTTTAACTGTCGGGCCAAATTGTTTAATATATTTTAAAATTGTTTTTAAATTTTGTATTTGATGTTTTTTACTTCTGGCTGTTCACCGCCCCGAGTCCTTCGGGAGAAGGGTGGTATATAAATTTAAATATTAAATTAAAATTAAATTAAATTATTTATGTGCAGATGATAATGCTAAGAATTCAAATCATTTGCAGCAAGACTAAGATAATTATGTCAAGCAAGAATGATCAATGAAAATAGATGCCCAATCATGCTGAAGTGCTTTGTTCATATAGAGAATGTGAATTAAGATAGAATTGCAAAACAAAAATATGGAGTATATATAGGCTAAAACAAGAAGCAAAACTAAGAAAAAACTCAAATAAATGGAGCTTGTAAGATAATGAAAAAGAGATTGATAAGTTTAACAATCAAAAGGCAGGGTATGAATTAGTGTATGAATGTCATGAAGGCACAGATGATTTATAAAGACAGAACAGAATACAGAGATATAGTTTGTGTAGGATAAGATGTAGAATTCATTTTCTTATATATTCTGCCTTTAATTTTTTGCTTATACTTACTCTACTATACATAACACAGCATAGGCTTGTTATTGATGTATGTATGTATAGGATCCAGGAGACATTTGATGGCATACTTCAAAAATGTAGCTACCTCCAATAACTGATATACTAAAAATGCATGATGATGATGATGATATGCAATAGCTTGGAGGGCTAACCATACTATTATAATATAGAATAAGACAGAGTAGCCTCCTATTACATGGAAATTTACTCTCAGAATTCCTGAAAAATTAAAGCTGTTTGGATAATGAAAATATCTATTGTGGCACAAATGTTAACAAAAAACGTGAAAATAGATGACCAATTCATAAAATTGGTGAATAAAGCAGATTTTAAGATTGAGAAGAAATTAAAATATCTGGGTATCACAAATATGAACTATATATTGTTTCATAATAACTATGTTAAGACATGGAATAAAATTAAAAAGATAAGTTAGGGTGGGAAAAACTATCATTCTCACTGCTGTGGAGAATTTCTGTGATAAAAATGTCTTGCCTAGAATGTTTTTGTTTTGGATAATACCCATTTTGACAACTGATGCACCATTTAAACAGTGGTAAAAAGATACACTGACATTGTGCGGTTGAGGGGAAAATCCAACAAATTAAATATAAGGTATCACAAGACACAAAAGGCTTTACTTGATTTGAAATTGTATTTTACAGTTTGCTATTTGGTTTGGATGAAAGAGTAGTGTTATTGAGAAATAGAAGGCTTTTGGAGTTAGAAGGATATGACTTGAGATTTGAGTAGTGTGGATATTGTGGTAAGATAAAGTCAAGGTTATTGTGGATTTTAATCATTATGTTAGACATGTCATATTGAAAATATGGAAAAGTTAGAAATCTCAGTTGTGCCCCAAAATACCTTTGTGGCTCTCAGCCACATTTTATAAACAAGAAATAGTAAGAAAATACACAGGCTAACTTATCATGAAATATTAGATTTTTGTCAAGGGAAATAGAAAATGTCAACAGAAGAACTGATGGCAGAGGGACATAGTTGCCAATGGTTTTCTTATTTACAGTTATTAGAAACATTTAAAGTAGACAAAAGAGCTTATGGTTTTGAACATTGTAAGACTGAGTCTGAAATGGAATTTTGTACAAATGATGAACATTTGATGTTACAAAATGTGTAAACTTCTATTGAAATTTGAAACAGAAGAATAAAATAATGTATGATAAACTGGGCTAAAATGTTGGTTATAATACAGGTAGTCAACTTACAACTACAATTGAGCCCAAAATTTCTGTTGCTGAGACATTTGTTGAGTGAATTTTGCCCCATTTTACGACCTTTCTTGCCATAGTTGTTAAGTGAATCACTGCACTTGTTAAATTAGTAACATGGTTGTTAAGTGAATCTGGATTCCCCATTGCCTTTGCTTGTCAGAAGGTTGCAAAAGGAGATCATGTGACAATAGGACATGGCAACCATCATAAATATGAGTCAGTTTTTCAGTGATGCTAACTTTGAATGGTCACTAAATGAACTGTTATAAATTGAGGACTACCTGTATACAGATGGAACCATGAGAAACTATAGTTGCAAGGATTGAAATTTACACTAGGTTATAATTTTACAATATTTTTATAAAATGATGTATCATTGGTGTATGTCACAAGATAAAATTGTCCAGAATATATACCGTATTTTTTGGAGTATAAGACTCACCTACTTTTTTTGGTGAGGAAAAGAACAAAAAGAAATCTCCCTCTGTCTCTGCCTGTGCCTCCGAGCAATTTTGCCTCCTTGCAGCAAATAGCAAACAGCCTGCTTTACTTTCATTTTCGTTTTCAGCATAGATTGGTTAGCACAAGGAAAAAAAAACTCTGCTCCAGCAATTTACCTCTTTGCAGCAAGCAGTAGAGCCCTGTGCAAAACAGCTGAGAGTTGGGAGGCTGATCCAATCAACTTGTGCTAATTAGGCTGTGCTGAAGCTGAAAGGAGCTGTTTTTTCTTGCTGTTTGCTTGCAAGGAGGTAACTGCTGTGAGGCAGAGGCCAAAGGATAGGGGCCAGTAGGTTGGCGGGGCTACATTCGGTGTATAAGATGCACATAAATTTTCACCCCTTTAGAGGGGAAAAAGGTGTGTCTTCAAAAAATACGGTAATTTCAAATTTATGTTGGAAATGTGAAATGTTGGAATTTCAAATTTATGTTGGAAACAAGAAGAGACATTTTATCATACTTAGTGGACAAGCTAGAAAAAGCCAGAAAATTTTTGATCTAAGTACATAAAGATTTAGTGGATGTTAAAAGATTAATACACAATTGAGACCAGAGGTTTTTCTTTTAGGACTGATGGATAAAAAGCGGGAAAAAAGTCATGCAGTTTTGGTTTTGTATATGATAACTGCAGCAAGATTATTTTATGCACAAAGATGGAAAGATTCAACAATACTTACAACAGAAGGGATGGTTGGTGGAAACGATGGAACTCACTGAGTTGGTCAAACTGACTTTTTTAGTCAAGAGAAAAGACAGTAGCAATAGCAATAACAGTTACAGTCATGGCCGTAAATGTTGGCACCCCTGAAATTTTTCCAGAAAATGAAGTATTTCTCACAGAAAAGTATTGCAGTAACACATGTTTTGCTATACACATGTTTATTCCCTTTGTGTGTATTGGAACAAAACCAAAAAAGGGAGGGAAAAAAGCAAATTGGACATAATGTCACACAAAACTCCAAAAATGGTCTGGACAAAATCATTGGCACCCTTTACTTAATATTTGGTTGCACACCCTTTGGAATAAACTGAAATCAGTCGCTTCCGATAACCATCAATAAGCTTCTTATACCTCTCACCTGGAATTTTGGACCACTCTTCCTTTGCAAACTGCTCCAGGTCTCTCTTATTGGAAAGGCACCTCTTCCCAACAGCAATTTTAAGATCTCTCCACAGGTGTTCAATGGGATTGAGATCTGGACTCATTGCTGGCCACTTCAGAACTCTCCAGTGCTTTGTTGCCATCCATTTCTGGGTGCTTTTTGATGTATGTTTGGGGTCATTGTACTGCTGGAAGACCCAAGATCTCCGACGCAAACCCAGCTTTCTGACACTGGGCTCTACAGTATGACCCAAAATCCGTTGGTACTCCTCAGATTTCATGATGCCTTGCACACATTCAAGGCACCCAGTGCCAGAGGCAGCAAAACAACCCCAAAACATCAGTGAACCTTCACCATATTTCATTGTAGGTACTGTGTTCTTTTCTTTGTAGGTCTCATTCTGTTTGCGGTAAACAGTAGAATGATGTGCTTTACCAAAAAGCTCTATCTTGGTCTCATCTGTCCACAAGACATTTGCCCAGAAGGATTTTGGCTTACTCAAGTACATGTTGACAAACTGTAGTCTTGCTTTTTTATGTCTCTGTCATCAGTGGGGTCCTCCTGGATCTCCTGCCATAGCGTTTCATTTCATTTAAATGTTGACGGATAGTTCGCGCTGACACTGATGCTCCCTGAGCCTGCAGGACAGCTTGAATTGCTTTGGAACTTGTTTGGGGCTGCTTATCCACCATCCGGACTATCCTGCGTTGGCACCTTTCATCAATTTTTCTCTTCTGTCCACGCCCAGGGAGATTAGCTACAGTGCCATGGGTTGCAAACTTCTTGATAATGTTGCACACTGTGGACAAAGGCAAATCTAGATCTCTGGAGATGGACTTGTAACCTTGAGATTGGTGATATTTTCCCACAATTTTGGTTCTCGAGTCCTCAGACAGTTCTCTTCTCCTCTTTCTGTTGTCCATGCTTAGTGTGGCACACACAGACACTCAATGAAAAGACTAAGTGAACTTCTCTCCTTTTTATCTGCTTTCAGGTGTGAGTTTTATATTGCCCACACCTGTTACTTGCCCCAGGTGAGTTTAAAGGAGCATCACATGCTTGAAACAATCTTATTTATCCACAATTTTGAAAGGGTGCCAATGATTTTGTCCAGCCCATTTTTGGAGTTTTGTGTGACATTATGTCCAATTTGCTTTTTCCCCTCCCTTTTTTGGTTTTGTTCCAATACACACAAAGGAAATAAACATGTGTATAGCAAAACATGTGTTACTGCAATACTTTTCTGTGAGAAATACTTCATTTTCTGGAAAAATTTCAGGGGTGCCAACATTTACGGCCATGACTGTATATATCAAGGCTTCACAGGGCTTTACAGCCCTCTCTAAGCAGTTTACAGAGTCAGCATATCACCCCAAACAATCTGCCTCCTCATGTTACTGACCTCGGAAGGATGGAAGGCTGAGTCAATCTTGAGCTGGTCAGGATGCCATTCGTCTTCCTTTCTGGTGCACAGCTAGTACACCCTCTATGGTGCACCATGGATAGCACACAAGCATGAACCAAACAGGCTAGCTGTTTTAGGCAGCCAGATAACTACTCTATACTAGCACTGTAGTCTCCTGGCTAATGTAACTTAAGTTGTAAATATGTAAACCAGTGATAGACACATCTTTCTGATTCCAATTCTTCTTTGGACATGACGGTAATGACGTCCATGTAGGACAGACTTTGTAATATTGCAATATGGGTTTTGTAGTACTATTGCACTGGCTAGCTAACATGGATTTTCTTGTATTTTAAATTTGCTGTTTTCAAATGTATTAAGCCTTAGTCTTCAATAAGAATGTAAAAAGCTTTTATTTTAGAAACCAGGACTGACAAGAGGTGTAATCAATACATTGTAGATAAAATAGTTCCATTTTCAGCTAAGGAACAAGGGATCAAATTCCTGGTAGTCAGGAGAGTTAGCCTGCAGTACTGCATTCTAACCACTGCACTACCATGACTCCTCTGCTTATTGCTGGAAATGGAATGGAATGGAAACCATTTATAGACTTTTTAGGTGAAACAGAAAAAATGGACTTATGAATTACAGTTTGAGGATTAGACAGGATAGATTATAGAAAGAAGAGAGTTATGTTGTAACTTTAGAAAAGAGGTAAAATTGTAATTGCACTTATAACTGCTTTAAAAAAGATCAGAACCAATTCTTTGTATCATCACAATATTGTATCATTTTTTTCTTTTCTATTTTTCTTTTCATTTCTTGCATTTATAGCTTTCTTTTTGCTTTTTCTTTCTTACTTTACATTAGTTTGTATTTGTTATCTTTTTAAAAATACTGTGCATCTGTGTGTGTATGAAAGAATCTACTATGTAACTCATATCCAATTCTCAATACTCGGGACTTTCTTACCACAACGAATTCTGGTGAGGTAACAAAATTCAATTTTTTAATAAAGAATGTTTCTGCATAAAAATAAGAGCGAAAGGACACATGATGTTATAGATTAGTGTTTATATGCTATCTGGACCCTACATTGCTTCTAAAGAACAAACACTCTAAAATTCACAATTCCGAAATAGTTTATAAGTTTAGCTTTCAATTTGATAGATTTTGTTCTGTATTTTTCAATATTAATACAGTAATAGTAGCAAGAGCAATCCTTCACAAATATGGATATAATCCTATTTTATTAAAATCAATTTATATTTGATCATTATCATGGGAAGTGAATTTATATTGCAAGTTTATGCTGGTGTTATGTTATTATTGATACAAATATTTAGCACAAATTGTCAAATCCCTATTTTGTGGCTGAATATTTATCAAAATTAATAAGAGAACTGATTGTTTAGTATATAATATAAACTATAAAAACCAAAACAACTGAGGGAAGAAGACCTCCATGTAGATGTCTGGGTACAAAGGGAGAGTAAAAGAATCTTGAATGAACTCAGTGATTTTAGGTCCTGGGATCAGTTCTCAAAGGTAGTGAAAACCAAAAACACAATGCAGCTTGCTCCAATGGCTTTTTCAACATAATGTTGCAGAGCAATATAAATCATATGACGACTATATGGGATGCTATAAATTATATAGACACATGTTGATCAAATTATTAGGAACCTGATCAACAGATATAATCAAGAGCAAATAACAATACCCCCCTTTCTTAAAAATATATGAAACATCCAGAAATTCATAAATAGCTTGCAATGTGTACAATAAGTTGAGAATAAGTCACTGGAACAGAAGCAGATCATCTTTCTGCTAATAAATATACACTTCTAAGTGCAAAATGACCAACTTGCTATTCTCTGATTAGTTCTGTTACTAATCAGCATTTCCTTTGATAACCTAATTACTGCTAACTTGGAAATGCATACAATGCAATGTTATGGAATATACAGGTGCATTCAGAAAGTATTCCGACCCCCTTCACTTTTGTCAATTTTGTTGTGCTGAAGCTTGATTCTACAGTTATTGAAATTCATTTTTTCTCATTAATCTACATTTAGTACTCCATAATGACAAAGTGAAAGCAGAATTTTAGAAATGTTCCTAAGAGCACAGTGACCTCTATAATTCTCAAGTGAAAGAAGTTTGGTGCAACCAGGACTCTTCCAAGAGTCAAACCGAGCAATCAGGGTAGAAGGGCCTTAGTAAAAGAAGTGACTTAGAACCTGATGGTCACTCTGAGTGAGCTCCAGAGATCCTGTGTGGAGATGGGACAAAATTCCAGGACAACCATCATTGTAGCCATCCACCGATCTGGATTTTATGGAAGAGTGGCTAGATGGAAGCTTCTCCTCAGTGCAAAACACATGAAAGCCCACTTAGAGTTTGTTCCTTCTTGACCTCATGGCTTTTGCTCTGCTACAGTATGCATTGTCTGTTGTGACACCTTCTAAGATGTGTGTCTTTCCAAATCTTGTCCAATCAATTTAATTTACCACAGGTCGACTCTATTAAGGTGTAGAAACATGTCAGCAACGATCAAGAAAAGTGGGAGGCACTAGAGCTAAATTTCACGTATTGTTGCAAAGGGTCTGAATACATGCCAATGTGACATTTCAGTTTTTTCTTTTTAATAAATTTACAGACATTTCTAAAATTCTGTTTTTACTTTGTATTATGGAGTACTGAATGTAGATTAATGAGAAAAAAAATGAATTTCAGCAACTGTAGAATCAGGCTGCAGTATATATATATATATTTATCTCTCAACTATATATCCCACAACCAACAACTCTCATTTCTTCAAGATCACAGCACTGTTATCTTGATAGGTAATAATGTAATCTGTGCAGATTAAAAATTGAGTTCAAAGGATTCTTACAACCTAACTTGAAAATAACATGGGAGAACAAGCTGCAATCTTAAAAACTGTGAAAGAAGACCAATCAAAGTGGATAAATCTAATGCCCTTTTAAAATATTTTGTTTCTTTAGAATGGTAATCATTGAGAACCTTAAATCGTTCTCAAGGAATTTACATTAGTAAATAATACTTCTGTAGTGCAATGTTGAAGATAACACTTTTCAAAAACATACTGGAATTTAATAACAAAAGCGAAGAATCCATATTAAATAATAAAAATGTAAAACAATCAGTCCAAGATACAGTAATACCAGTGATACATGGAGATTTGAATCACAAAGATATCACAAACTGGGATGGATAATGCACAATCTCCTTCTGTTATAATGGGGAACAGATGTTATCCTTGCTAAGACATTGGTTAGAGAAATCAGAATATAGCAATAACCCTGAGATGAATTCATGGTAAAATTTGCTTATTAAGGCTCCATATCTAAGATTTAGGACTGTTCCACACATTGCCAAGATTGTATTTTTTCCAACCAGAGCATATAGCTCAGCGAGCCATAGCCAATTGGAAACTCCATTTTATCTAAACCATATATTTATTTTATTACAATGTGTTTTGGGAATATATACTTTTCAGCATGTATAATACAAGCAAGTGCTAAAATGTGAATATATGAATGTATGAAGCGACCCTTATTTGCAGAGTGAGTGTGCAATTAAAGCATGAATGTCAAATATCACAAAGATGAGAAAACTTTTTTTCTAAATATCTACAAAAAATTGGCTGTTTTTCTTAAGTAGTTGTAGAATCCTGTGATGAAATGAATGACTCAAGGCATTTAATTGTTGAACACATAAAATGAAGTATATTTAAAATAAAACTTTAAAAAATGGTCAGACTATAGAATCTGAAAAGAATTTACAGGGCTGCAGCAGCTGAGTTTTTTGGAACTGTTAATTTATCGCAAAGCCTAAACTGGGTTTCTTTCATTGCACAGTATTTTCTCTTAAAATGTGTGCATTTTCAAAACAATTACATACATATTAAAAATCAGCATATTTGCTTAAACATAATTAAAACGGTAATACTCTCAGACAACACAGATCTGAAATGGCAAAACCAGTAATTTTTCCCCCTCCCATCTTTACAACAAATTAATTTGAGACAAAATTACAAACACATTTCACTACATGATTAATAATAAAAATTAGGAGTTTTGTTTATAAAGTTGCCCAAAATGCTAGGGATGTGCATAGGTTTTACAACTTAGTCATAGTATTTTATTTTATTCCCTTGGGTATCTTCCCCCCATGAACGGAATGTACTCGGTTGTAGATTACAGTTTTTTCAACACAGATACACCAACGGCATGAACGCTTGCAACTGTCCACATGCATTAAGAGTCAAGACCCAACTTCAAATCTCTATTCAGTTTTACAGAGTTCTTCAAAGAGACAGTATCACATTATCTGCCTATTAAAACAAAATACTTCAAAAATGCTACTCTAAAAATGATTTAAAAAAGCAGAAGAAGGCCATTAGAATATAAGTATTGATCTGGTCATGATTGGGCTAATAATTTCAAATAAATAAAGGAAAGCAACTTAATCCAATTCACAAAACCAGACTCTAAAAGATGCAATGTTCCACCCCCTATTAAAGTAAAGATCACATTATTATTAAAATAGATTATAGAAAGCAGCATCTATTTTGTGCAGTTTCAGGGGCCTTTGAAATTAAAAGCTATGAATTCCAAAAATATAACATTCCAAAGGATTGAACAATACATATATTTAAAGATACATTTTAATAAAATTTAGGGGAACTGATTAAAAAAGATACTGTCTCTTTAAATTATCATATTTTTTGCCTAGCTATAAGGACGACAATAATTATAAATGTAGGTCACACTACATCTAGGTAGTCTCTAGGGGCCAAGACCTGTTGACATAAGGTCAATAACAAAGAGGTTTTTCCAAGTATGAGGTGGCTTCCAATAATGATCACATTCTTCTGGTAATTGGATTAATATATCCAGGAAACAGGAACCCATTGTGATGCTTTACAAACAAGCTCAATGGCTTCTTCCAGATGCCTGATTGTTTCATCAATTTCATTGTTGATAATTGTAAGGTCAAAGTAGTGTGCATATGTTCTCTGTAAGATTTCTGATTCCTTTTGCAAGCGTTGAAGAGATTCATCCTGCACAGTGATTAGGAAAAATGAAAGTGGAACAACTTTGTTATCTTGTAGTTATTGCATACAAGGAAGCATATTTCCAAATGCATTTCTTATATAAGGATTCATTCATTTTGAATCCTTTTGTAAGGCATGCATTTGGAATTTTGCTTTCCTTTAATAAAATTGAGTTGAACTTATTAAATTAAAGTTCAATTATATAAACTTATTTTCTTCATATAACTCAGCATTTGTTTAAATGGGAGAGATGAATGTGAGAAAAAAATAATTGGATAAGCAAGGAACAAGAGAGGAATGGTACTTATTAATGAATCATGATTGATTGATTGATTGATTGATTCTGTCTATTTCAAATCAATGACTCTGGATGGTGAACCATAAACAATGAAAATTATTAAATCAAAAAGAAATTAAATACAAATAGTAGCCAAGAGATATTATAATCTGTCATTGTCAACATAATTCAACACAAAACCTTGGTTTGTGACCAAATAATCTACTTAATAACAATCTGATTAATATATACAGAAGTGGCCAAAAGTATTGGTAACCTTCTACTTTTTCCTCCCAAAATTTGGACTTGCCCTGAAATAAGTTGAAACTGACATATGTGTTGTGGTCTGCCAGCAGCCAGTAGAGCTGGCAGCAGATTCAGATAGTGAGGAGGTTGGGGAGGAACGTGAGCCAATCCTGGAGTCTGCGGAAGGCTCAGACGAGAGCTCTGCGTCGGAGGCAGAGAGAAGACCAAGGCCATCTGGTAGTTATGTGCTGCTTCTGGAGTCTCCGGAATCTGATATCAGTGAGGCAGAAGAACAGGGGGAGCCTGTTCCTAGTGCATGCATGTGCAGAACTGCCAGGAGGCAAGAACAGTTAAGACAAAAGGGACAATTTGGGAGTAAGGCTTGGAGATGATTGGCCCCTCCCATAAGAGAGGAACAAATGGACGTGAACCTTTTCAGGAAGCAATTTGTTCATTCTGGTCGGTTCAAACTCTGAGAAGCTCCATTTGACTCTGTGCTCTGTTTGGCCTTGCAAAACTAATTGGCAATTAGGTCTCTAGCAGCGTTTCAAGGGAGATAAAGGTGGGTGCTTATCAGCATTACCTTGAAAGACTGTGGCAGACATCTGTAGGACTCTTCACAGACTGTTTGTGAATTATTATGGGCTGTTAATGGCCATAATTCACAGCTGTTTAAATAAAAGATGTTTTGGGACTAAGTGTGTGATTTAAGCTTTCTCAGGGAGCCTAGGTCAGAACGACATGTAAATTGCATTCACTATTTTTATCTCATAATCTCTATGAGAGGCTTTGTTTTTGATGTATGATATTTTTGGTAAATAATAAAACAACTAATAAAATAATAAAATGAACTAATCAGATTAGCTGGAAGGATATTTGGGGTCTTCTAGTCTAATCTCCTGCCCAAGACAGAGTCCTTATACCATCTCAAACAAATAGTTGTCCAATCTTTCCTTGAAAAACTCCAGTGTCAGAGCATCCACAATTCCCGGAGGTAACCAACTCCATTGTTTAATAGTTCTTACTGTCAGAAAATTTCTCCTTATCTATATCTCTCCCGATGAGCTTTCACCCATTGCTTCTTGTCCTAACCTCAGGTATTAAATTGATGCTCTCTATTGGAAGACTGGTATCATGTCTCCCCTCTGTGTTTTCTTGGTTAAACTAAATATACCTAGCTATTTTAGCTATTCTTCATAGGATTTAGCCTCCGGACCAGGCTGAAATGCTCTGAAGTCTGCTACTGGTTTGCTTTGCACGCATATAAGACCAAACATGCACTTTGCACATGCATGTGTGGTGCGCACCAAGCACGTGTTTCATGCGTGCATGCACAGTGCATGCAAAATGTGAGCTTTGCACGCAGGCGCACTGCAGGCACTACTGCACAGCACTGAAAAAGGAGAATTAAGAAGCCTTTTCTGAGTCTTCAAAGGTAAGTAGAACAGTGTGGAGGGGAACAGCTGTGCCACACGATTTAGATTCACGAGACAAGAGCTTGAGGGGGCCAATCTGGTGTCTGCAATGGAGACCAAAATACTCTGCTGTAGTGCAGCATCAGGATTCCGCCTTGGTATATTTGCAGAGCAAGGCAGCCCTCGTTTCTTGCCGCTTGGGACTCGGAGTGGTAAACAGTGTCTGGTTCGGAGAGCAGTCGGATTTTGCTCTCCATTGCGGACACCAGATCAGCCCCTTGCAAGCTCTCGTCTCTTGAGGAACCCGACCAAAGTTTCCCACGCCGCTTCAGGGAGCACTCCTCAAGAGATGAGAGCTTGCAGGGGGTCGATCTGGCATCTGCAATGGAGAGCAAAATCCGGCTGCTCCCTGGACCAGTTACCATTTACTGCTCCGAGTCCCAAGTGGCAGGAGATGAGGGCTGCTTTGTGCCACCGGCTGGCGCAAATATACCGAGGCGAATGTGAATGCTGCGCAAATTCAAGTAGTGCTTCGCTCCTGCACTTCTTCTGGCTCTTGTTGGTGCTTCGGGTACCTCGGTCTCTCAGGGAGATGCTTCACTTCCTCTCAGCCCCAAGACACTGGCTGGCCCATAAGATGAGAGAGAAAGAGAGAATGAGAGAGAGAGAGAGAGACAGAGAATCAGAATGAGAGAGAGAGAGAAAGAGATGGAGAATGAAAGAGAGAGAAAGAGACAGAATGAAAGAGAGAATGAGAGGGAAAATGAGAGAGAGAGAGACAGAGAATCAGAGAGAGTGAGAGAGAATGAGAAAAAATGAGAGACAGAAAAAGAGACAGAGAATGAAAGAGAGAGAATCAGAGGCACAGAGACAAAATGAATGAGAGAAGAGAATCAGAATGAGAGAGAGAGAAAGAGTGATGGGGGGAGAGAGAAAGAGAGAAGGAGAGAGAAAGAGTGGGAGAGAGAGGGGAGAGAGAGAGCCTGAAGGACCCCATCCCATCACTGGGAGTCCAGTTGTTTTAGCAGGCGGCGCGCTGGATTCGTATTAGTGGTCCATGAAATTTAAAATTATGAACTTGGTGGTCCCTGAGGTCGAAAAGGTTGGAGACCCCTGTTCTAGCGAATATAAATCGCGCGGCATAGCTGATTGTCAGAAATACCAATTTGGCCAAACTGGTAGAGTTTTTTTACTACCGGTTCACCCGAACCGGTAGCATTTATTATTACTGGTTTGGGCAAACTGGTCTGAACCGGTAGCATTTCACCCCTGCTCCAGACCCTTATCATCTTTGTTGCTCTTCTCTGTATTCCTTCTAGGGCCTCAGCATTTTTTTTTAAAACTGTGGTGGCCAGAACTGGATGCAATATTTCTAATATGGCCTCACCAATGCGGTATCACAGCATCTGCAGTCATAATCTGAGTGCTTGAGTCTGGATTGCAATTACAACATTGAAGCAAGCCACTGTCATGTGATTGCAACTTCTGAAATTCCTGCTGACTTCCCACAAGCAAAATCAATAGGGGAGTTGGCAGGAAGTCAGGAGTTGCTCCTTCCACTTTTTGGCCTGCACTCCAAATCACCTACCCACAGCACCTCCCTGTGGTACCCATGCAACTGGGACTGCTGCAATTGCCATTAGTAAATAATATGGTTTATCTAATGTATGTTAGACTTAATAGCCACATTGCTTTGCGATGGAAATTCTGGTCCATCCCAATTGCCATTGTAACCCAAGGACTACCTGTATTATGCTGTAAAGAATTATTAAACATTTGAAAATTCCTATCCTAAATCCAGCCTGTTAATTCTATGGAAACTAGAATAGATTAGGAGCTGTTCAGAGTCTGTTATAAAATGGGCGGCTATATAAATGTTTTAAATGAGTAAATACTATGGTGAAATCTTCAAAATCCAGTTAGAGTTTTTCTATTGTGCAGAAAAATGCAAGGAAGCACTCACCTAGCTCCAGGTAATTCACTCCTTACCAAATGAGAAACAATCAATACTTGCTAATGTAGTGACTGGGGAAATCACCTGGACTATGGTATCTTCCCACAAAGGATACTTGCATGGTGCCTAATGTGAGGTCATTTTTCCCTTGGGAAATTATTCCTATTGATTTCTACATCATTCTCTCTGACATTGGTGAACTACAGCTCTTATGAATTACTTGTTTTGAGCTGTAATTCAACTGCATCTGAAGGCCTATACATACACTGTCAATTCCAGTTTTAAATTAAAAATATAAGAAAATATAAAAATAGCTATGGCACATAGGTTACATTTAATTGAAAACAACTATTTTTATTCAAACAATAGTAAAATAACAAAATTTACATAATACTTGTTCCTAGCTGGTACTTACGGGCAATTTTCTGCACCATTTTGGCAGCTATAGAATCAGTACAAGTATAAGAAAAATGAGAAAAAAAGCAAAGCAAAGATAATAAGTGAAAAAAATAATAATGCAGTCATGTAGGATATGTCTGTAACAGTAATCCTCCTAACAACTTTTCATTTCAATTTATTTCGGTATTACCGTACTTTTCGGAGTATAAGACACACTTTTCCCTCTCTAAAAGTGGATAAAAATTACAGTGCTTCTTATACAGCGAATGTTGCCAAAGCCCCGCCCACCCGCTGGCCCCCATCCTTCGGCCATTTTCGGCCTCCACGCATCCTGTTTTAGACCAGTTCCAGGCTGTGGAGATCACCACAGAACATCGCCACTGATCGCTGCCTCTGCGTGTCACATTTTTGGCCTCAGCGCATCATGTTTTCAGCCTCCTCATGCCCTGATTTTGGCCTCTGTGTGTCGAATTTTCAGCCGGTGATCATCCCCACCACCTGGAACCAACCAAAAACCCAACATGCGGAGGCCAAAAACAGGGTGTGCAGAGGCTGAAAACGCAATGTGCCTAGGCAGAGTTTGGAAGTGATGTCCTGTGGTGATCCCTGCAGCCTGGAACAGGTCTAAAATGGAGCGTGCAAAGGCCAAAAACACAATGCATGGAGGCCAAAAACGCGATGCACAGAGGCGGCGATGGGCTCTGACAATCCCTGCAGCCTAGAACAGCTGATCGGTGGTATTCCGGGAGGCTGAGCCAATCGCCAATCAGCTGTTCATGCTAAATCAGGCTGCAATAACGTACTGAAACTGACCAGGCTATTTGCTGTACGGACGCTAGCCAAATGAATACCAATGGATGCTGATAGGCAGAGGCAGAATTTTTTTTCTTGTTTTCCTCTCCAAAACCTTGTTGTTGTTAGTTGCGAAGTCGTGTCCAACCCATCACGACCCCATAGATAATGTTCCTCCAGGCCTTCCTCTACCATCCCCTGGAGTGCATTTAAGCTCATGCCTACTGCTTCAGTGACTCCATCCAGCCACCTCAATCTCTGTCGTCCCCTTCTTCTTTTGCCCTCAATCTTTCCCAGCATTAGGCTCTTCTCCAGTGAGTCCTTCCTTCTCATTAGGTGGCCAAAGTATTTCAGTTTCATCTTCAGGATCTGGCTTTCTAAAGAGCAGTCAGGGTTGATCTCCTCTACGACTGACCAGTTTGATCGCCTTTCAGTCCAAGGGACTCGCAGGAATCTTCTCCAGCACCATAGTTCAAAGGCCTCAATTCTTTGGCACTCAGCCTTTCTTATGGTCCAACTTTCATAGCCATACATTGCAACCAGAAAAACCATAGCCTATATGCACTTTTGTTGGCAGGATGATGTCTCTGCTTTTTAGTATGCTGTCTAACTTTGCCATAGCTTTCCTCCACAGGAGCAAGCGTCTTTTAATTTCTTGGCTGCAGTCCCCATCTCCTGTGATCTTGGAACCCAGGAAAATAAAATCTGTCACTACCCCAAAACATAATGTGCGTTTTATACTCTGGAACATCTTATACTCCGAAAAACACTGTACTTATTTATGTTTCCATATTGATACATTTTCATTGAACTTTCTCTTGTAACTCTGGGTTTGGCAATAGGTATTCATTTTGAAAAGGTAAAACTAAAATATGTAGGATTAACACATTTATGTAAATACCATTAGTTGTCATAAGAATAAAAAGACAGTTTTAAATTTTAGAAAGTTCTACTTTTTATTTTTAAATTAAAGAAAAATGTGATTATGGAGCAACATAATGACTAGAGCTGGATAACATTTGCTTTGTGTATATTCAATCAGGGAATTATTATCCCTTTAATGATATATTTTCTCTAAAGAAACTAGGAAGTAGATTTCCGACCAGGGAAAATCTGTAATAGGAAACTGGATGAGTTTCCATTTTTACAGTCAAACATTTGTTTGGTTAAACTATGCAAAAATTAGCTGGTACAGACATGGCCTTAGAAAAACAAGGTAAAAATTAAAATGAAGTATGACAGGTAAAGAGAAAGAAATATTTATGCAAATTATGTTCTAAAAAAAACCTAAACATGTACAGACGAAACATAATGTATTTAAGACTTCCTCAAATTTGCCCAAATGCTATTATATTACATTCAATTACACTAGTATTTCACTGTAACAAGGCTTACCTCATTAATGCCTGGGGTAATTGTAGGTGCAGCAATAAAAACAACAAAAGGAGCGAACTCTGCAGTTCTCAGGACCTTCAAAGCCTAAGTGAGTATAACATAGAATGATATAAACTTTAATATAAAGTAACATGGATATTCTTGTCCTTACTTCTAGTTCATATTGACCCATCAATCTTCTGACTCCTTTGCAAAGCAAAGCAAGAAATGTCTTTCTTCATGTAAAAGACAATTGGAAAGAGAGCATTTTCTAGCAGGCTAACATTTTGTCATCATACCCAATAAGAAGGAAAATATTTTCTTTGTCTCATAAAAGAGGCACATGAATGTTATATTTACCTGAGGCTCTACATCAAGTATTGCAATTAATCCCTGTTCATGGATCTTCCGTATTGTTTCCAGTTTTGTCCCATACATTGCATCTTCATGGCTACCATATTCCAAATATTCATTGTTGGAAATGTCCTGCATCATTTGGTCATGTGATACAAAGTAATAATTCTTTCCATTCTCTTCATCTTTCTTTGGTGGCCTGGTTGTATCTATAATTACAAAAGTTAGGCACAACAAACCCAGATTTGTTTTACGTTCATCTATACCAGTGATGGCTAACCTTTTCTGGACCGAATGCCCAAAGCGTGTGTGTGCGTGCACGAATACACGTGCCCTGGAACTCCCAAAATGCAATGCGCATGCGCTCCCGTGCATACGCCTTACCCCCATGCATAAGCCCTACCCCCTGTGCATCCGCACACATCCCCTGCATGCCCCCATCTATGTGCGCCCTGCACATGCGTGCACGCCCCCCCATATGTGCCCTGCCCCCTACATATGCACGACAGAGACCCAATGACCAGCTGGCTGGCGGGACGCGTGCGCGCATGCGCAGCAAAGCTGAACTGGGGCGACAGCTCGCATGCCATCAGAGAGGGCACTGCATGCCACCTCTGGCACGCGTGCCATAGGTTCGCCATCACGGATCTATACTACAAAAAATACATAGTGGGTAATAGTTTAGGTATTATTATGAATTATTATAGGTAATAGTTTAGGTATTCATTTCATTCATTCATTTTGAAAACACTATCAAATATTAATTTCTGCATTTGAATTTTTGTCTACATTAAGGAAAACAAGTAATAGTCTTGAAACTGTGATGTTTTATTTTTGAATTTTTTTAAAAAAAAGTTGAGATTTTTTTAAAAAAATGGCTTCTTTCCTATGAACATAATCATGATTTATTTAGTTTGGCCACCCTAGTGAAATCCTAATGACTCTGGGCTCTTAACAATATATCTTACAAAATTTTTACTTACGTGGAATAGGGTATGCAAATCGGTCTGGATGTTTTGTAATTAGTGTATTTTTAATATGTCTTCTCCCAACACCATGTGCTCCTACATGAAAAAGTTGATATCATTACAAAGAACTAACAATATAATATATAATTCATTACTACAGGATCAACATTAAAATTACCTAATAAAACAAGTGTTTTCCTTTTGAATGCAGGCAATTTTACCACTTCTTCATAGGTGACAAGATCTAATTGATCGAACACTGTAACAGGAGGAAAAACAACAGATATAGAGGAGAAATGTCTGATATTTTTCTATTTTTTATTTTTCAAGGATTTTTATTACAATTTCACTAAATATTTTACTTAACAAGAAAATATTACAAATTACATGCTGAAGAATTTGTGGGTGACACCATGCAAATAGGCACACTGCTAGTATTAGCACTTCTGAAAATTTCTAAGACTCTCCTTAGTAATCATTTTAAGGAATGATAAACTAATAGACATGTGATAACATCTACTTAATCAACAATAAAGATTAAAATGTATTTTATTAGCTTATAAAAATGAATTAAAATCTGCCTTATAACAGTTTTATTGTAGAGTGTGTATGTATTAGCATTACACTCTTATAAAAAAACCCCAAGTATAATTATTAGAGTAATCATGAATACAGTTGTCTTTGCAATTTAATATTTTATATTAGCATGCTCTTGTGAATTTGGATAGTGATGGACAAAAAAATGGCTTTATTGCAAATTATAAAGCCACCATCGTAACAGAATCAGTTTGACCCTGGAAAAGATTTCTTCAATTGTTTTTATGCTACGGTCAATTATTTGAGAATCTCAATGTATTGTCAACTGCAATAGTTTAGTAAAACATATTAAAAATACTCTTTTCTCTATATGCCAAGTAATGAAATGTTGTTTGCATTATAATAATGTAAATGAAATAAAAGTATCAACCAATTATAATAACATATCTGAGTTTCTTAAGCAATGTAAGAGTGAATAAACTATTTTATTAAAAGTTGTACCAGAAAAAGGATATTTTCAAAAAGACAGAAAGGGAAACAGGGAAGGAGTTAGAGTACCAACAATACAGTACTGTAATTACAATACCAACTGTATATTACAATACAGTTTTATATTTAATATAGATTAAGAAGTCAGTCGTCCAAACATCTGATTGGGCATATCTCCCTGAAATTCTGCCAAGATATGTATTTCATGTATTGGTGGAATATTTTACTATCTTCCGATTTAGCAAATTTGACATTTAAGTTGTCAGAAATCTTCCTATTTATAACATAAATCATGTAGCCATCTGAGTCTCTCCTGACAGTAAATATGGACATACAGATGTTAATAAATAAAGATTAATAGCTACTATTGCTAAGAAAGATTGGGCTCTTTTGTGAAAAAAATAATATTAACTTCCATTAACTTCTAATTGTCTGAATTATATTATTTTTTTCATAACTAAAATAAGGCTTAACCACATTTTCATTTTCTACTTAAAGTGATCATACTTAATATAGTTATTGATAAACATAAAACTCTAATAATTTCCTTAAGGAAAAATCTAGGTTGTATTTCCATGCTCATCAAATTTACAAAATGTATTATATACTAGATGAAAACTGGTTGGAATTTTAATTTTTGGTATTTTTCAAGGCTACCTCTTAATAGTTAAAAGCATAACATATAGTGAGAGTGCCTCAACACAAACAAGCAGAAAAAAACCAAACAATCACGTTAAATATTAATTCAGGTTTCTAGACAGAATTAAAAAAATGTACACATATTAGAGGAATACAAGGACACATTTACCAACTGACCTTTTAAACATTTCTACACTTCTAGGTAATAAATAAAAGGAGTTATTGAAGGGAAATAGTAAGAAGCAAATAAAAAGGCATTGTCACTTGACAGGTTACTTACATGCACAGAGGCCATTGGGATTAAGACAGCATGAAAAATGGACAGGGGTCATTGAAATATGGCTCATAATATTAGTAAAATAAAAAGCATATGCACAAAATAAACTTCACCATGCAATATTCTAAACACAATGCAAATAAATCACTTTAAATGATAAGCATGTTTTTAAAACAATTGGTTCTTTTTTGTAAATTGCTTTTAATTACATTAAAGGAAACATTTTATGCTTGTCTTAAGGTTGTGACATCAGAAAAATGATCCAAATGAATTATTACATACTAAGATTGGTCAATTTACTTCATAATTCCAAAATAATATTGAGGTAATATGTAGTATTATTTAGCCATGATTTAATAAGACATTTGTAAGATTTCTAAAATAATTAAGAAAAAAAGAGGAAGTTGGAAATAGTTTCTATTTTTATTGTCTAAATACATGAAGAAATAAAACTTCATTGCATTACAATATACATTTTAAAAATCTTTTAAGTCAGCATTCATCTATGCGGAAGATTTTAAAGAAATGGATTATTAAGAAAGTAGCAAATCTCTTTTCTATTTTTCTCCCTCAATTTTTTTGGTTAGCTGAACTACAAGATTTAGAAAAACTAAATACTGAATATACTTTTTCATATGGCTGTTGACAAAAATAGGATTGCCAACATGGTCGCCAACGTCCGATGATGGATATGGCACAAGAAGAAGAAATACTGAATGGGAAAAAATAGGATATATACTACTTTTTAAAATGCAATCATTTAAATTTTTAAAAAATCCTTGTTTTCTAATCAATAAACTGTGTAAATCTATGGTAATTAACTGAGCCATAGAATTCCACAGATGTTATCTGTCGCACAAGTTTGCTATTTTCATCAGAATGACAAAGGTTGTAGCTTGTTAATATATGTGTGCTAAGTCATGATGCTCATACAAAAGGTGCACCCAAAAAATAACCAGTGCAATAGTGGTATAACTCAGGTGAACTGAGGTTCATAGAACTGTATGCTGCTGCAATCTGGATCAGCTGCTGCTTCTTGATGGCCTTCAATGGATCTCCATATAGAGCGCATTGCAATAAGCAAGTTGGAAGACGACTAAGTCATAGTGATTGTGAGTAAGGCCTCCTGGTGTAAAAATAGCCACAACTGGTGCACAACATGACTTTATACAAAGACCCAACTCTTTAAAAGGAGCAGGAGCTACAAATCCATGAGGACTCTCAAACTGTGCACCAATTCTGTCCAGAGACTGTTACCCTGTCCAGAGTCAGAAATGTCAAACTTCCAGACCCTGGGAGACAAAAACCTATAACCATTCCATCTTGCTAGGGTTGAATTGAAGCCAGCTTCTCCCTATCCATGTTAAAGAGACAGGACTAGTTATTTGCCTGGT
Organism: Ptyas mucosa; assembly: GCA_012654045.1. Lineage (NCBI taxonomy): Eukaryota > Metazoa > Chordata > Lepidosauria > Squamata > Colubridae > Ptyas > Ptyas mucosa. The sequence goes on along the minus strand of WNWU01000016.1, from coordinate 38,799,186 downwards.
CATAATATAAGAGGTAGAGAAGAACATGATACGAGAACTAGATTATAAATGGATTTATTTTGGTTATGAATGACTGCATATGTGCAATTAAATAGAATATTTGTATTTTATAAATTATTATAAATCTACGTATCAATATCACTTCCCAGATTAAAATAATACGAGCACTTTAGGAATAATATTGTATGGAAGAAGCACTATTAAATCTGTATGATTTTATTGAGAAAATATAAATTATAATTCAATCATTCATCATCACAATGCAATAATCAAATAGGCTTTATTAACAAACAATATCCTATGCAACAAGAGACATTTTTATAGCAAGTTATTTGAAGATTAAAAATATTTAAGATTATTGAACTCCACCTGGTCTTACATATCACATTTAAAGCACTTTTTAGTCCTTCTGGAATGAATTAGGATGCTTTTTTCATTAAAATATATAACAATATTTTTTTTCTCCCTTCCATTCAGTCTTGTCCCTGGACAAGTCCCTGCAGTTTTCTTGGCAAATTTTTTTTTTTTTAGAAATGGTCTGCCATTGACTCCTTCCTAGAGCTAAGAAAAATGAATAGTCCCAGGTCACTAGCTGGCTTTGTGCCAAAGGCAGAATTAGAACTCATAGCCAACTAGTTTCTAGCCTAACCCCTAGCCCAAACTGAACAATTATAATTCTAAGCAAATTACTAGAAACTTCCATTAACCTTGATGAGAATAAATATGCTCAGGACTCCATTGGAAATGGATTTTCACAGCTCATATAGACAGCATTTAATTTTATACTAGTGACAAGAGAACCAAATTGTTTTTATATATTAAAATGCATCTCAATTTCCTGACGAAATGAAAAAGTATAACATTATAACATTATGCTATTATATTCCATATAAATCTGATTTATTGTATCTGGGGTCTGGATCCATTAAGCCAAAATACATATGGTCAATAAATAAACCAAGGTTTGCTTAATGGGCAATAAACAAATTTGACACTATGGCTCCTTATTGGCCTATTAGCTTATTGATTAATTAGCAACTATAATATGGTATCATATACATATGAAGATATATTCCTTGAATTTGTGCCTAATGGGACAAGGCAAGAGGAATAGCAGCACTATTAAAAAAAATTAATTATGATTGGGTTAAATAATCCATTAATACTTCACTCTCTTGCAAAACTGAAGCTAAATTGTTTTAGTTTGTTCAAAATCTATAAAATCTATAAAAATCTATCATGGTTGTTATGTGAGAAAACAGATGATGAGATATTCTATATTTTTATGATTTTTCACATTCCTCATCCACATTGACCATATATTTGATTTACTACATTGTTTTGTAGTAACCATACACCTGGTGACATTTAGAAAATTTGGGATAAGTCCATCCATAAATGCATTAATCATGTCTACTCTGTGTAGGAAGATATTATTTGTAACATACAGAAATAACAGTCCTTAAATAGCCTAATAGAAATGTTATTTACATTTTGATCTCCTGTAGAGTAAAAAAAAAAGGATAAAATCATCACTATCAGTATTCAGAAAGATGTTAGTGATACAATTAGCTTAAAAAAGTGTTCAAGATTAATTTTATTTGTTTAAATTGCTTGGTATCATATGTGTGTGTGTGTGTGTGTGTGTGTGTGCTCCCCTTAGTGAGCGCTGTGGTGACCCTGAAGTGGGACGGTGGAGGGAGGGGGAGATGCCTCTTCCTCCTTTGCACCCCAAAACCCCCTCTTCCCTGGATGCCGAGCCCCCAGCCTGCACCCCTCTTGCTGGAGCAAGATGTACAAACTCAAATGTTACATGCGGAGGCCTCCTGGTGTAAGTTCGGCTGCTTTTGCCAATTGCGGCCACAAAAGCAGCAGGCCAAGCGGTGCCTTCCTTACCTAACAATGATGGTCAAAGAAGACAATTCTGTCCATGGAACAGCTGCCTTGTGGGTGTCCCTCCAGGCACTTCCTCCAGAAAGTGCGGCCACTTTTGCAACCGATTGCGACTGCGAAAGCAGCAGGAGGCCAAGTGATACGCCCCACGCGCTGGCTTCCTGAAGGGTACTGTAGCAGCAGCTATTCAATTTTTTTACCATTATTTCATCCTGATCCACATGGCCCAGTACGGTGTTAAAAATTAACATTTCAGAAATGTTACCATACCTCTGGAGGTTTCCTTCTGCAATGCTCTGCTGCAGCTTCGGAGCAAACCTCTGCCTTCCCTGCACAGGATTGCAAGATTGGAGGCTCCGAAGCCATGGAAGGAGCATTTTTGGATGTGTGTCTGTGCAGGGCACTTTGAAAGGATGATCGGCAGGAAAATCTCCCACGCCTCCACCCGCAGATCACTTTCTGAAAGAGACCTCCACAGGTAACATTTCTAAAATGTTAACTTTTAACACCGTACTCATAAGAAAATCCCCCCATCAAGGTTTGATTTTGCTTGAGATGTGGGAGAGGGAGAAAGATCAGAAGTGGGCAGGATTAGGAAAACTCTTTCAGAAAGTGATCTGCAGATGGGGGGGAGTTTCCTGCCAATCGTCCTTTCAGAAAGTGATCTATGGGAGGGCGGGTGGAGATTTTCCTGCCAATTGTCCTTTCAAAGAAGAGCCCTGCACAGGTGCACATCCAAAAATGCTCCCTCCATGGCTTCGGAGCCTCCATTTCTGAAATGTTAACTTTTAACACCATACTAGGCCACGTGGGTAGGGACGAAATAACGCTAAAAATCCCGTAGCATCTTATGTACTGCTCTACAATGGCATTCACACATTCAGCGGCTCCATTCGTGCTCAGATGAAAAGCTGAGCTGAGTCCCTGAGTTGGGTCGATGGACTTCAGAAATTCCCTCCAGAATTTAGTGGTGAACTGAACATCTCTGTCTGAGATTACCTGGTAGGGCACTCCGTGCAGCTGGTATATCTGCTTCATAAACATCTTGGCGAGTTTCCTGGCTGAAGGTAATCCAGAGCAGGCAATAAAGTGAGCTTGTTTAGAGAATAAATCGTGGCTGCGCTGCAAGACCTGCAGCCAAGTCCTGCAGACTTATAGTTTGGACCCTTTCCAAGCCAGTTCCTCTTATGGTCAGGTTGTCCAGTTTTCATTAAACCACTGATTGGCTGGGAGTGCGGCTTTTAGCGCAGTTGTTAGTTGTCCCACCCTAGGGTTGTTTTGGCATTTGGTTTGGCCCCTAGTGGTGACTTGCACCGCTGGTTGAGAAGGGGGGATGATCTCATGGACTTCCTCCCCCCTACTATTGAATTGTGGATTTCTGGACAATGTGTCTGCTGGCAGGTTTTATCCCCCGGGAAGTATTTTAGCTCAAAGTTAAACCATTTGAAATACTGTGTCCAGCAGACTTGTTTGGGAGAGTGTTTTTTGGGGGTCTTTAGGGCCTCAAGGTTTTTGTGATTAGTCCAGACCTCAAAAGGCACTTTGCTCCATTCTAAGAAGTGCCTCCAGGAGAGGAGAGACCAGCTGACTGTGTAAGCCTCTTTCTCCCATATTGCCCACTGTCTCTCGTTGTTGGTGAGTTTTTTGGACACATACACACAGAACAAAAACCGACCCTGAGGGTCCTTTTGCAGAAGCACTGCTGCCACGGCTACATTGTTGGCATCAACTTGAACAAAGAACTGTTGCTCAGGGTTGGGGTGCTGGAGGATTGGCTCCTCGGCGAAGAGTCTCTTTAATTTCTGGTGCTTTTTGTCACTCTAGCGACCAGGCCAGAGGTTGGGCTGGATGCAGCTTTGCTGGGGGGGGGGGGCTGTTTTCAGCAGCTCTGTTAGGGGTAGGGCTACTTCTGCAAATGCTGGAATGAATTGCTTATAGATGTTTGCAAACACTAGGAAGCGATGGAGCTGCTTGCGGTTGCATGGGGGTTGCCAGTCCAGCACTGCTTTCACTTTCCCTGGATCCATCTCAATCTCCTCACTGACATTCGGTAACCCAGGTAGTCTAGGGAAGTCTTATGGAATTCACATTTAGAAAGTCTGCATAGAGCTTCGCGATGAGCTTTTTCAGTAGTTGCCACACTAGTTTAATGTGTTCTTCCAGTGTCTCACTAAATATGAGAATGTAATGCAGGTAAATTAAGACCCCCTTGTAGAGATGTTCATGCAGCACCTCATTGATTAGCTGCATGAATATGGTGGAGGCTCCCTGGAGCCCTAATGGCATGACCTTAAATTGGAAGCTGTCCAGTGGGCAGTTGAATGCGGTCTTCCATTCATTCCCTTCCCTAATCCATATCCGGTAGTAGGTGTCTCTTAGGTCCATCTTGGTGAACACCTTGCCCTTCACTAAGTGGCTTAGTACATTTTTCATTAAGGGGAGGGGGTAGATGTTCTCTACGCACACGGCATTAATTCAGTGAAAATCCATGCTAAGCCTCATTCCCCGTCTTTTTCCTCTTTGAACAACATGGGGGCTGCCACTTTGGATTTGGTGGGTCGAATGAAGCCCCTAGCTAAATTGGCGTCAATGTATTTTCTCAATTCAGTCATTTCCTTAAGGGTCATGGAATACATATTGGGCCTTGGCAACTTGGCTCCTGGTATGAACTCAATTGCGCAGTCCGTAGGGCGGGGGGGGGAGGGGGGAGGAAGTTGCAGTCCTGCTCGGTAAAGGCGGCTGTCAAATCCCGATATTCCTTCGGCACCTGGGGACAGCTGGGGAGCCCATCTGTGGCGGCTGCAGCAGTTTCCAGCTGGCTGGGGCTGCCGGGGGTTAGTGCCTGTTGGCATTTATTCGGCAGAACTGGCAGCAGTGGGCCGATGCCTATTATTAGCTTTTGGTAGCCATCTTCCCATGTGATGGTTGGGCCCCACTTGTCCAGCCAAGTGAGACTCAGTATGATCAACTCAGTCATTTTGGGGGCTACTACGAAATGTATGAGCTTCTGGTGGCATCTCATCTCCAGTCCGTGAGCTCCGTGACTAAAGCAGCTGGGGCTCCACATATTAGTGTCCCATCAACCTACTCAAAGCTTATGGGATAAACCAGGGGTTTCGTGCTTATCCCTAGTTATTGGACAATTGGGAGGCTGATTAGACACCTGGTTCAGCCGGTGTCTATGATGGCCTCTACATCCCCCTGGGCCCCAGTTTCTGGCACTATTATCTGGGACTTAATGGCGAAGGGGTGGATGGTTTCACATACCATCAGATCCTCTTCCCCACTGGTCCCACTGGTGGAGCCCAGAGGGGTTTCTGAAGCTGGAGTTTCCTCCCCTCCAGCAGAAAGGGGAGGAACCTCAAAGGCTTGTAGGGCTATCCTTCCCTCGTCTGGTGGCTTCCTTGGGGATTTCCTTCCCCGGGATGCTGATGGAGTTTCAAGTTGAGGGACTCAAGAGGCTCGGTGGCCAAGCTGGTGCATCGGAAGCACTTGATTGTTCCCGGCAGTGCTGATTACGGTGCTTCAGCCGGCTTTGCAGGGGCTCAGCAACCCAGAGCCCTCTTAGTTCATTTCTCAGGGGTGGGCTTCTGGTGCAGGTGAATCTCTAGGTCCATGGATATGGCTGTCTGGTACCAGTCCTGTATACAGCCCAGAACGCCCCTGTAACCACAAGCTTGCCTGAGGTCCTGGTCTAGTGCCTTTTTGAAGTGGTAGATGAAAAGGTGTTCAGGCCAGTCTCTCAATTTCCCGACCAGCGTTCGGAATTCCCAGATGAGTTCTTTTGGAGGTCTGCTTGCTTCAGGCCTTTGGCTTCCTTTCTGTGGGCCATATCTTCACATCAGGCCTGGAGCACTTGCACGAATTTGTCAACGTCTTCTAGCTCTGGGCTCCTTCATAGTGTAACTGGGCTATCCACTCTGCTGCTTCTTCCTCCATCATGTTGTCAGCAATTACCGACACTATGTTCTGATCAGTTTGGTATTGGTCCCCATAATGGTCATAGGTCAGCTTCCCTGGGGTTCCATCAAACGTCGCTCTGAACCATGGGAGAGGGGAGGATGGCGGTGCAGGCTGCGGGGCTGATACAGGCTGTGAGACCGGGGCTGGCATTCACTGGTACTGCATCCACCTACAGCTGGGGTAGAAGGCCCAGCCAGGGGGGATTTGGTCGGAGGGAAGCAGTCTGACAGCCGGCTGGCGAGGGGTGGTGTTGGGTCTTGGCAGACCCAATGGTTCTTCTGGCAATCCTAGGCTGGATTGGCCTAGTGACCCTTGCTGCTCTGTGGCATTGACTCCTGTAGGAGCTATCATCCCGGTGGACTGGTCCTGATAAGGGAGGCTAAGGTGCGATCCGCTTGGTGCTGAGTGAAAGGAAGCCGATGCTTCACTCTGGACAGTTGCAGCTCCCGGGCCTGGGGGAGGCTGTGCAATGCTGCCCATGCTGAGTTGGTCAAACTGCTCCAGAAGACCCGCTAGTGACTGGCTCTGTGACGGTGGCATGAGATCCCTTCCCTGGAATCACTGGGCTCAGGAGATCTCATCACTCTCCATTCGAAGACCTGTGCTTGCTCTGTTCTGCCCGTTGCAATCAGAGGTTCCTGAAGCGTTGCCCCAGCTGCCAACTCCTGAGGTGGTGCAGCTCCCACGGCTTCACCCCCTAGGGAAGGATCCAGTTGAGCGATCTGCCAGGGCGCCAGCTCTTTGGGCCGGCGCCTCACCAATGCTCAGCCTCCGTGGCCTCTGCTGCTGCTACCACACTCTCCAAAGGGGAGTAGATGGTCTCGAGGATGACCTCTGAACTAATCCCTGTAGCTCCTTCTATAGTTGCCATCTTCTCCTCCATCTTACTTGAGTCTTTACACCGCCCGGCAATCGAATTGGTGCTTGGGGCTCAGGATGGGGAGCTGGGATGAATTTTTTAAAGGAGATTCTGGTTAATGTCAGGGTTCCAAGTAACTCCCCCAACAAAGTAAGACTCCAAGGCAGGCATTTCCTCAAAGTTCCATTTTATTAGAGATGTCATATTGGCACATTTGGGAAACCCGAATCTGGAATCTCCCGGGTTTTCCCCACTCAGAGGAAAGCTGAAGTCCCTTCCCCTGCACCACATGTCCATCACATGGTCCAATCAGGTTATCATCCTCACTGGAGTTGTTTCCCAGTCATGCCTCTCCAGGTGCTGAACATCCTTGACTCCCAGTGAAAGAATGTTGTTATGGCTATACATCTCACCATATATATATGGAATTGAAAAAAATCATTTCTGCTTTTACATTTCTGAATTTGGATGAAAAATTATGCAAGGGATATGAACATTATATCCCCTACAATTGTCTTGACTAATCAGCACAGTATAATGTTAACTACTGTAACAATTTAAGTGGTACACTGTGGTATTTTTTTATTTGAGATATTAAAAAAATTTGCAATTGTTCTTTTATTTTCTTTTATGAGCTTCTACAATATAGCAAATGAAAGTTGCCAATAGTTAAGACAGAATACAAATGATTAAAAATTGCTTATTAGTAAGCATTTGGAATCAATTCATAGTTATTATCTTGAAAGCGTTTTAAAATACAGCACTGGAATATACCATATAATGCATTGCCAGTAACAAATAACAATAAAAAAGAATATATTGTATGTAGCTCAGGGTTGAACTGTGGAGTCCTTGGTGTTCTCTGAGCTTGGTTGCTTGCTTGCAAACATTTCATTACAAGTTAATGAAGGTAGGTTATATCTTCAGTGCTACAAGGGAGTGGGGATTGCTGTCTGTTTATATATAGTAACTTGCCTGTAAATGTTGGTGAGGGTTTTGTTTTTTCCTTGACAATTCCTTAATCAGGTTGTTGTTTACTGTTTGTCTGAATTAGTGGTTCCCCACTAATGTCTCGAGGAAAAAAATCAACTTAAAGAATAATAATAAAAAAACCCATAATAAATAAAAAAAATTACCAGAAAGTAGTGGATCATTCAATCTACTACAGCACAATACAAGCTATGAAAAGGATAAAACTGCTAGACATCAAAAACATTGCTGAAACAACCAACATATTATTAAAACCACATGGCATCACCATTATATATAAACCAACTAAAGCACTCCAAAACGTTTTAAATAAACAAAAAAACAACAACCCAGTAAAAAAAAGGAATCATTTGGCACATACAATTAAGGACTGTAACAGCCACTATATAGGTTAAACAGATCCAAGATTAGCAAAGTATATTCATGAACAGGAGTTAGCAGTCAATAGACAGAATAAAAACTCCTTAATTTTACATGGACAGATTTAATGACAGTTTTAAAGGGAAGCTGTGAGCATCCTAGACCAAGCTAAATCCAAAAATGCTAGGAAATTCCTGGAAGCCTGGCACTCAGACAAATCAGCCATCAACAGGCACATATGGATAAATAACATTCATACATAATTCAAAAGAGATAATATGCTAAAAGAAAACAAAAAGACTAGAACACCCCTTCATCAGCAATCAGCACCTAGATAACATAAGGATTAATACTAGACCAGAGGTTTGCAACCTTAAACACTCAAAGAGCCACTTGGACCCATTTCCCACAGAAAACAAAACACCAGGAGCCACAAAACCTGGGTGGGCGTGGCCAACTCGACATCACTCACTCCCACCCAATCACATGAACCACCCCCAACCACGCCTACCCAGGTTTTGTGGCTCCCGGTGATTTCTTTTCTATGGGAAACAGGTATCTCTCTCTCTCTGTGTCTCTTTCTCTCTCATATCACTCTCTCTCTCTCTCTCATATCATTCTCTCTCTCATATCACACCCTCTCCTCTCCCTCTCTTTCTCCCTGTCTCATTTCTTCCTCCCTCTTTCTCCTTCTCTCATCTTTCTCTTCCTCCCTCCCTCTCTCCCATTTTTCTCCCTCTCTCTTATCTGTCTCTTTTTGTCTTTCTCATCTTTCTCCCCCTCTCATCTTTCTCTTCCCCCCTCTCCCCCTCTCATTTGTTTCCCTCTCCCATTCTCTCCCTCCAGCTCTCTCATTTCCCTTTCCCTCTCCCCTTCTCTCTCTCGTTTCTTTTTCCTCTTTCTTTCCCTCCATTTTATTGCTTTTTCTCCCCTTTTCTCTCTCATTTCTTTTTCTCTCCTTCTCCTTTGTTTTTCTTTTTCCTCTCCCTCTCTCTCCCTCCCCTTCTTTCATTTGTTTCCCTCTCTTTTCCCTCCCTTTTTCTCTCTCTCATCTCTCTCTCTCACACGCGCAAGTATGATGCCCTCCTGGGCCAGGATCACGGTGAAGCTGGGGATGGTGACTCCTCCTCCAGCTGCTGCCACTGCACAGTGAGGTGAGTAGTGGCCCGCACTGTGCTGCAGAGCCCACGTTGCGCTGGAGAGCCCGTGCTGTGCAGGAGAGCCAGAGCTCTTCCCTCCTTGCATCTGGTGGTGGCGGCTGCTCCTCCCCTCCTTCCTGAGCTGACGTGAAGGGGACCGTGGCTGGCGCTGAGCTGCCCGCGAAGGACGCGGAATTGCAAAAACCAGTTGTTGCGGGCAGTGGAGAAAACACTAGGGACTAGGGGCACTTCAGCTGCGTGGCTCGCGCTTTCCTGGGGTCAGAGAGCAAGTCATGCAACTGGGTCGGCAGGGAGCTACAGGAGAGGGGTCAAAGAGCTGCATGCAGCTCTGGGGGCGCAGGTTGCTGACACCTGTATTAGACAATAATCATCAAGCAACTATATATGAACAGAGAGCAAATCCTACTCCCTTCTAGCACTGAAAATGTTACCTAGTCAGGTAAGGAAACATTTGTACATAAAAAACCAAGCTCAGAGAGTACCAAGAATTCCACAGTAGTGAATCTGTCCACTTGTTCCTAGAGAACACTTGCTGAGAATACCACTGAAAGAAGAACATAGGGGTGAATAGGACAGCAGGCCTTTTTTGGAATAGTTCCCACCTTTTGGAAGACTTTCCCTCTCATGAGGAATGTGCATCCCCATCTTTTTCAACTATCCAAAAGCATCTTAAAGCAAGATTATTTCAGCTCCAGCTGATTGAGTGATGGCATTTCATAATGGGAACTTACATAGATGATTATGTTTTAATATATGTATATATTCCTGAATCCTTTTGACATAGGCAAATTACTAAAATTATTAAATGACATTGGTCTGTATCATATTCTAAATTCACTGTTAATCTGTAGTGCCAGTGAGACTTTTGGCTTAGGTTGATTAAGTACTTTAACAAAGGATTGAGAAAAGAAAGACTTTTTTTGGAATATCTGACTTGCTTTAATGTTACAAGAAAATTCTTAAGGAAAAATACACAAAACAAAAATCCTGGCTTCTGGGAGAAGATGGAAGACTGAAGAGAGCTCTGTGAATAAGCTTGAGTTGATATTTCAGGGGAGTCAATGCAAATCAGCTCCTATGATCCTCTCTGGATCTAAGAGAGACATGAGATTGCCCAAGCTATTTTTCCTTATATCATGTTTTCCCGAAAATGAGATCTAGCTTGATTTTTTACACGTGTGCTCAATATAAGCCCTACCTCCAAAATAAGCCCTAGTTAAGACCCCATCCACTCCGTTGCACCTGGTTGCAGAGGGTGGGGCAAGGTGCATCGGTAAAAATCAAACGAGGGTGGGGATGGGAGCTGCTTACCTTTCGACAGTTGTAGCCAGTCCTCGCACACCAAGCTGGAGCCTGTTTCTCACTACAGAGGCCTTTCCTGAAGGCTTCTGACAGAGAAATGGAGGCTGGGGGTGCTGCGTGCATCAATCCAGAGCTCATTTCTCAGCTTCAGAGGCCTTTCCTGAAGGCCTCTGATAGCAAAATGGAGGCTGGGGGCGACGTGTGTGAGTGGCAGCAAGTGGCCGCAGAAGTGGGCCAGCAGCGGCCACACAGGTTCCTGCTGGGTGGGGCTGTCGCTGCTGCCGCCACAAGGAGAGACAGTGGAAGACATCTCCTGAAAATAAGACCTGGTGCCTCTTTTGGAGGAAAAAAATATATAAGACCAGGTCTTATTTTCAGGGAAACGTTGCTCCTCTTTCTAATGAGGAGATTATAAGACAGAGAGGAAATTCACACCATATTTGGTCCAACTGCAAATGGAGTCTTTCAAAGGGCACTAAATTCATGCACTTCCCTTGCTAACTGTTTTTGGAAATGGTCTACATTGGACAACAAATTCTACTTAAAAGTTTTGCTTCCTGAAAAACTTTTGGTGATTATGAAAGACCTCTTTAAACTGAATACAAATATAATTTCAGAATGACTGCATCACATAGATAACTTGAGAAACATATTAACATTTAATAACTATAATATATTTAATTGCATAATGTTTCCGACATATTGCATGAGTTCAATAGGGCTAAAATGTTTTGCTGCTGATATTCATTTATACTCAATGTCTGATGCATCACACTGCAGTGTCCAAGAATAGTCAGCCAGCCTTGATGGATTCCAGTTGCCCTGATATTATTTTTCCATTGTGAAAATGTCCTGGTGAAATCTGATGCATTCATGTTCGTCACTGACTGCACCTAGATTTTAAGTGTGAATGCAGAAAATGAATCTTCAATCACATGTTGCACTTCATAGTCTTGGGTGCCATAAGTAGCTTATCATCCAGCTGAATGGTTTGAATGGTAGTTTGGTGCTATGTAATTGCCAAGAAAATTTGAATGCTTTCCAGGCAATTTTCTCTGGACCCACTAACAGAACTTCGAACCGCTTGTCATTGGTGATGTATCTGATCTATGGATCAATAAAAATGCCTTCCTTAATCTTGGCATCAGCTATTCTTGGAAACATCTGTCTGAAATAACAAAGAAATTCACCTTTTTTATTCATCGCTTTCACAAAAATTTTCATCAGTCCGAGTTTTATATGAAGCGGAGGAAAAAAATCTTTGCTGGTACATGTGACACATTTTTCTGACTTGAAATCAAATTCAAAGTGGCCATTTCTTTTTAAAGTAATGTGCCTCCCTTGCTTGGCTGTCCCATTCACATATGTAATAACAGTACCTGATATATCCAAGATGCATTCCAAGAGCTGTTACTTTTAGATCTCCACATGTGTTCCAGTTGTATTTGGTGTACTGGATGTGGTTCAAAAACAGTTCCGTCTCTTTGTATGTTTCTTTCATGTGTGCAGCACAGCTAACAGATACTGAATAGTGTACATTGCCATTGTATATAAACAGAAGGTTTCTACAAAATGGTATGTGAGAGGTTTAATTACAAGATATTTTTGTGATTAGCAGCCAAAAATGTATAAGATACATCCTAAAAATGTATAAGATACATCCTACATTCAGGAAGCAAAACCTTTGTTGTCCAATGTTATTAAATGTTTCAGAGAAATTAGACACCTGCAGAGTGACAAAGCTGGAAAATTTAAGAATATGAAGATTTATTTTTACAATCTTTAAGAACATCAAATAAACAACAAAAAGCAAGATGAGGTTTTAGCTATAAAAAGGTTTAAGGACTCAGAAAATGTTGGAGTTTTGGACTCTGAATATTAAGACTTTTAAATTATTTTTTTAAAGAATAAAGGCATACTTGTGAGAAAGAAAAATGTTTTCTGAATTGGAGTTATAAGAAGACAAGAAACTTATATAGGTAGTCCTAGACTTACAATCACAACTGAACCCAAAATTTCTGTTGCTGAGACATTTTTGTGTGAATGCATCAATGCAATGCATGTTATCTCAGCTTGCAGAGCTTGGATTCATTGAATGAGTTTACCAAAATGTAAATATTGCAGAATATACAGCCTCATGCTACATAACTAAGCTCCATTTCATGCTGAATAAACTAAATTATTAATGTATCTTAAATAGAAAACTATCTTTAGATAGATTTTTTACTCCAAGAGCATTTTATTAAAATAACTGATAAAAATAAAAAAATGATTTAAATAAAAAAATCTGATTTAAATTTAAAAAATCTGATTTTTAATTTTTTTAAAAAAGCATCTATTTTTATCCACCCTGCATTTCAACAAGAGATAAAATATAAAGAAACAGGAAAATACGAAATACAGGCAGACCTTGACTTATGACCAAAATTTCTATTGCTAAATGACACAGTTGTTGATATTTGTCCCATTTTATCACCTTTCTTGCCACAGTTACATGAATCACTGCACTTGTTAAATTAATAACATGGTTGTTAAATGAATCTGGCTTCCACACTGACTTTGCTTGTCAGAAGGTTGCAAAAAGTGATCACATGATCCAGGACATGGCAACTTTCATAAGTATGCATCAGTGGCTGAATTTTGATCACATGATCATGAAGATACTGCAATGGTCGTAAGTGTGAAAAACAATAGTAAGTCACTTTTTTCAGTGCTGTTGTAACTTCAAATGGTCACTAAATCAACTGTTCTAAGTCAAGGACTACCTGCAATGGCATTTAGAAACATCTTTGAGGAATTGTGTAAAGTCCTGTGCTGTGAATTTGATTCAATTGTTTCAGCTATGTTGTGCTTTCTTGGGAACGATTTATCCCAAAATGAAGATATTAACAACAATTTATGCAGCAAAATTTATTTGAGATAAATATGAAATAAGAAATTGTCACCAGATATAAAGAGAAAGCTGAATGAGATTTTAAAAAATTAAGAAATAAAAATGATAATCCCAGAGCATAACTGGAATAATTTCCTTTTGTTAAATGTATAAAAGAGACTGTTTAAAGTGCTAAAGAAGTTTATAATAAGGATCAAGAACCATCTGAATAGATTATGGAGAAATTATTCCAGTTATTCTCTGGGATTATCACCGGGATTATCATAGTTTATCTTGTATAGAAGAAAAAAGGACTAAAGTTGTTGACCTGATATTAAATAGGAAGTTGCAATTTTGGGTCCTTTCTGGATTTACTGATATCTTAATTAGCAAAACAGGATATACTCTGTGGTGTGATTCAGCCAGTTCGCACTGGTTCAGGCAAACTGGTAATTAACTTTCTGAGCATTTTGGTGAACTGGCTGTTGGAAGAAATTGCTTTCCATCAGCCTTTTGTTTTTCCCACCTTAATCCTGTTAGTTAATCCTGTCAGGAAGGCGGCATTCTGATGTGCCTGTTGTTTCTAGCCTGTTTAAGTGTTTTCCAAAACTGCCTCTGGGTTAAGCCTTGTTACATTGTATAGTTGTTAATGGTTCTTGGCAATACACCCAGACTTTCTATAGCCTGAGCCAGGGATGGCAAACCTTTTCCGCAACAAGTGCTCAAACTGGAATGCACATGCGTGCATGCGCACCAGAGCCCCGGAAACCTGAAGTGCGCACATTGGCCAGCTGGTCTTCGGGTTTCCGGCACGCGCGATCAGCTGGCTGGTGCACATGCCGGAAACCAGAACAGCAGCTGGCAATGGCGTGTGTGCCCTTAGAGAGGGCTCTGTGTGACACCTCTGGCATGTGTGCCATAGGTTCACCATCACAGGCCTGAGCTTCTCTGGAGTTATTTTTCCTTTGCTGGTACTTTTATTCCGGGGCTTGGGAGTGGGGACTAGTTGGATTAAGAGCTATTTACATAAGGGTTGGCATAGCCATAGAAGAAATGGCTGAGAGGCAGGATGCAAGCTTGGCACTCTGTCTGGTTTTTTTACTGCCTTTCTGGGGGCATGTGATCTTTCCTTAAATCTTGATGATTTCCTTAGGATATCTTGTGAGGTGAGTGAAACCAGCTGGTATCTTTAAGTGGTGGAAATGGATCTAAGGATGGCTTCTCCTGGGTGGGAAAGGGTGCTTTGTCAGTTCACTGAGCACAGGAGTCTCTTGTCTATGGGAATTCTTCAGTCATCCAGGTCATGACTGTCCCAAAGATGCTTTTTTCAAGAGGCAACTGGACTTTCTTGGTTTCCAGAAAGTCCAGTTGTCTCTTGAAAAAGCACCTGTAGGACAGGAGTCTCTTGCATTACTTCGGAGCGGCCAAGGTACATGATTTCTCACTGATAATAAGTGGATCCTCCTTCCAATTCATTTTACTTTTCTCTCATGATATTAAGACTTAGTAACATTGACCAATTGTAGAAAGTTAGCACCCACCCCTCTCCTAGAAGAATGAAATATTTTGAGAAATATTAAAAAGAATATATTTCCCTGGATGAGAAATGGAGAAAGATGTTTTCTTAGAGGGAGAAAGCAGCCCCCACCTTCCTTAATAGCCCACAGCAGATGTCAGCACTTAAGAGATAAAGAGATAGATAGCTCTGTTCATAGGCAACAATTCCCTGCAGCAAGGTCTGAACAAAGATAGAATGGGATTAGCCCTCAACTCAAGACCCAAAACAGGAGGAAAGACATTAAGACACAATAGGAATTGCCCAACACCCTTTCAGGACACAAGCCTCTTCATTACATCATGTTTTTAAATAGAGCCAAGTCGTGGCTCCTTATACTGTACTGGTGGAGAGGAAAGCAGGACTTCAACCAGGAGGAGCATCTGAAAGACAAATACTTGGGATACCTCAATATGTGGCTCCTTAGAAGCCATCTGTGGAGTCTCCAGAGCAGTTTTAGAGTTGTTTAATTTACCTGACACCTTTCTGCTCGATATATTTTTTAGCATTTTTAGATTTGTTTTAACTTACTTGACACCTTCTGCTCGAGTTATTAATTTTATCTTGGGGAGGGTGTGTGTGTATGTGTGAATGTATCAGG
Source organism: Ptyas mucosa (assembly GCA_012654045.1). Classification (NCBI taxonomy): domain Eukaryota; kingdom Metazoa; phylum Chordata; class Lepidosauria; order Squamata; family Colubridae; genus Ptyas; species Ptyas mucosa. The sequence goes on along the minus strand of WNWU01000016.1, from coordinate 38,783,631 downwards.
ATGGATTGGATAGAAGGAGTGGGTCTGGAACGGCTGAATTTGGGGGGAATGAGGGAGCCGCGGGCAAGAAATGAAGCCCCCCCTGCTGAGTGTGCAAACAGAAGCAGATGGGGGCTCAGATAGGACCCCCGGCTCGGTGTGAGTGGGATGCCTTGCCTGCCGGAGAGGAGGGGGGCTGTTGAGGTGGGGGAGGGGATCTCTGGGGTATTAGAGAGCCGGAGTATTGCGGTTATGACTGGGAGAGGTAGATATGGTGGGAGCCCAGGGGTAGGCCGCTCTCGGGGAACTAGGACTCGCTGTCTCAAAGCGATTACTTGTTCCGGCCCCTCTGGTTCTGGTTCACCGGGCTCGCCTCATATACCTGGTGACTTGGGATGTCAGGGTCCTGGCCTCAGGCTGCTGCTGTTTAATGCCAGATCTGCTGTCAACAAGGCCCCCCTCGTTCGGGATTTAATCCTGGAGGGGGCTGACCTGACATGCATAACTGAGACCTGGCTGGGCCAGGAGAGAGGTGTTCCCCTCTCAGAAATGTGCCCTGACGGGTTTTAGGTATTGCATCAGCTGCAACTCCAGGAAAGGGGTGGAGGAGTGGCAGTTATTGTCCGTAAGAGTCTTTGTCCTCGCATGATCCCTGCCTCGGAGATTGTTGGGTATGAGTCTCTCCTCTTGAGGTTGGACTCAAGGGTTCAGTTGGGCTTGCTGTTGATGTACCTGCCTCCCAGCTGTGTTACAACAGCCCTGCCTGTGCTGCTAGAGGCAGTAGCCAGGTTGGCGGTGGAGTTCCCCAGTCTTATGGTACTGGGGGACTTCAACTTGCTGTCACTTGGTGAACCCTCAGATGCGGCTCAAGAGTTCATGGTTTCCATGACAGCCATGGACCTGACCCAAGTAGTTCAGGGTCCGACTCATGGGGGACACACACGCTTGACCTGGTGTTTCTCTCGGGGCAGTGGAGACATGATCTGGAATTAAGGGGTATAGATGCTTCTCCCTTGTCGTGGTCAGATCATTTCCTGCTGAGATTGGACTTCAGGGTACCACTCCTCCATCGCAGGGAGGTGGAGCCGATTAAGTGGTTCCGCCCCAGATGCCTAATGGACCCTGAAGGGTTCCAGAAGGAGCTTGGGGAGATACCTGACTCCCTTGTCCACAGTCCGGCCGAGACCCTGGTGGCTGCCTGGAATAGGGCGGCATCCGGGGCACTGGACCGGATTGTGCCTTTGCGACCTCTCCATGGTGGTGGATCCAGGAAAGCTTCCTGGTTTACCGAGGAGCTCCGGGAGATGAAGCGCCAGAAGAGACATCTAGCGCAACACTGGAGGACCAGTAACTCCGAATCTGACCGAACACTCTTAAGAGCCTATATTAGGACTTATTTAGTGGCGATACGGGTGGCAAAATGTTCGTATTTTTCCGCACTTATTGCATCCACTGATTTGTGCCCAGCGCCCTATTTAGGGTGACACGCTCCCTCCTTGATGTAGGGGAGTGGAGGAGCCCTTTCAGGGTAGAGCTGAGGAGTTTGTGCAGTTTCTGTTGGATAAAGTCGCTCAGATTCGGATGGACCTGGACTCTGATTGGGCAATTCCGACTGAGATGACGGGGGCAGGTCTTAGTCCTATTGTGTGGGATGTGTTTGAGCCTATGACTTCTGAGGAAGTGGACAAGGCTGCAGGGGCGATGAGTTCCTTCACTTATGTTGTGGCTCCGACCCTCGAGGCCATCGCATTGGAGGAAGAAGGCTCCGACCGGGAGGGAGAGGAGCCAGCCAGGCCTCCCTCCCCCGGCCCCTCCTCCCTGGTAATTCATCAGCTGCCGGCCGAAGGAGAGGAGATGAGTCAGGAGCCAGGTGTCTCCGATCAATCGGAGGATAATGAGGAAGGCCAGAGGTGGCTGGACCCACGCCAGTGCCGGCGTGATAAGTGAGCTCAACAAATGAGGAAGCGTGCCAGGGATTAGCAGGACCGCACCGCACAGGACCACACCCCACAGGTTATTTAAAGGAGTGGGGTAGCAGTTGGAATTCTGTGACGGACAAAGTTTTACCCTGGCTAGTCCTTGGAGCTAAGCATCAGCCGGCTGGAAAGATTTGGACTTTTGAATTATATTTCTCTCAATTGGTGTGTACGTGTTTTGTTATCTGGTGGAGGTATCCCCCCCCTTGTTTAGTAAAGACCTTGGCAGCCGGTTTACAAAGGGCTGCCAAGCCGTGATAACGAACCTTCCGTGTGTGTGCTACTCCTTTAACCCTCATCTGTCTGTGTGGGTTGTGTGTGTGGAGGACGGGGACAGAACAACTTGTTTGTTGGACCCGTGCCCCTCCTGGCTGGTCTCGGCCAGCAGGGAGGTGACACGAGGCTGGCTCCAGGCTTTAGTTGACACGTCCTTGAGGGAGGAATCCTTCCCTCAACCATTGAAGGAAGCGGTCGTAAGGCCCCTCCTCAAGAAGCCTTCCCTGGATCCAGCAGAATTAAAGAACTTTCATCCAGTCTCCAACCTACCCTTTGTGGGAAAGGTTGTAGAGAAAGTGGTGGCACTTCAGCTCCTGCGGTCATTGGATGAAACGGATTATCTGGACCCTTTTCAGTCTGGCTTCAGGCCTGGCTACAGCACGGAAAATGCTTTGGTCACACTGATGGATAATCTCTGGCGAGCCTGAGATGGGGGTCATTCCTCCATCTTGATGCTACTTGACCTCTCAGCAGCTTTCGATACCATTGCCATGGTATCCTTCTGGGACGACTAAGGGAGTTGGGAGTGGGAGGCACCGTGTTACGGTAGTTCTCCTCCTATCTCTCTGGTTGGTCACAGTTAGTGTTGGTAGGAGGACAGAGGTCGACCCCTAGGCCCCTCGCTCGGTCCTCTCTCCCCTCCTATTTAACATCTACATGAAGCCGCTGGGTGAGATCATCCGACGATATGGGGTGAGATATCAGCAGTATGCTGATGATACCCACTGTATATCTCTACCCCGCGTCAATTCAGTGATGCAATGGATGTGATGTGCTGGTGCCTGGAGGCTGTGAGGGTCTGGATGAGAGTCAACAGGCTCAGACTTAACCCAGACAAGACCGAATGGCTGTGGGTTTGTTTTCCTCCCCAAAAGCTAGGTGCATCTTATACTTCAGAGCATCTTATAGTCCAAAAAATATGGTACTCTACATAATCCTAACTTTATAGTACTTAAACTAGCTTAAACTGTTCATTTTAATGCAAAGTAAGGAATTTGGAGATCTTTGTAAACTTTGTAAAGGAGAAATTATTTCTTTCTGTTATGTAGTTTTTTGTTTATATTTGGATACTGAGATTACTTAATATTTGTGAAATGTGAACATGCTTATAGTTTAGAGTGGAGAAGTGGAACTTTTAGAATACTGCATATTGGAGCTTATCCTTTAGTAAAGGAGAAATTATCTATCTTTGTCATGTTAAACTTGGGTTTTCTTTTATTTTGTTTACATTAGGATATTGGGAGCATTTTATGCCTTTCTGGGATTTTGTTTATAGCTAAGAGTTGAGATGCGGAATGTTGAGTTTTACGTACGGTAATTAATATTAAAATCTAAATTCTTTTGCTTGAAACTGCAGTGAAGAAGGCATTACTTATTTGATTTGCCTATTATTAAGAGATCGGTTATGAAGAATTTTATATTTGTAATCTAAGAGGAGATTGTTTATACTTGCCATGATGAGGGCGGAAAGTCACTTTCTTAAGGAGGCTTTTCTACTTTTCTTTTTCTTGCATTTTTCCTCTTTTTTTTCTAGTTTGTGTTATCCTTTACTATTAATATACTTAAATAAAATTTGCTATTCAAAACTTTTAATATATTTTTTAAAAGAAACAAAAATCCTAGGAAACAAATATACATAACCCTGGGAAAAATGCAGACGAGCAACTTGGAATAAGGATTGATTTAGAATAAAAACATATTAAAAGGTTGGGAAAGCCATAGCATGGAAATACACAAAGAATGGCAAAGTGAGGAATATTGATTCAAAATGATGCTTTTTTTTTTGGCAGGAAGACCTATCTCTGCTATTAATTATCTCTTAACGGGTGAGTAACTAGAGAGCAGTTGCGGTCTTCATCTTTGCTGAAATCACCATTCATATTAATAATACAATACTTTCAACTGTTCACACAATATCAAAAAATAAAATAGAAAAGGTAATTGACATTACTCTATAAGCAAAGATAAGGTAAGTGATGAAAAGGATCTGTATTGCTTACCATGCTTGCATTTTAATACATATATATTTGAATAGAATTCTGACAAAAATGCAGCTTTTCTAATATAAACTAATGTAAGCAATACTATTCTTGTACAACAGTACCTGGGTTTCTGTTTTCCAACTTTTCAAGTACACACACACAAAAATAATAATCACAAAATGTGCAAACTTTTTGAGATGTCCAATTCTCTTCATCAGACAAAAAAGTGAAAAAACCCCTAATTTGACTTAAAGCAGTGATGAAACTTGCGGGGAAACGCCATGCACGCTCATCAGGGACATGCTCCGGAAAAGCCGAACTTCCAGGTTCTAGCACGCATGTGTGTCCGATGATCAGCTGTCTGGCACGGATGTGCATGCCAGTTTTCAGCACTGCCACACATGCAAAGGACAGCTGATTGTCATGTGTGCATGCGCCCCAGAAACCCAAAAGACAAACAGGCAAGGCCGTGCATGCCAGGTGACATGGCTTTGCGTACTACTTTGGGCACGCGTGCCATAGGTTCGCCATCACGGACTTAAAGTGATAAAATCTTCATGGATGGAATTTAAATTAAATATATGTGCAAGTCTTCTGATCCCTTCCACCTTTTATTTTCATTTTTACCATGCAGACCTCATGACTTTTTGTCTGGTAAAAAATATTAGAAACCTCAAAAGTTTGTGTTTCTTCTTGCAAATTTAGAACATTCCAGAAAGTAAACACTTCTGATTCTTCTTTCCCTTCCAGATACAAATGAACCCATCTTTCCAACTATATTTATTACTTCATCTTCTTAAAAACAAAAACTACCCATATAGGTGGAGATTCCAGGTGGGTAGCAAGTGGCAAGCAGCACTGTGGCAAGTAGCAAAAGCAGCAAATGCCAGTGGGCCCAAACATGCACCCCCAGGGGAGACCCATGGAGACTGATTCAATAGAGACTGCATGTGGGTTGGGAAGTATCCTGGGGAACCCCTTTGTGATAGGATAGGCCTCTCAGGGAGACAGTAGGTGGTGGAGAGACCTAAGAGTGTGTGTGTGTGTGTATTACCTAGTTTCTTGAGTGATATTTGGGAGGCAGGGAAATGATTGGAATATCATCTTGCCAGTCAGTGGGAGAGGCTGGCTAGAGTGAGATAGTTGGTTGGGAAATGGATTAATGGCTTAAGGCTCCAGGCAGTATAAGAATGAAAGCTAAAGCACTATGGGGGCTTGCCTCTATCCCTGGGTTGATTAAACAAGGGTGATTGGATCATATGAATGGAGGAAGGGATCCAGAGCCAGGGGAACTAGGAGGCCAGAGTTGGGGGGAAATGTATACTCTGGGAGTCTGGGGCAGAGTAGTACATTCAAATGGTGATGGGCATGGGACATTTTGATGATGAGAGGCAGAGGGTTGTTACTGGGGAAGATGCCCTTGAGGTTTGATACCAATGGTGTGTTCTGGTCCTCTTTGCTTAGGACCTGGTCAACAGTCCCACAGAGATCCACAATTTCAGCAGCTGCTGCTTAATTCCAGGTCTATCAATAATAAATCTCCCCTTATTTGTGACCTTATTAGGGAGGAGCAAGGTGACCTGGATTATCAAGACATGACTGGGCCAAAAGGTGTGGTTCAAAAGACATGACTGGGCCAAAAGGTGTGGGCTAAAAGGTGCCTGGCAGGATTTCAGGTGTGGCACAAGCCTAGATTCCAGGGCAGGGGAGAGGGAGGTAGCAGTTGTCATTCAAGAGTTTGTTGATGCTGTTCCACAAGTTGCTGGTTGTGAGCCCCTGTTTCTGAAGATAGACTCACATGATCAGCTAGGAATGTTGCTGCTGTACCAGGCTCCTTAATGTGTAGCAACCTCCCTGCCTGTCATCTCAGGGTTGGCGGTGGAGTTCCTAAGGTTTATGGTATCAGGGGACTTCATTTTGCCATTCCTGAAGCTCTTCTCAGAAGCAGCTCAGAATTTCATGGCTACTATTGGCCTATCCTGACTTGGAACACTGGACCTGGCTTTTTTTGTTGGCTCAGTAGTAATGTGATCTGAAGGTAGAGTTTTTCTTGTCCATCCTGTCATGGTGAGATCATGCCCTGGTAATCTTGACATTTTCCTTGCTACCCCCTTCTGCAAGGAGGCCCAATTTATTTGATTGGTCTGCCTCCAGCAACCGAGGGACCTGGTGAAATTTTAAAAGGAGTCTAGGGTTGTTCCTGAGGTTCTGCCTGCCAAGGTTTATCCATAACCTAAAAAGGTTTATCATCTTTGGTCCTGGATGAAGTTGAATGGTCACAGATGGACCAGTGTGTAATCTGGGGATCATCCTGGACTTAAGACTTCTGGTCTAGAAGCAGGTGGCAGTCATGACTATGAAGAGTTTTGCTCAACTTAAACCTAACACTAACCCTTTCCTGGATATAGAAGCCCTTCAGTCACTCACACCCTGGTCATCTCTTGTATAGGCTACTTCAATGCGCTCTACTTAAGGCTATCCTTGAAGAGTATCTGGAAGTTGCAACTGGTGAAGAATGTGATAATGTGATCAATCCTGGGTGCTGCTAGGATTGCACATATAACATCTCTGCTACGTGAGCTATATTGGGTGCCATTTGGCTTCCAAGTCCAATTTGAGGTGTTAGTTATCATCTTTAAAACCCTTCATGGTATGGAAACAGGTTATCTGAGGAACTGTTTCATCCCAATTATATTGTCATGTCTCATCTGATCAGGCAGGGAGGGTATGTTGCAGGTAACATTAGTTAAAAAATTTCACCTAACAGGATCCAGGAAGATAGCCTTCTCTGCTATTGCCCTGTCTTTTGGAACACCTTATCCTCAGAGGTGAGATGGACCCCCATTCTTCTGACTTTCAGAAAGAGTGTCAAGAATTGGCTCTGTCAACTGGCATGGGGGTTGAAGAGTGTTAGGCAACCCTGGGGATGATTGGTGTTGTAAGGCTGTTCTCTTCATCCTCGAGTTTTAATTTTTAATACTATATAACCCTATGTTTTAATTTTCTTCTTTTATCTTTGTTTTTATTAATGCTTTTATATTTTGTGACATGTTTGTACTGTAAACCACCCAGAGTCACTTAAGTGAGATGGGTATTATAGAAATGTGATGAATTAAATAAGTAAATGAATAAATAATCAATCTGGAGGAAAAAAACATTTTGCAAAACACTCTGCAATTTTCAAGGAATAATATATATATATATAATTAATACAATTAAGGACATTTAGCATATACAAATAGTATTATTTATATCTCCCAGTTACACATTTCCTTTAGTAGCAGAATATCACAGTTCAATTTATTTATAGAAATAAACTTCAAAAGGAGTGCTATCTAACATGGTTGACATTTTTTGATTTATTAATTAAAAATAATCCAAACCCAAATAATACAGAATAGGTTTAAAATATGTCTAGTTTCATTTATATTACAATAAAATACAGAATAAGCTCAAAATCTGAAGGAATTAAAAAAATAAAATGGTGAAATTTATGTTTTTTAATTCATTTGCATAACTATTAATAATGACCAGAAATGTATATTTAAGTTTCAAACATATTCATGCACAAAATCTTAGGTTACCTAGCGTCTATTCCCCCTGCCCCCCAATACTTATTTTGCTCCAGAGGCAAATATAAATAACTAACTAAATTTAGCTTATAATTACATTTCCCTTTTCTGCTAAATGTGTTTGAACACACTGATTTTTTTCTAACTAAACATGTCACTGGGAAATTAACATTAATGTTTAAAAAGCTAACAGTGCACCAATTTTAAGAACATCTGAGATAGATTTGTATTTTTCTCACCTGCATTGTGCTTTGCTAAATATTTGTCTTTGTACTGCTTCTTTTTCTTTCCAAACCAAGTACAGCTTGCCTGCTGCTCTTGTTTAGTCTTCTCCATAGCAATACAAGCTACTCGCCTTGCAAGTGAACAAGAAACAACTATCAGCTGTACATTAATTCAGAAAATAATATCCCCTCCCTCTTTTTATTAGTAGACAGATTAAAATATTTTTAAGATTTCAAATGGAAATTTTAAATGAGTATTCTAAAAGTACAGAGCCCCTCTTACGTAGCAGCCACTCAGGAGACTATAAAATTAGCTGCAGTGGTTAAGAACTTTGTAGGATAGCAATAACACTGTAATAGTTCCTGTTTTTTAGTCATCTAAGAGGACAGGTCATAGTGGAATGTTATCTAGTTCTCAAAACTTGTGTCATGGCCAAAAACAGATAGACACAAAAAGAAACTGCTGTGACAATATTCATACAGACATTCTCTCTATATAAGAGCATGGCATCAATTAAGCTTCATTTGACCTCCTCAGTTGAATTATCATCATTGAATTCAGTAAATATATCTACAAGGTAGATATGTTTGCTTTTACAAATAACCAGGGTATAAATCAGAGACCAGGGTGGTAACTGAATTTGTGTATATTCATCGCTTCCACTAGTATTCTAATGGATTTCCTGGCAGACTGAATGATCGACTGTGTTACCATGAAATTACTTTTAATAAGCTAAGGTCAGGATTTCCCAGCCATTATAGAAGAAGGCTACCAAAACAGAATCAAGATCCAGCGTGATTTATATTGTATGATGCAGTTCTTCTGAAACCAAGCAGTTATGACCTAGAAGTGGTCTAAGATCAGTGTAATATAGCCAGTGGTGGGATTCAGCCAGTTCGCACCACTTCGGAAGAACTGGTTGTTAACTTTCTGAGCAGTTTGGTGAATTGGTTATTGGAAGAAATAATTAGGGCTGTTGTTAAAGTATTTGAATCCCACCACTGAATATAGCTAAAGGTAAAAATTTCCCCTGTCCAATTGTGTCTGACTCTAAGGGGCAATGCTCATTTCTGTTTCTTAGCCAGCGTTGTCTGGCTAAATAACAGTGTTGTTTCTGTGGTCATGTGGCTAGCATGACATCACACCACAATGAATTGCCCGTCTAGCAATTCAAAAGCATGCAGATGCAAGTAAATCATTGTAATCATAATAATCATGGGTTTTTCTTTATTCAGAGAACAAAATTAAAAAATGACTTTAGCTATTGATATTGTGGCAGCACCCTCTTCATTGACTTGTATAAGATACTACACCTCAATATAGTGTATTGTTAAAGACTCCGAAGTATTAAGAAAGGAAACTAAAATACAAGAACTGTATATTTCAGGCCAAATTAAAAGCAATGTAACTTCTTTAAAGTCCATTATAATGATAGTGATTGCAATGAAACAAATGCCATCTGATAAAACTTTTTGCATAAAAAATAAGTTGGTGTCTGGAACAGTTTCCCATTTTTCTAAACTATCTATAATCTCTTATAATCTGCTTTAGCAAATCAACCTGGGGACAGGAAGAATATTTTTCAACTATCGTGAGTTGGCTGTTTTTACTATGATAGTATCCAGGCAAAAATATTCTTGTCCCATTTATTTCAATCATTTTATCTTGTTTTATGTTGTAGGTTAACAGATGAGTGGAAACAGTGCAAATAAAAAATCACCAACATAAGAGGATTAAGAGAGATATTTAATGGGTATTGTCAGTGTATTCTCTGAGACTGAAGTTGTTTCAGGAATAATAGTTAAATTGAAAGAAGTTAGTACGCTTGCAGATGGCAGTTACAATGTCATAAACAAGCAATCCTTGTTTAGTGACTTGTTTAGCGACTGTTCAAAGTTACAACAGCAGTGAATAAGAACACTTATAGACAATCCTCTTAGTGGCCATCCTTGTAGTCACATGGATGCAATTCAGGCACCTGGTAATTAGCTTACAATTATTACAATTACAGTGTCTGCGGTCATGTGAATGCCATTTGTGACCTTCACTGTCAATCTCTGACAAGGAAAGTCAATGGGGAAGCCAGTAGATCGCAAATGGTGATCACATAGCCATGCCTAACAACCACATAGGATTCACCTAATGATGGCAATTGGAACTGCCACAACTGCTGTTGTAAATCAGTGCAGTCATGTGATATCACATTTAAAGACTGTGTTGCTTAGTGATGAATTGCCAATCCCAATTATCTTTGTTAAGTGAGATCTAACAGTACATTCTATCCAGAATCAATGTGGTGTTCATACTGGATTTTATGAAAGATTAGATTAAAAATATCTTATCAACTGGGCTAGGGGACAACAATAGCAGGATCATCTTCTTGCTTCCTTATTGTTTTATGTACTTTTTGATAAGGCTGATATTTTTTTTCTTTATTTAGGCAGAAGTTTTCAAGTATCCATCTCTACCTCCTCTTGTTAGAGACTGGATAAATATGATTTTTTACTTAGGAAACCCGCCAGTTAAATTTCTATAGCAAGTGACCTAATTAATACTTTATACTACTTCATACAATTACAAATATATTATGTGTTTTCAGTAATAGTCTAGTCAACCAAGTTACCTAAGTCAAGCATTCTTTTTATCAACCAACAATACAAATGTTTAAAATATGAAATACTGACAAATTCAATTATTAAAAATTTAATAAAACTACTTTCATGTTTATCAATTGCCAAACAACATACCATTCCTGAAGCTCAGGAGAAGGAATGAGGCCTGCAGTTCCATTTTTTGAATTCTCAAGTTTACCCTGCCACCAATTGTGATCATCTTTGCTAATAATCTGGATAATATCGCCAACTCTAAATCTGATGCCAGCTTCCTTGCAGGGAATAAGATCGTCCTTTGCTGGATCATATTCAAATTGTGCTCTTACATATATCTAAAAACAATATTAAGAGACAGAAATTATAAAGTTAATATGTTAGAATTTTAGATGTAATAGCTTCCAAATATAGATTTAAGTTTTCCTTTGGTTTTCTTTTATAAACAGCCTTTAAGATAGAATTGCAGAAGATTGGGGCATTGTCGGGATATAATTGAAATCATATATACAGCCAATATTCTGTCACATTTCAAGAAAATCCTGTCTTCCCCAATTATGGATTTATAAAGCAGAACCTGCAGTATTTAAGAGGTTTTCACAATAATCTAGGTGAAGCTTTTGGGGGAGAAATGCAGGGAGAAAGAAGCAGAGAGATCTGTTGCCTGAACTAACTTCTATTTGTGCACTAATGAACCTCACACACTTCCACACTAAATTCAACCAAGTGGACAATTTCACACATATTAATAAACCAAGATCTAAAAATAACTTAGATTAGCAATTACACTGCAGTTTTTTTGAAACATAATGCTAAATATGAATAAAAATATTTAAAACTACACATTAAGTATAATTTTATTGGTCACCTCAGTGCCTCATTTATAAAAATGGAGAAATATTAACCAAAATACAGGAATAATAGAAAAAGTACAATTAAAGGATTATAGAATAATTTGTGCACTAATTATTTAAGAATTATATTCATATGAACAATTAGGGGTGATCTGTTGCTTGCAAAAAGCAAGGATTGTAGGAGTATGACTCTAAACTGTGAGAAGTGGTTTGTCCAAATATATTGAGCTCCCTCAATATATCATCCGATGCCAGAACAGCAAATGTTGAATTACATCTATCTAGTAAAAAGTGGCTGTCAAATTGTTGCTTAATCTCAATTGGAAAGAGACATAAGATATATCTACAATTAATCATTATAATGAGAAGCTGGGGTTCAATTTTATGAATCATCATCTTTGGGATAATTTATACTTGCTTCACTTTAAACTACATATATTCAATTACTAATAACATTTTTAAAACCCAGCTCACAAGCTATACACAGTACTATTTGGCAACTGTATAATCTCTCAGAATAAATTATTTTTAAAATGTATATCACTGAGTTGACCTTGGGTAATCTCAAAAAGCTAAGCAGGATTAGCTTTTCTAAAATTAATATTTAATTTAATTTACATTATATTAAATTGATATTTAATATAAGATTAATATTTGGAGATATCTAGGAGTTATCATGGCTATTGACAAGTCTTGGAAGTTGAAAAAATATCTTGGAGGAAAATAAAAGCAAAACTAGAGTATTTGAAATGCCACATGAATCTTTATGTACTAAGGAATCATTTACATTTGTTTATTTTTTGGTGTACATTTATTTTGCTTAGTAATAATATATGAAACATTTCATATTTTAGTTCAATGTATGAACTAAATTAATTCCATCAAGGCATATTACAATTAGTTTACATATAAATTAGTTTACATGTTAACTAATGTTGTTTTGGAATGATTATTGTTCTATGAACAAACATGAGGAGATATAGATTCATATACTTTGCTTTTTCTGTGTGGCTGGGTTAGTGTTTTATTGCATTTTTCAAGGAAACCTAAATTGATTTTATTTATAAAATCCAAGGTCATGATTTAAAACAAGAAAGAAAACTCACTTAATATTCTTCATGTTAAAAAGCAATTTTATCTCTGTAACTTAATTTGCACGAAGTTTGAGTTATATTAAGTTCTATTAATGTAGTTACAGATAAAATATGTACTGTATTTTTCGGAGTATAAGACGCACCTTTTTCCCCCCTAAAAGGAGGTGAAAATTTAGGTGCGTCTTATATACCGAATGTAGCCCCGCCCACCCATTGGCCCCCACTCTTTGGCCTCTGCCTTGCAGCAGTTACCTCCTTGCAAGCAAACAGCAAGAAAAAACAACTCCTTTCAGCTTCAGCACCACCTAATTAGCACAAGTTGATTAGATCGGCCTCCCGACTCTCAGCTGATTTGCTCTCAGCTGTTTTGCGCAGGGCTCTGTTGCTTGCTGCAAAGAGGTAAATTGCTGGAGCAGATTTTTTTCCCCTTGTGCTAATCAAGCTATGCTGAAAACGAAAATGAAAGTAAAACAGGCTGTTTGCTGCAACGAGGCAAAATTGCTCAGAGGCAGAGGCAGATTTCTTTTTCTTCTTTTCCTCACCAAAAAAGGTAGGTGCATCTTATACTCCGGTGCGTCTTATACTCCGGAAAATACGGTAATTTTTGTATTAAGATACAACCCAATTAAGTTTTTCATAATTTTTTATCTATCATCCATTTAGTGTTATCACACATGTTCAAGAAAATCTGAAATCTAGAGGCTCTTTGGTTGTACAAATATAGAGAAGATATAGCTGCAATTGTTTTTTTTAAAAAAATATATAAACAGCCCTTCTATTTGTAGTTAAGTTCCAGATCTTTTGAAAAATCTGGGGAAAGCTCTAGGGAATCTTTAGTTGGAAGAAGGTGGGGCAGACAGCAAATCCATTGAACCAACTGACATAAAGGGTTTTGATTTCCAATGTTTATTTTTTAAATTTGCAGTTTGACAGTATAGCATCAATGATTAAAATGTATATCTGAGTTAAAGATACGTACAACAATAATGGATGATTGCTTCTATTTCATTAAAAAAAACCCTAATTTTAAAAAAACTCTTATGGGAGTCCAATAATAAATAAAGGGTAGCAGCCGGATGTGCCTCCCTACTTGCTTTTCATTCTGCAAGAAATAAAAACCAAAAGTGTATTTCCCCAGCCTCTGTTTATGTGAAAGTTCTAAAAGAGAATCCCCACAACTGTTTCATTTAAAAAAGGCTGCTTTCCTGTCCTTTTTAATTTTTGTAATTAATTAAATTTAATACATTTAATTATACATCATTTGCACTTTCAGCCTGATCATATATTATAAAGTCATTTGTAATTATCTTATTTGAAGAGCAATCCTGCTCTCATCAGGGCAATAAAGCTACTAGAAAGAATTACATATAATAGGTTTATTAAGACAAATATATGCACAATACATGATTCTTGGATAAGATCTAATGCATAGGAATAGCATGACAAAATAGCAAATCAAAATCATAAAATCAAATCAAATGAAATCTGATGAGAATGCTGGTGCTGACAGACAACATGAAAGTGAATGGAGAAGCTGTTAGTAAGAAAAAACAACTTAGTATCATAGGAGTACTACATGATAAAAAGTGTGTGTGTTGATCAGCCATATGAATAAAATGCAAAATGATACAAGCTGTAAAATCTGAATCAGCACATAATGGAATAAAAAAATTGAAACAGTAAGGTGTGAAGCAACTAAGTTATGAAAGCCTTTATGGAGAATAGCTATTCACCTGTCGTCCTTTCGGTTGTGTTGTTGATGGCAAGTCCTGCAGAATAAAGTCAACCCAGGAATAGTAATTTTTCATCTTACTTTGAAAATAGGTAACAGTTTTAATGTCAAAGCTATTTTAGAGGCATTAACAATAATCATCTTCAGAAAATGTCAAACCCAGATTGTTTAGCAGCAAGCTGAAGCAGATAAAATTTAAGCAGATAAAAAGTGTGCTTTTAATAAAGAATTCATCATCTTCAACACAAAAATTCCTTAAACAAAGGAAAATAATTTTAATATTCAAACTGTATTCTTGATGGAGCATTCATATTGATCAACATTGTAATTACAAATTGAAGCTAAAGTATTTATTTAAACTCTTGTTTTAATGGTATTATATAACATTACATGACTAAAATATATTTTATATTGTATCCATTTTAGTATTTTTATCAAAATGTAATTGCAATATTTTGAACAGTTTTTGAACTTCTCCAGAAGTTTTTAAAATGTTTAGTTAAGTGTCGACAGCAGAAATACAAAGAATATTTTTGAGACAACATTTTTCTACAGATATTTTTTAACATTTTACCATGTGTGTTCACAGAAAGAGAAAAAGTAAACAGCAGCAATATCAACAATGTTTACTAATATCTTTTTGCCTGAACATATGGTAAAAAGAACAGCACTTTGTGTTAAAGATGTGATGTTAATAGCTCGCTTATAAATGCAGTTTAAAGACAGTTTCTTTAGCTTTTCATATCCAGGCAAGGCTCATATTTCACAAAATATGTGCACGTACCACAATAGCAGGGGACACACCAATTCGTTAACTCAGATAGCGGAAACCAATGTGGTAATCTAGAGAACTTTAATAATAACAATAGTAATAATGATGATGATGCCTAGGTCTTGAAGGCCTCAAATATCTGCTTTACAAATGTTTTGCTTAAAAACACAAACAAAAGTTCAAAATGGAAATTATTCTTTTTGCTTAACTTTGCTTATCAGGATAAGAATAACAAGAAGCATATTTCAAGACGATTAAAATGTTTACCTGATGGTTGAATGCAACTCATTAAAGGGATTTTGATTAGAAAATTATATTACTGAATAAACCATTGAATGAGAAAAAATAGGGAATTCTAAGTATTCTTCATTTTATTAATAGAACACAATTTTCCATTGAACATATAAAAAGAATGGTACATAAGCACCAACAAGACTGTAATACTCTCTGTCTGGAACTGGAGGTCTTACCGAAATAGAATTGTTAATGCTGCTATGGCCATTAGCTGGGGACTGTCTGGATGTAGAGGGGGAATCTCTCTGAAATAAGACACAAGGTTCATTATCACACAACACTACACAAATATATTTTAATAAACAAATATTGATAGGTTTAAAACCACTTTTGCCTTATTCTTCTTAAGAAATAATCATATTTTAACTTGTACAATACTCCTAAGTAGTCTATTTTTACATAATTTGCATTGACAGTGAAACTGCTCTTAGTAGCAGAAACATTTCATTTTGACGATCATTTCTTCTGAAATGATTCCTTATATAAAGAAGAAAAGTACAAAGGTCTCACTGGCCTAATTATCATATAATGCAAAACCAGGTTTGTTAAACCACATTCAAACATTATAGGCTTTAGATACCTCAGTTAGACAATTTTATTTATTCCTACGATACATCTTTTCCAGAAATAACATGTGAACTAAGTTAGCATTTTAAGATTTGGTAGTGGGAAAGTAGTATATATTCCTTTTTTTAAAAATAGTATTAATGATATAATTTTTTAAATACTTCTATGGCTTTGATATACATACATACACACACATACACATATATATCTTTTTAAGAACCTATTAGTTTCGCTCAGTGGTGGGATTCAGGTAATTTAACAACTAGTTCTCCTCCCTAATGATTTCTTCCAACAACCAGTGTGCCAAACTGCTCAGAAAGTTAACAACTGGTTCTCCTGAAGTGATGCAAAGTGGCTGAATCCCACCACTGGCTTCGCTTGAATACTTTTGCAGCAAATAATTTGCATTACGAAAAATAAAGAATATAGAACCAATAATTTTTGCACTGCAATATTTGAAATTAGTACTATTTTTAAAGTTTATTTTTATCCCTTTAATATACCAAAGGGAAAAAGACAAAGAAAAATGAGGAAAAAGCAAAAAAGGAAGCAAAACTCTTTTTGTATTACAGAAAGAAAATTAACCAATCTAATTTTTAAACACATCAGTAAACCTTGAGCACAATATTTATCAGTATGTCTTTACTTTCTATAAATGAGCTGGCTATTAAATTTATTAAGACATTTCTTAATAAAGTTGATAGCCAACTTATATATAGAAAGTGAAGACATACTGGTGATCTGTAATGGTAAATCTGCTCTGTATTTCTAAGATTTATTTATTTCTATTTATTTTATTAAATTTTTATACTGCTCTTCTCCTGCTGGACTCAGGGCGGTGAACAGCCATGAATAAAAACATCACATACAAAATTTAAAATTTTTAAAAGAATTAAACAAATTTTGGCCCAATAAATTTCAAACATCCCAACTAAAATCAATTTACAGTTAAAAATATCTAAAAATATCTAAGGGGGGGTTACGCCAGCCCAGCTTGATGAAATAAAAAAGTTTTAAGGACACAGCGAAAAGCACGGAGATCTGGTATCCTATGTATCTCCGGGGGCAGGTTGTTCCAGAGGGCAGGTGATGCCACAGAGAAGGCCCTCCCCCTGGGGGTCGCCAGCCGACATTGTCTGGCCGACAGCACCCTAAGGAGTCCCTCTCTGTGGGAGCGTACTGGCCGGTGGGAGGCTATCAGTGGCAGAAGGCGGTCCCGTAAGTACCCAGGCCCTAAGCCATGGAGCGCTTTAAAGGTGGTAACCAACACCTTGAAGCACACCCGGAAGACCACCGGAAGCCAATGCAGCTTGCGCAGGAGGGGTGTCACATGGGAGCGCCCCATCGCTCCCATAATCCCCTGCGCGGTCGCATTCTGCACCAGTTGGAGCCTCTGGGTGCTCCTCAAGGGGAGCCCCATGTAGAGAGCATTACAGTAGTCCAGGCGGGAAGTGATGAAGGCCTGAGTGACTGTGCGTAAGGAGTCCTGATCCAGAAAGGGGCACAACTGGTGAATCAGGCGAACCTGATAAAAAGCCCCCCTGGCCACGGCCGTCATATGCTCTTCTAGAGGCAGCCGCGCGTCCAGGAGGACGCACAAGTCCAGCACAAGTTGCGAGCCCTCTCCGTATACATTGAACTATAATCTATTTTATTGTTGTCCAAACCTGATAAATCTGTAATTCATCTTGTAATATTAGATACCATATTCTTGGTTATAGAATTAAAACTGAAATTCACATTTTTAAACAATATTGCTCTTTTTACCACTACACTAACAAGCTTAAAGATATTAAATACAAATTGATTAGTAGCATAACTCCAAATAATTTGAGTAGTGTTTCATCTGTTTTACATTTTGTAACATACAGTAATTGTTACATAAGGGATATGTTTAGCTAAACATAAAGAAGAATCTTTTGCTGAATCATATTGGTTCAGTTTTATCTTAAGATTGTAATAAACATATCAATGTTCTTTTATTATCAAGGCTCAATTATTGTTAAAATTAAAAATGATAATTATTAATGACCCATAGCAGTTGATATGTTAATATGGGTTATTCTGACTTTTTATTTCAGAGTTCTTCCAAATGATTAATTTCCCGCTTAGTGGTGGTCTTTAATTGTTTATAAAAATAACAGAACTCTTCAAGATAATTCCAATATTGATATTTACTCAGGAGGTTTAGTCACTTCATATGGGCCAAAGTGTGAAATCAAGAAAACTTTTCACAATTTTAGATATTCCAATTTTATTGGCAATAAAGTAATCCGCAGTATCAGTATCACCCCCTACCCCCCCAAATATAGGACTATGCAAGAGGATAAATTTATCATGTGAATAAGAACTGAAATTATACTTCCATCCTGGTATCTTCAAATATATCTTGCAATCTTCAGTGCAACAAAATGCAATGGAGTTATGGTTGAAAATAGAGCCAAACCATATCAAAGCAGTCACACAATAATCATGTCCATAATTATTTTTTGATTTGATCCTTAGATTGGAGAAAGAAAATGAAGTAAAAATATATCCAAAAATTAAACTGAACTTGGGAAGATAATGCTTGCCTCAGCATCATGTGATAGCTGTAATGTAGGTAAAGAATCTAGGGAGTTGTCTTTCTTATTAAAAAACAAATTCAGTACCTTATCTACTTGAAATAATACCGTGTTTCCCTGAAAATAAGACAGGGTCTTATTTTCTCTTGACTTTCAAAATATGGCCTTGGCCTTATTATCAGGGGGTCTTATCCTTAAACTTCGGCCCCGGAGTGCCGACCAACTGCTTTGCCGGTGCTGCTCAGGCCACTGCCTCCCGCAATCATGGCAGCTTTTTTGTTGCTTCCCATGCAAACAGCAAGAGGTGAGGAGGGATGGCGGGGGGAAGGGGGGGAACATGCCCCACACGCACCTGCCACCTATGCGGATGTTTTTGTCCTCCTGAGTGGCAGCAGCACATTCAGCTCCCCAAATCTGGCTTGTTGATCTCGGTTGGCAAGGGGGAGTGGCAGGTGGGAAAGGAAGGAAATAGAATGGTGTGTTTTGGCACTCCTCTATCCGCCTACAGTCTGACAAATTGTGCAAGTGGGTTAGTGCATCTTCAATAGGATTCTACTTTTTTTCTTTTTTTTCATATAAAGTGCACTGTGAACAGAATATGGTCAGACTACTCTCCCCTGTCTTAACTTTGGCTGCCTCGGCCACGCGCAAAGGAACATGTTGAATTTGTTTTCTCACTGAAAGACCCAGACTTTTCTTTCTACAAGGGGAACTCTGTTCTTGCAAAGGTGCCATGACTTTAAGTCTTGAAGCCCATCGCTGGAAGTGTTTTCTTGGAAGGCGTGAGCCCCTGCCTCTGCGGCGGGCTTTCACCGCAGCCCTTGGACCTGGAACTCTGATTGGGAGTGCCTGGCCCATCTCTCTCTTGCATTGCCTTTCCAGGAAATGGGCCTCCATCCTGGATCGCCATGCCTGCAAGCAGGCCCTTCGTCCCTACGCAGGCTGCGAGCCTCTGGGGGGCTGCGTGGAGACGCGTGAGGTGAGGCCTCTTCTCGCAAAGCTGCACTACTCCAGATGCTCCCGAAAGAAAGATGTCGGGTCCTTGAAATCGGGCCTGCGCGTGGCGGAGGCAGCTAAAGTTAAGACAGGGGAGAGCAGTGACCCCCCCTCACTTTATATGAAAAAAAAGTAAAAAAGTAAAATCCTACTGAAGACGCACTAACCTGCTCACACACTTCATTGGACTGTAGGCGGAAAGAGGAGTGTCAAAACACACCGTTCCATTTCCTTCCTTCCCCACTCCTCCCCACCTGTCACTCCCCCTCGCCAACTGAGATCGGCAAGCCAGATTTGGGGAGCTGAACATGCTGCCACCACCCGGGAGGAGAAGAACATCAGAAATGGGTTCCCTCATGGTGCCTCCTTTCTTTCTTCTTCTCCCAAGCGGCAGCGGTGTGTCCAGCTCACCAAAAAGGCCGTTCCGCATGGATGGCAGGTGCATGTGCATGTGGGGGGGGGATGGAGCATGTTCCCCCTCCCTTTCCCCACCTCTCTGGCCTCGTCTCCTCACGTCATGTTGTTTGCATGGCAGCTGCGCATGCGTCTAAGTATTGGGGGAGGGGCTTATTTTCAGGGGGCTATTTTACCGCATGCGCTCAAAAGCCCAATTGGGCTTATTATCCTGACATGTCTTAGTTTCAGGGAAACACGGTTCAAAGTTATTAACATAGGAATATCTATATAACCTTCTTGAAATATTAATCATTTTTACAGTATTTTTCCACAAAAGCTCAATGTATTTTTAATTATCTAATTATATCAATTTTTCAGCTTTGAAAAGATATACAGGTAATCCTCAAATTACAATCCTAATAGAGCCCAAAATTTATGTTGCTAAGTGAGACAGCTGTTAAGTAAATTTGGTCCCATTTTACAACCTTTCTTGCCACAGTTGTTAAGTGAATCATTTCAGTTGTTAAATTAGAAATATGGTTGTCAAGTGAATCTGGCTTCCCCATTGACTTTGCTTATCAGAAGGTTACAAAGATGATCACATGATCCTAAGACATTGAGACCATTATAAATATGACTCAGTTGCCAAGGGTCTGAATTTTGATTACGTGACCATGGGGATGCTGCAATAGTCGCATGTGTGAAAAATCACTTGTCACTTTTTCAGTGCTATTGTAACTTTGAACGGTTACTAAATGAACTGTTGTAAGTTGAAGACTACCTGTATTACATGTACAAATAAAGAACATTCCTTTGGTATAATTATTTCCAAACATCTGAAAGAAATAAAAGCAATAATTAAGTATCACAAATTTTATTTTATTGTTTTTTAAAAAGTAACTTTTATTATAGATTTTTTTTTTTAACAGAACAAAAATGATGCAAATTTGAGAGCCAGTTTGGTGCAGTGGTTAAGATGTTGACTTAGAAACCAGAACACTGTAAGTTCTGTTCCCACCTTAGGTATGAAAGCCAGCTGGGTGACTTTGGGCCAGTCACTCTCTCTCAGCCTAAGACACTTCAAAGATTATTATTGTCGGGAAAAATAGTAGATAATATTATGTATCTTTGCTACCTTGCATTATTTGAAAGTAATAAAGGCAGGATTAAAAAAAGGGAAGTAAATTAAAGTGATAAATAAGAAAAAAAGGAAAAAGAAAGAAAAAGTAAGAAAGAAAGATATAAAGGAGCAGCTTCTGATTTACTTTAAAGCAATTGTAAGTGCATTAATTTTTTTATCCTCTCTTTAAATGTATGTGTCCCTTCTTTCATATTCTATTCTTTTTAATCATCAAACTCATAGATAACACTTTTATTTTTTTGTTTTCAGCAAAAAGTCAATAAAGGTCTCACTAACAAAGGTAGTTATTGTCTTTTCCCCAATAAAATAAGTCAATTTTGCCATGTCTGCAAATTCTACTATCTTCACCAACCATTCCTCCATTGTATGTACTTCAGAGACTTTCAAATATCACAAATTTTCAAAGAAACATTACGGGAGATCTGTATTGTACTGCCAGATCTGCACTGGTTGCAAATTACCTGCTGGTATTGAATTTTAAATACCCAAACATAGTAGGATTTGATTTTCTGCAAAATCTCCTCACCTGCTATGGATTACCCATTACTTCGGCTGGCAGGAGAGGCTTTTTTAAGAACCAGAAACTTGATTACTACATATAAATGAAAACTCCTTGCTTATGAAATATGCCATCCATTCTTATTGTATGGTTATATAACTTCAATACTATGAGAAAAAAATGCAAATGTTAATTCTGTTTTGAATTGCTTCATCCTGCTTTATTGTCAAATTAAAGTTAAGTGTGAAGAATACTTTTAATAACTACATGAAAAGTTTACAAGATTTGAGTGCCCTCATATATTTTAAATGGATTTCCATATTGAGTATTTTGTTCAATGTATTCTTTAGAAACACACAGGTATTCTTACACAAAATAATTAGATGTCGTATACAATAATGATGTTCATGTAGCAATTTAAAAATGGTTTATAATTAAGAAGCCTAACATGGCCATTGACTCTGGATAGTTTGTACTACCTGATCTAAAGCTTCTAGGTTTGAATCATCTTTCTTTCCTTCTACTACTTAAATAGCCCAGCGGTTTGGATGTGGTTTCGGAAACATTAGTTTTTAATCTATATAATACATCTGTTTAATACATCTGTATTAAACGAAATGATACACATCCTTAAGCCAATACCATAAAGTATGGTATATTAGGCCTTGTTTAAAATTATTTTTACATTTTTAAATTAAGCTCATCTAACATGTTAAAGCGAGCATGTTCCTTTTAATGTAAGCTTTCATTATTGACTTTTAAACACTTGTATTTGCTCTTAGCCAACTGGCAACATTTGATATTTGTAACTGAACCATACTGACAATCTAGTTTCCAAGGTAGAATTCTGTATATTTTGGAAAACAATATACATAATTGCATGAAATTGTTTTCTACTTCTAAGTAACAAAAAAATGTCTATGTCATCTAGGTCATAGATATGTTTTTTCAAGAGGCAACTGGACTCCCTTGTTTTTGTTTGAAGCTCCTTCAGCTCTGACTGGATGGTAGGAAATAGAAGGATTTATACTCCTTGTAGACAGCTGGTCATTTGCATTCTTGTAGAGTCGTTGTGGCCACCAGGAAGTTTATTTGCGTCATCAAGGTCACCTGAGTAGTGCAAATGGGTGTGGAACCTTCTTGGAACTGTTGAAAGGACTGTGTCCTAGACTGGAGATAGATGATGTCGTATCCCCCCTCTCTGTTGAGAGAGGGCTGTTCAATTTTGACACAGATGGCCTCTTCGATCCCTCTTTCAAAAGTAGCGGTCCTCTCTGTCCAAAATGTGGACTTTACTGTCTTCAAAAGACTTGTCTTTTAAATGCAGATGGCTTTTGTCTTTTAAATGCAGATGGCTACAATGCACTGAGCCATTCTCTAAAAAAATGCAAATGACCAGCTGTCTGCAAGGAATATAATCCTTCCATTCCCCAGTCAGAGCTGAAGAAGCTTCTTGGATGAGAAGTGAAATGTCATCAAAGAAAAACAAGAAAGTTCAGTTGCTTCTTGAAAAAGCACCTTTGGGACAAGTAATAGAAAACAATTTCATGTAATTAATTTCAAATATTTTGCAATAAATAAGTCTACTATTTATTAATAATATTTCTATGTTGTCACATATTCCATGTAAAACTCTGACAGAAGCTGGCTGAATACTGTATAAAGTACTTCCTTCTTCTAGGCACATTCTTCTCAGCAGGAGAAAATAAGATAAATTCTTTCAAGTAGTCATGCTAAAAACAGTGTGTTCAGGCTACCAGAATGCCTCCCATCCATCCAGGTTACAATCCCCCACCATTCAAAAGATTTTTAGATCACATCCTTTTTAACAAGTATTTCATTAATGACCATATTCTATTTGTATTGTAGAAAATACAATGAAACTAATGTTTTATTTAAATATATTTCATTTAGATAAGAAGTAATTACAGATATTGGCTGAACTTGAGATTTATTTCAATCATTTGGGAGCTGACTTTTGGCACAGAGACAATGAACTCATAATCCAATGATTTACTGTTCAGCATTGGGAATATACTGTGTATATAAGACTTCTAAGTATTTAGCATTCTGCACAATTAATCAATACAGACCAATCATGTATCAACATGGCTTCAATTTATTGATATACTGTATGTATGTATGTCTGCAAATGTATATTTTGTATGTTTTTGTTTTTCCTCTTTTATCATTTTATGTATTTTTCTTCTTTTTCTTCATTTTTTGTATTTGTTAATAATAATTGTTTAGGAAACAGATACATTATTTTCAGTCTTAAAATAATTCAAAAGTTTTCAGTAATATATTCCAATGAGTTATGATTCAATCAGTTATCCACCTAATTCCTTTAGCCCTTAACTTATGTCCATTCAGTGACCATTCCAAATTATGATGGCACTGAACCAAGGAACCTATGAGCCATGTCCCAAATTAAAGTCATTGCAGAGACCCTGCAGACATGTGTTCAAAATTCAGGCACTTGGAAGGCTACTCACACTTACAACTGCAAGGGCACTTCATCTCCCACTACTAGTCTATTTCCCTGATCTCTGCCCTTTTGGCCATTGCCTCTCTGCATTCTGCTGTCCTAGCTGACCTTTGCCATCTTCTTGCTCCATCACTGACTCCCAACACCAGAAAGTCCCTTTGCATTGCACTGTTGAGTTGGGTTGGGCTGGGCTTTGGCTTTGTTTTGCAACTGAATACAAAGTGAAGGGTTGCCTTCACTTGAAGCCCAACCCAGCACAGCCCATTCTGGCCCAAGAGTGGGATTCAGAACAGCTTTCTGGTATGCTGCACTCTAGGGTTGCTTTTGGCTAATTTGCTTTCCCCACAGTTGAAAGTAGCTTAAGAATAGAATAGAATAGAGTAGAGTAGAGTAGAGTAGAGTAGAGTAGAGTAGAGTAGAGTAGAATAGAATAGAATTGAATTGAATTTTTGATTGGCCAAGTGTGATTGGACACACAAGGAATTTGTCTTGGTACGTATGCTCTCAGTGTACATAAAAGGAAAAGATATATTTGTCAAGAATCATAAAGTACCATATTTAATGATAGTCATAGGGTACAAATAAGCAGTCAGGAAACAATATCAGTGTAAATCGTAAGGATACAAGCAACAAAATTACAGTCATACAGTCATAAGTGGAAGGAGATGGGTGGTGAGAATGATGAGAAGATTAATAGTAGTGCAGACTTAGTAACTAGTTTGACAGTGTTGAGGGAATTGTTTAGCAGAGTGATGGCATTCGGGAAAAAACTGTTCTTGTGTCTAGTTGTTCTGGTGTGCAATGCAGTACTCTAAGCTGATCCAAGAGCAGCTTTTCTGATGCATTGTAGTTCTAGGGGCGGTTTTGCCTTTTTTTTTTTTTAGCTAAAGTCCAGCCTGGCTAGACCAGGCATATCTTGTCAACAGTGGGAGTAAGAAAATAGTGAAGATCACCTGGGGTGACAAAAGCACAAGGTGGCAGGGTTCTTGGAATGCAGGATGGTGAGATCAAGTATGGCTGGAGTTGGGCTAGAGAAGCTGTGGCTTCCCAGGATGTGACAAATAGCCCCAGAGCTGTGCAGTTCTGGGACTGCTTGCCACACTGTTAGGCAAAGGTGCAGGGTAGCCAAGGGGCAGAGTGGGGGGAGGATATAGGTAGTGGTGGGAGTTGGAGACACTTTCTTATCTTACTGTGGAGTGGAGCTGGAAGGGATCAAACCTAGAATGGCTTTGCTTGGGGTGGATACTCAGTTAATGACCCATAATTCAAGGTTAACCATGGCAACTGGGATTGTTGGGATTGTGGTCACTAAGCAATATGGTCACGTGGCATCTTGCTTTATGACTATATCATTTAGTGATGGAAATTCTGGTCCCAATAGTGGTCATAAGTCAAGGACTACCTGTATATGGAAGCCTGTTATTAAAAATATTATTGTCACTCTAATGCAATAATATCACTGTTTCTTAACTGATACGAAAGAGCAAATTATGGTTTACAAAAACTAGGAGAGATGAAATTGACATATTCAGAGTAAGAAGTAAGAGGAAATGTATGGTTTCCAAGTGGCAAACTAGTTTGTAGAACTGAATCATAAAGTGAAAAATTACTCTAATTAAGCTCTGCGTGTGTGTGTGTATGAATGCGCATATGAAGTAACATTTACATTCTATGCATCTTTAGTCACCAGAGAAAGAAAACAAAGATTAGATAATTACTTTTTATAATGTATAAAAAACTAAATTACAATATACATAAAGACAATGGCTATGAACTATGAACTGCTGACAGTTCATACAGTAACCTCAGGAAAGACTTGTTTAAAATGTGAAAAAAACCAGAAGATTTCTGGGTTTGGAGCAATTTTTTATGTACGATATATATTTCATTAGTCAATGTATATTAACACTATGTATATATTCATATAGCATTAATGTTCCATTAGTTTATATTTAAAAAATACTTTATTTTAATATTGGACCTACAGGTACTCCTCGACTTATGACCATTCATTTAGTGACTGAAATTATAATGGTGCTGAAAAAAGTGACTTATAGAGTGACAAGTGTATAGAGTGTTATAACTATGAGAATAATGGTTATAACAAGGATGTACAAGATTATGTATATTTAAAAGAGACTACATTGTATAATAATGAGAACAATGGTTATAATCAAGGTATATAATACTATGTACACTTAAAAAGAGAATTGATACAGACAGTACACTGTCGTTGCAGAAATGGAAACGTGATGTATAATAAATGTATAATAAAAAATAATTTAAAAAAAAGAAAGAAAGTGACTTTTGACTGTCTTCACACTTATGACTGTCAGTGTCCCTGAGGTCACATGTTCAAAATTTATGTAGGCGCTGCCATGTATTTATGGCTGTTACAACATTCTGGGGTCATTTGATCACCATTTGCACCATTCCCAGACAGGTTTTAACATGCAAAGTCAATCTGAGACTTAATTCATTGACATGCAAAGTCAATTGGAGAAGCTTACTTCATTTAAAGACAGTGAAGATTTGCTTAATGACTATGTCATAAAATTGGGCATGAATCACTTAAAAATCATCTTACTCAGTGGCAGAAGTTCTAGTCCCAATTATGGTGATAAGTCAAAGACTACTGTAATCATACAATTCAGATGATTCTTAAAAACAAAATAATAGCTTTTCTAGTATTTCCTCCTCTCTCCATATGCACACGTCATAATTAAGATCTGAAATTAATAGTAGCTAGTTGTAGTACAGCGATATAAGTAAATAGCACTTGAAAAAAAATAGAATGTTATTTCTCTATAATTGTTAGAAGTCTGAAATTGTTAAGAATAATCAAAGTGACAATATGTTAATAAAAACAAGTAAAATCATAAGAAAATATATGGACAACTCTAATTTTATTCCTGCACAATTTAAAATCTCCACATGCCACTGAATGTAAATTAATATAAATTTTTTATTTTTCAAAATTTTTTGCAATAAGAAGACAACTTTGAGCATGAGGCTGTCTGAGAAACACATGAGATTAATATTAATCTTAAACAATATTCTTTTTTATAGAAAAATGAATTGTTCGAATCTAAAACCTGCTATGAATAGCATAGCTTTTTTACTTGATACTGATTACTCATAAATATTTTATCATCTTCCTAATGCACTGAGATAAACAAAACTGTGATTAACGCACTTCCAAAATGCTTAGTCTAAGGATTTTATTTACAACTTCAATTTACTGCCCATGCTCTGAATTAAAGCTTTTGGACTTAATAAATATTCTAATAATTTTGGAAGATTCAATTGCTGGAGTTAAGAATAATCCTTCTATATATCTTTCTGTATACAGCCGGGTTTTTTAGTGCTACAACACATATTGTCAAGAACATCAATAACAAAGGTGTCAAACTCGCAGCCTGCGGCCCGGATGCGTCACGTGCTGACCCCGCTTCCACCCGGTTTAGCGAAGGGGAAAAAGTCCCAATACGTCATGTGACGCCACCATGATGACATGAGTTTGACACCCCTGATCTATAATATGACTCCAAAATGGCAGTCACTGTGTGTGATAGCATAATGTATTTTTTGCAGCATTCAAACAACATTTTTTAAAAAGCTCATTGCTTCTGTCATTATTGTGAGATCTGTGGTTGGGAAAGTTATCCAGGGACCCAGGTATAGTTTGCACTGTGAGTAGGGATAGCAAAATAACTTTTTTTGAATAGATAAAGATTAAGGTTTGCCCTGTTCAGTCATTTCAGACTCTAGGGCAGGGGTCCTCAAACTTTTTGAACAGGGGGACACTTCACGGTCTCTCAGACCATTGGGGGGCTGGACTGGATGGGTGGGTGGGGCTAGGTGATCATGTGGCTGGGTGGTCATGTGATTGGGTGGGTGTGGCTAGGTGGTCATGTGACTGGGTGGCGCGGCCAATTTAGCAGTCCATTAAATAATACACACAAATTAAACTTTAATTTGTTTTGCTCCTGGGTGTGCTTTTATTTGACTTTTCTTTTTAGTAGATCATTTTTAAGTTGTTTATGAGTCTATGGTCCACTTCAGAAAACTCAAGTTTTGCAGCAATTCTTCTCAGCTCCAAGGAGGTTACAATCAACATCTCTCTTTCTTTCTCTCTATCTCCCTCCCTCCCCCCATCTCATCTGTCTCTCAGAAAAGTTTGCTAGAAGAGCAAATGGGGGTGGGGGGAGAGAAACCTTGCTGAGTTCCATTCTATTCCTTTCTCTCTCTCTCTCTCTCTCTCTCACACACACACACACATCTCTCTCTCAGGCAAGAAAAGTGTGCTAGAAGAGCAGATAAGGGCGGGGGAAAGAAACCTTGCTAAATTCCATTCCATTCCATTCTATTTGCATCACAGTAGTTTCAATCCACTTTTGGAATCTCTGGCTGCCACTGAGCTTCCTCCACATGTGCAGAACGTGCGCAACAAGCTCGGGCAAGGGCTCTGCACAACTGGCAGGCAGAATCGGACCAGACATGCATCGCTTAGAGTGGATGTGGTAAGAAAACCCCAAGATGGGGGCTCAGCAGCACTGATCTGCTGGCCAGCCAGCCCTTCCCACCTCCCTCTCCAGTGGCGGAGATGGCTGTCCTCCTTCAGAAGCGGGCAACTGCGCAGGACAGGCAGCCTGAGGACAGGCAGCCAAGCCGGGGGGGGGGGGGAAGAAGACAGTGGTGGCCATTGCAGCCCCCACTCCCTAGCTTGCTCGTGTCTCGCGAGCCCCGCTTTGCAAACAGGGCCATGAGCTCGCCTTCCTGGAATTTGGCTGCAACCCTCATCTTGGAATGGAGATGCGACCGGAGGGGGGGGCTGCAAGGCAGAAGTCTGTTTTCAGTCCAGGGAAGGAACCGCAGCCTTGGGGCTCTGTCTGAAGAAGCTGTGTTGGTCGGGCAGCATCCCAAAAGCACTCTGGAGCTGCTACCTTGCAGATCAGGGCGGGGCTCTGCTCTCCATGCTGAACAGCCCCAGTGAAGGAGGCACATCATCGGGGGTCTCTACCCCTGGCAGCTCCTGGGTGGCAACTTTGCTGCCGCTCGATAGACCCGCACAGCTCGAAGGAGACAAAGCGGCCAACTAGAAAGGCTGAGTAGAGGTGGCAAATCATGCCTAGGCCCAGCAGGCAAAAAATGGCCACCGTGAGTGGGGAAAGCCAGATCCCCATCAGAGCCCTGGCTGCCCAGACCAGGCAGAGATGGGGGGAAGCACGCAATTCTGCTTGGGTGTCCATAGCGTCGATGGGGATCGAGCTTTCCCTGCTCGCGTTGGCCGCCTTTTGTCTGCTGGGAATGGGCGTGCTTTTACCACCTCTACTCAGCCTTTCTGGCTGGCCACTTTGCCTCAGCCTAATGGACCTGCGTGAGCTCCACAGCGCTTTTGGAGCACTGCCCGAATAACGCAGCTCCTTCAGACAGAGCCCCAAGGCTGCAATCCCTTCCCTGGATTGAAGGCAGCCTTCTGCCTTGCAGCCACCACCACCCTGCGCATCTCCATTCTGAGTGGAAGGTTGCAGCCAAATTCCGGGAAGGTGCGGTTCGTGCGTAGCCAGGCTTCCTTCTGTGCGAGCAGGCGAGTTGGCCGGGTGCTACCCAAACTGGTGCCTGGGGCTCAAAGGCCCTCTTCCTCCAGCCTTGGGATGGGCGCCTCTTCCTACCCCACCCCTTGTGATGCTTCAGGGAAACCTGTCCAGGCACCATGTGTTGGGTATGGTAGTGGACGGGGAAATGCCATGCTTTCCCTTATTTCCTGTAGGGCCTGCTGGCAAAGCACCCCTCTCGTGTACCCACTGCTGCAGTCAGGCGCGCGAGGGGAACATGCTTCACATGCAGGCCAAGGGCAAGACCCGCAAGGGGGCCAAGGAGATGACCAGCGGTAACCTGATCTCCAACCGCAAGTCAAAAGAGACGGGAATGAGCAGGCAGCAGCCGCCCCACACCTTCCTCACCTTGTCTTTGCCCGCAGTGGGAGCAGTAGCTGAAGACAGAGGCACAGGGGAGAGGAATGCGGTCCCGCAGGCTGGATGCGTCAGGCAATCACCTGCCCTGTTCTAGCCAATTGTAGTAAGGCGCAAATTGGCATGATGGGCTCAGTTACCGTTCAGAGCAGCCGCCTCCTCGCTTGCACCTTCTCATCCAAGCTGCCAGTGTTGCTCCGGTTCTTTCCGCCACAGCCACACAGACTTTTCTTCCAATTCTAGCTATGCCTTGGCACTTGCAGCTGCGGGAGCCCAGCAGTGCGCTTCCTCTCACTCCAACCAACAGCCTCTGCTCATGTCAAGAAACCGGCAGCTGGGTGGGAGGAGGCCAAGTACGGGTGCAAGGTGATGCGCCGTTTCTGCGCCAATCTGGCTGGTGAATGGGTGAGCAAGCGGCCCTCAGGGAAGAGTGCTGCACTGGGAGATGCATCCCCCGTCACAGACTGGATGCGGAGCCCGAGGCAGAGGAGAGGGAGAGCGTGTGGCAGACGCCCGGAGGCCCTACAGAAGCCAAGAGGCAGGCCCGAAAGGCAGCTGAGGCTCACCGTCCACAGCCCCGCCCCCCGAGACGGCCCTTCAGCCAAGCACAGTGGATCCAGGGTGGATTTCCCTTCTCCCCTGTTGGCTTTACCTTCCAGTTCCAGCCTGTGGGGCTCACACTTCTCTGCTTACCACGGCTGCCCGCAAAAGTAAGGCCTGTGCTTGGCCAAGGGCGGGGACGGCAGGTGGGTGGGGCAATGTGGGCAGGGCAGCCTAGTGGTGCTGCGTGGGCCAGATTAATTGCTTTGGTGTGCCATATCTAGCCCGCAGGCCATAGTTTGAGGATCCCTGTTCTAGGGGGTGGTGCTCATCTCCATTTCTTAGTCAAGGGAGCCAGCATTGTCTGAAGACATTTCCATGATCATTTGGTCAGCATGACTATATGCCGAGGCATACAGAACACTGTTACCTAATTAAAACCCTGTTATACAATTATTTGTGACTATTTACATTTAATATCCTTTTAAACACATCAAGATACTCATCTTCATATCTTCAATTGTAAAATAAATTTAAAAATACCATGATTAGCTTTCTACAAGATTAATCTATCCCTATCCATTAAAATGACTTTTTAATGGATAGACATATTTGCATTTGCAGCCATATTGCACTGTAACTTAAATGTACTTCTGGCAAGCCAACTTTGTTTCAAAATGATAGAATTCCAGTTTTTTAAAAAAGAAAAGTATATAAATGTGTATATCTGTGCATTACAAATCTATACTGTATTTTATCAGAATCTATACAGAGGAACAGTTGATATATTTGAGCATGCAATATTTTAAAGTATGGCGTCACTTACATAGTATTTCTCCCAGTGTGTTTGCTAAGTAGGAAAAACATCCTTTCTTAAAATGAATTTAAGCATAACAAATCTAACAAAGCATATTTTATACATCTATAGTTTCTTAACCATAAACCACTCAAAAATAAACAACTGAAAACTTTTATATTGATAATGAGGTAACAGAAATCTTTGGTTTAATTGCCCTTTTGGAAAAGGTGTTTCAAATAGTTTACAGTGAAGTATTAATATTTAGATGTTATGAAATTATAGAGCTTTAAGACGTCGTTTGAGTATATTTAAAATATAATTGCCTTTCAATTTGTTTAAATTTGCTCCAGAGGAATGTCTTCAGTTTATTACGGCAGCTTTTGAAGTTGTACATAATTAGATTATGAGCTGTTTCTAATATTTCATATTATGATGTTTTTCTTAAAACTAATCTCTGGCTACTTAATCTTGTAATGCTCTATTTCTATATTACAAAATGTTGCTCCATCAAATAGGATTAATTTATTAAAATAGGATAAATTAAGATACAGGTAGTCCTCAATTTATGACCAAGTATTTATCGACCATTCAAAATTATGACCTGCTTTCAAAGTTATGATGGCGGCACACCCTCCCCCCTCACTGCGCGGCCCATGATTGCATTTTGGATGCTTGGCAATTTACTGTAATGATTTATAACTGCAAATCTGGGCTCAATTCTGTTCATAAGTCAAAGACTGTCTGTTCAGTGAATTCCTACTTCCTACAATAAAGTAAATTGCCACACATTCATTGAATATACAATAATATGGAATACCCCAAAATTGTAAATATTTTCAAAAGTTTAAATGTGACAAAAAATAGCACCAATAGCTCAGGTCAACTTTCCTAATCTACCTTCAGATATTTTGGCTACATCTTCCACAAACCTCTGGTTAAGAATAACGGCAGTTATAGTTCTAACATATTTGTTGGACACTCAATTAAGGAATGTTACTGATGGATTAGATGCATTTTTAACTAATTTATATTTGTTTGAAATATTATTAGGAAAAATTGGCAGGAGACAAGTAACTACAACTATGTCAGCAAGGCCAATTTTTACTGTAATTTCTCATAACTATCTTTTCCACCTTCTTGCTTCTCCTATTAGGTTCTTCCTGCAACCTAAGAAAATTTTGCCTAGTAGATTCCTCTAATTCCATTTTTCCAAAACTGGGTCCTTCCAGGTGTCCTGTGCACATTTTCCATCAGTCCCATAGAGCAGCAGTCCCCAACTGCTGGCTTTGCTGATTGGAGGGGGGAGGGGGGAGAGTGGATGGTTCCATGAATGCAGTATGCAAGTGTGCACAGTTTCATCTGTGCAAGCAGTAGGCATGCATGCTGCTTGTGCAAATGGAGCTCTGTGTGTGTACTTTCCCACTGCTTGTGCAAACTGAGTGGCTTGCCTGCCACTTCCGCAGCCCTGTTTTGCAGCCCTGAGGGTTTGGGGACCCCTCCCATACAGCATCTAAATTTGGTTAGTCAAATAAGATGATGGGAGCTGTACTCTAATATTTTAGGAGGGGGTAAGCTACACAGAGAAAATATTTATAGAGCTAAGATTTGCTTTAGCCTGCAAACACAATACACTTTACTGGCATTTTTACTGGCATTATACATGCAAAAAGATATGTTTTTCCAAGCCACTTGGTAGTAGACATCGAAACTTGTATTGGATAGAGCTCTTTAGTCGTTTTTCTAATATCACTGTTGGAAATATGTATACTTGTGTGTGTAGGTATACACATAGACACTGTGTAGTCAGCGTCCATAAGTTAATCACAGTACATATTATTAATTAATTTTTCTTCCAGAAAAATATTGTTGTACTTAGGAATATTCAAAGGTCATCAAATGATCAAGGAAGTGTTTAGAAGAAAATCAACTGGAACATTTAATGTAATTTATATAATAAATTATGGGGATCTGACTTTTAGTATATCCTGTATATGTGTATTCTTTTTATGATGGAATCTGTATCCTAAAAATAAATCCTAGTAAAATGGACCTCTTTCTGAGGACAAGCCTTATTATCCTTATCATTTCCAACATTTCTTATTTCCAATATCCCAGAAAATATGCAAATTATATAATTAAAATGAATATATATGAATGCCTTTATCTTGGTGCTTTAAAAGGGTTGTGACTAGAGTGCAATATCACATTTCCAAGAAAATTACTTGCATTTTTTTCAATTTTTCTTTTGCTATTTCATTGAGAATCTGGTTTGTTGGGTGAAAATAATTTTAGTAGCATTAGTTAGCATTTTGCACTATATGATCACATTAAATATTCAGCTTTTTCACTGGATGCATTTACTATTTTGATTTCTTTTACTGTTCCTCAATGTTAGCTCCGGCTTGTTAATCAATCTGAGCTTATTTTAATATTAAAAATTCTGTCATATCATTGCATCTTTTTAGCAAATCTTTTTATGAAGCAATCAGAATTCATTGTCCAGATTTTTTAAAAACCATATTTCAATTATCTTGCCCAGATGTGTTTCAAGCTTGTTTTTAATTATTCCATGACCTAATTATCATTATTAGTTTTGCTTTATTTTAGATATTTATATAATGAACTGATGTAATGAATATGAAATAGCAACAATACAGTAGGTGGATAGAACTACTCCTTTGTTCCGTTATCTTTGTTGTAAAATTGGTGTGTGTGATCTAAGAGCACAGGCAGAAACAATTTTCCAGAAAGCAATAACATTCAGCCATGAGCAGGCAGTTAATTTTAAAACTGAGAAGAAAGCAAGTAATTCATTACCTCACATGAAGAAGATTGAGTGCGATAACTTGGCACAATCTTGAAGGTGATGCTGCCTCTCATTTCTCTCTGGAGAAAGTAAAAGTATTCGTTGTTTTGCAAAAACTCAAAACAAATAAATGGAGCACCCAAAACTATCTAATATTTTAATAAAATCATAAAACCTATGGGTTTATTTCCGAAATTTAGTTACCAGATATCAAAAGGAACCAAAATACACTAAAAAAAAGTTCTGTATGAAACCAAGCTGAAGTACTTGTATAATAAGGTTAGTATTTTACAGCATAGCATATTTGGTAGTAGCAAGCTGGTTTTTTGCTGCAGTTTTATCATGTTCCCTCTGACTTGTAGATACTTTAACAACAAAGACATTGAACCATTTTTAAATGTAGTTGTTAACTACATGATACTTATTAAACATACTATACATAAATCATTGGTAAAGTACCACCTTGCTAATGAAATGGCATAAACTAAAATGTCCCAACAAATTACCCTTTTTAAACAGAAACAAAACTACTGAAGACTATTTTTTCAATTCACATAGCAATTCAACAAAACTTGCTGAAAGCAATCCATTATTTCTTTTGTGGGAAAAAAAATTAAATCAACCTGGATTCCAAGAATGGGATTATTTTATGGACAAATACATGCATGTAGGAAAAAGATAACAAGGATAATTAAATCAGACAAAAATGAAAGCTGCTTAACAGAATGTTCTGAAAATACTCTTCTTCTTGTCCTTGGTACGGTATTACAATGTGAAATATATTCTAGTATGCTATAAATGAAAACAGAACTCTTGTTTTCAACAAAATGTGAAGACTAATCTATGTAAAAATTAAACACAACAAATATAACCCAGATTCTACAATTGTTGAAATTGTAATTTAATTAAATAGTCAAGTGTTATTACTAAATATTTGTCAAACTTTACTTCTTAGTTAATGAACACTGATTGACTGTACTGACTTTCAATTATTATTTTTATTCCTCTTTTAAAAATATTACGGTATTTGGAGCTCATGCCAATTTAAAAGAAGAGAGAGGACCTGATTCCTGGTTTATTAAAAAAAAGATAATACAAAGGAAGAGGAGTTGGGGAAAAAAAAGAAAAGAAGCATCAATTTTTCAGAATATTTCTTTCCATAGGCTTAAATTTAGTTTAATTTGGACTAATATTCTGTTGGTATTGCTTTTGTGACTTTCTGGCTGCTGATGGAATATGAATGCACTAAACATTAACTCCTTTGGGGGAAAATCTGGGCATATTGTTCACAGCCAAACACAGTAATGGGTTCAAAGGAAATATTAAGGCTGTTTTTACCAAATTCCAGGTTAATGTTCATCCTGCTGATGACAACATGGGGCTGCCCTTGAAGAGTATCCAGAAGCTTCAGCTGGTATAGAATGCCAGAATGCAGGCAGTTATGTGCACTTGAGCAATATTTTATACCTGTGCTCTGTGAGCTATATTGGTTGTCATTTTACTTCCGAATCCAATATAAGGTATTAGTTTTAACCTTTAAAGCCTTTCATGGAATGGGACTGGGCTATTTGAGGGACAGCCTCTCCCCAGTTATTTTAGCCTACTCATTAAATCAGGAAGAGAAGTCACGCTGTGGGTACCAAAAGCTACAGAGCTGTGGGTTTTAAGAGACAAGATTTCTTTGCCATGATGCTCACTTTATAGAACATTCCTCCCACCCCATTTTTTTTTTTTGATTAGCTTCACCCATTCAACATTACGGAAGGCTCTCAAGACCAGGCCATGTCATCAGGCCTGGCATTTCCAGGGAACTGGAGAAATGCTCAGATGGCTCCATTGACGAGATGCCATGTTTATCTTCTCTTTGCCTAGGAGTATATATATTTGCTTTTATGTTATTTATTTCTTAATGTAGGTTTTTACATTTTTAAATATATATAATTTTTATATTTATAGTTTTTATCCAATTGTGTGATTTTGGTTAGAAAATTGGTAATACAAATTAGACAAATAAATCAGCCAAAATGGGACTATGGGACCAAACTATGAACTAGTGACAGATTACTGCTAATGAGTCATACATCTCCAGAATACTGGTTTATCTTTTAATATAAATACTGCCAATATCAGTTTAATATTGCTGATATTTTTCAGAGGCATAAAATGGAGTCTTTTAAAAAAGTTATATCATAGGAGTTCTTAATTTTTAACTTGAGCATGAGTATGATACAAACCATCTTCATACATGGCCCATCTTGTTCTATTTGAAGAGTTAAATAAAAGAGAAAATAAGAGGACCAAAGCTATGGAATGTTTTACTATTTGAGAAAGGTTTTCAGAAAAACAAGCAATCTGAAAAAAAACAAGATCC
Organism: Ptyas mucosa; assembly: GCA_012654045.1. Classification (NCBI taxonomy): domain Eukaryota; kingdom Metazoa; phylum Chordata; class Lepidosauria; order Squamata; family Colubridae; genus Ptyas; species Ptyas mucosa. Next base: position 38,747,127 of record WNWU01000016.1, on the reverse strand, counting down.
AAGCATTATTAATCAATGCTAGAGGGTATGCATAGGTGTATTTTGAGTAATATCTTGAATTGCTGTGTTTCAGAGATTAAGTAGCCTTTAACTCATACTAAAAGTAAAATGAATCAGATAAAAACTTTTTACATGCTTACAAGCATTTTCTGAAGTTGTTCCACTGTTTGATTTGCCACACTAATTCCATTTATTTCCCGAATTTCATCCCCTACATGAAGTGTACCTACAGAAGCAGTAACACAAAATGGCACAATTACAAACTATTCTATTATTGTCCCACATATCATTTTATATGCATAATTAAATATTGTAAACAATTAGAATTTCCTCAAACTATGTGGATAAGAAATTTTGCAAACTTAAAATACTAGAAGTCTAGCTACATAATCATGAACATGTTCTGCTACATTCAATAGGAATACTTCCACTTAATTTTGAATAAAATTATAGCTCTAAAACAGGGGTGTCAAACTCTATTTCATTGCGGGCCAGAGCAGCATAGTGGATGTCCTTGGGGGGCTGTGTTGTGTGGTCATGGCCAACTGGGCGTGGCTCAGGTGTGTGTGCGGCCAGTTCGACATCGCTTGCATGGGCCGGGTGGTGTTGGGGAGGAAATTTGGGGGTCTCCGGTGGGTGGGGAGGTAGATGGGAGGTTCGTCCCACAGGATGAGATGAGGTGACGGAGGGGGCGGGGTGGGGATGCTGCTGCCATAAGGCAATACAGGGGGTGGGGTGGCTGGTGCTGGTAACCGTTGGCTATTGTGCGCACACCGCCCTTTGTGCGTGGGGCTGATGGTTTCCAGAAGCAACCACAGCCTGCCACAGCCCCTCAGCTGGCACACCTGGCGGCCCCGGAGCCTGCTCCACTGGGCTGGATGTCCCAGAAGCACATGCGGCAATTGCATCAGCAGAAGGTGGGGGGAGGCATGTGATCCAGACTGCTGGATACACTTACTCCGTCCCACTGTTTTTGCTTGTGGCTGGAGAGGTCGCTGCTGTTCATCTTCTTGGCCCCCTCATGAGTCTTGCCCTTGGCCTACACATGGAGCATGTTCCCCTCGTGTACCCAATGCACCTTGGCCCCACTGCAAGCTGTCGCTGCTGCCACTCGGCAAACCTGCTGCTGCCATTCAGCAGACCTGCCTGGCCGAAAGGAGGTGAAGAGGCCAGCTAGAAAGCCTGAGTAGAGGGGGTAGAGCACACCCAGGTCCAGCAGGCAAAAGTTGATCACTGTGAGCGGGGGAAGTCAGATTCCCATTGGTACCATGGCTGCCCAGGTCCAGCAGAGACAGGGAGGAGGCACATGATTCTCGCTGGGCCTGGGCGGCCATGGCGCCGATGTGGATCTGGCTTTCCCCATTAGCAGTGGCCAACTTTTACTTGCTGGGCCTGGGCGTGCTCTACCACCTCTACTCGGGCTTTTTAGCTGGCTGCTTCAACTCCTTTGGGCTGGGCGGGCTTGGTGCTCCGGGCGGTGGCAACAGAACCCTAATGGACCTGCGCAAGCTGCTGACAGCTTCAGTGGTGGCAGCGGTGCCGAGGTGCATTAGGTGTGCAAGGAGAACACACTCCATGTGTAGGCCAAGGCCAAGACCTGCAAGGGGACTGAGATGACCAGCAGCAACTTGCTCTCTATATGCAAGCAAAAGCAGATGGGACAGAGTAGGCAGGTTGATGGTGTCTGGCTGCAGCTGCCCCACCCCAACCTCACCTGGTCTCGGGCCACGGTGGTGGCAGTAGCCAGAGGCAGAGGCAGAGGCTAGAGGCACATAGTCCAGTCTGCTGGATGTGGTCCAGCCATGTGGGATGGAGCAGGCGGTCTGCATCATATGCCTCTCCCACACTCTGCTTCTGGTGGCACCATGGTGCCTGCTTCTTGGAGAGCCAGCCCGATGGTTGCAGCGGGCTGCAGAGCCAAAGATGACGCACACCTCCCCCGTGCACGCACAAGCACATGCGCAAGTCTGGGAGAAGTGAGTGAAGAGCCACACAGAGGCAACATGGGGGAGGGATCAAAATGGGAAGCCTCTGTCCGGAGCCTCTGGCAGATTAAAAAAAAAAACCTGCAGAGCAACAGCTTCCCTTTTTTGTCCACTCTCCTCCATGCCTGATGCCGAGAGGGCAGTTCTGCTTCTAGTCCTCCCCCCCGCAATGCCAGAAGCTGCAAGCCACCACTGCTCACCTGCTGCGGCCCCTCCACAGCATCTGCGATCGCGTATCACCCATTGCACCTGGCAGGCAGAAACCCCATGGGACTAAAGGTCCCATTTTGTCTCCTTGCCCTCTCCTTCCTTCCTCCATGGTTCAGGAACAAAGGCAGGGGGAGAGATTGGCAGCGTGGCTTTCCAATGCAGGGGCAGGATGGTCCCAGTGAAAGGCTGGCGAGCGGGGTGCTGAACTGCAACCTGATGGTGGCCATATGGGCTGGACTGCGGCCAGCATTATATCCACAGCACTGTCTCACCCCTGGCCCCTGGGCGTGAGCATAGGAGGTGGCATGAGTGCAAGGGCTGGCATCTTGGGTGAAAGGGAAGCATTCAGAATGCATTTCCCAGGGAGGCCAGTTGCCGTGTGCTCACTGCCTCCTATGTGACCACCTAGGGAGCAGGGCTGAGGCGCCACCATAGATCTAATGCTGGCTCCGGTCTGGTCCAGATGTCTGCCATCAGATTGCAGATCACTGCCCGGTCGGCCTGTGCCAGACCGAGGCGCCGCAGACAAGTCCTTCATTTGTTTTCAGGAGGGCCCTGCGGGCCAGATCTAACCACTTCATGGGCCGGATCTGACCAACAGGCCTTGAGTTTGACACCTCTGTTCTAAAAGGAACCCACTGTTTTAACATGGAAAAGCAAGTACAACAAATAGAGATGAGAACAGAGATCTCTTATTTATTTATAAGTTTATCATGTTTTATAGACAAATATTATTTTCCAAAATGGCTCACATCTATAATATTACAAAGACAGTTTCAGCTGTTGTATGTATTTGTGTGTGTGTGTGTGTGTGTGTATAATATCTTGATACTATCAGAAAAAAGTGGTAACATTTAAGAGGTTTTATTTCTTGACCAACAGATTTTGTTAGTAATAACTGATATTATGTAGATATTAGATATTAGGAATAACTTCTTATCTAGGCAATAAGTTGCAAAGAATTGGTGAATCATGAACAAGGTATACTGAGAATAAAGCAAGAAAGAGAATACAGACTCCATAAGACATTGTTAACAAATGAAGGATCAGGAAGAAAGATGGGTGGTTTCTTTCCAAAGGAACATTAACTCAGGAATATCTACTCATAGCAGTAGTGGGTTTCAAATCCTGTTGCTACTGGTCCGCTCATGGGTGTGTGCACGTGACGCTTCTGCGCCTGCGCAGAGACATCCAGGAGGGTGGGCGGAGCCTCCCACTGCCGCTACCGGTTCATCCAATCCGGGACGAACTGATAGCAACCCACCACTGACTCATAGTATGATAACATTTTAATATTTTGTTAGGAGATGTTTATTTCCTCTTTTTAAGAGTGATGTACAGTATGGTTGGAAAGAACGTAAAGCACTGAAAATATAATTAGCAAAGTAAGAAAATATACTGTATGAAATCAAATTGTAGCAATTGGAAAACATGGATATTTCTGAAATAAAGAAAACTTCAGCATCTTAGGAAAAATGTGATTATTACTTCAACATTTAAAAGGTTAAAGAAATAATATCAGTTTAGTTTATATAGTGGTTACACCTATTCTGGGAGATGTCAACTTTATATAGGCCCTGTGATTTTGAGATTTTTCTGGATCTTGTAAATTAAAAATATATGCTTTGTGTATGAAGGAATATATTAAAAATAGGACAGTATTTGTCCATGGAACTTTTTGAAAAATGAAACCCTAACAAAATATTTTAACCATTTAACCATTATATTTGTAAATTGATTAAAATGTTAACTATGTGGGATAATTTCCAGTTCAATGTGAAATAACATAGATTATAGTATAACATAAACAAATTGCTGTTTTTAATTAAGACTTTGAAAACCTTTACTGAATAGAACAGAAATTGAGAGTTTATGGCATAAAGTGGTCATGGTGGTCCCATTGGTTATCAGCACACTGGATACCATATCAAAAAAATCTTGGTACCCACTTACTACTTAAAAAATCTATGCATTGACAAAATGTCTATCTATCAATCACAACAGGTCGCAATGTTTGAATCTGCACATATACTATGCTAATACATTATAACATCCTAGGTTCTTTGGAAGAATTTAATATATATGAAGGCCAACAGCAGCTAAAGAACTGGCACCTATGATTTCATATTGTTTTGTGTAAATAATAATAATAATAATAATAATAATAATAATAATAATAAATTGTATTTGTCAATGTTAATGCTGCAAATAATTATTATACAGATAGCCACTGAGATTTTTCAATTGTTGTGTAAATTGATGCACCAGTAATCTCTTGATTGCTTTCCGTAAAATATGTTCCTCAAAAGCATATCTAAATTAATTGAGAATATTCCAAATGTATAAAAGTTGATGTTCAAAATTTCTTGTGTTCCTTCTTTTCTGCAAACTTGGTAATCATAAAATCATCAACTAAAGAGTGGATTTTAACAAATATACTCTAATAGTGGATAGCATCATTTCCTCTCTAGTATTCTATCTTTTTAAAGTTGTCCCATCAAATATTGGAGCAGAATTGTTCCAAGTTTCCCAGAAGATAGGTTCAGGAGCAAATGAGTTTAAATTATAAGGAAGTAGATTTTAGTTGAACATTCAAAATTAACGCTTAATGAAAAAGTTGTTCAGCAATGGAAAATACCTCAATTAAGATACATATCATAAATGATCCCAACAAACCAAACATAGAGAGATTTGTAAAGGCAAATATTGTCACATAATATTTTATTTATTTATTTTAGTAGGTCTACTCAATGTTCATATTTTCATTCAGTCTTGGCCACTATTCTGCAGTTAAGAAAACACTGGCTTTGAGGATACAAGATTCCCATGTCTACTCATAATAAAATCATACATTTCTTGGAAAATGAATTACTTGCACCCTTCAGGCCAGGTAACTAGTGATCTATATACTTTAGATGATATTGAGAATCTGTCCATCTTAGGAAAACATTATTCAATTTTCCCTGCTTGTTGAACTATTGATACGTGACTTGAGTAATACCAGTAACAAGACTCAGTGATGCTAAATATTATATTATAGACAATATATGATTTTTGACACTAAATATTCTAATGTCATTTAGATTCCATATCTGAAAATTTGGATAGTATCATATAAAATCTGTGTTGTTCACTAACTTTTATATTTACGTTACCTTGCCTGTGAATCATTCCTCCATGCATAATTCTTGCTACAATGCAATGATTCAGTTCATTCATTTTTAAAGTGATTCCCTAAAAGAGATAAATTAATTTAGATAATGACAATAAGATTTTTCAGGCACTGATCCAGCTCAAGCATTTTAACATTTATAGAAGTAATCAGAGCTGTCTCAATTTACCACCACTATATCTATTAACATTTTGTTTCAATTCACAAAAGCACTGCCCAGAAATCATATACATACTTCTTTTATCATACCCCAAAGAAATACTTTATTACCTTATTTGCTCTTTAATAAATAACATTGTGAATTGTTGTACAGAAATGTTTTAAAAAGCTGTAAGTGCTTTCAGAGAAGTTATTCAAACAGTAAGTGGCCTATGAATTAGAACATACATCATCCTTTGAGAATGTGCAGGAGAGAAAAATTTGCTGATGGAGGAAACACTGTTTAGGAGAAGACGCTATCTAGATTCAATACACAGGATACTGAGAAGAAAGTCTAAATTTCAAAATTAAAATTATTTATTCATATAGTTTGTATATTATTTCAACCTAACTGAATCAACCCTTTTCTGATATAATCTATATTTATTTATATTTTTGGTACAGGCTTTTCTCTGGATTTTTTAAACTTAATGATCCTTTCATTTGCCCAAGATAAATTGATAGTATTACAAAAGATACATTGTAAATTTGATATATGACTGGATATATCTTACTCATGCTTATAAAATTAAATAACAAAATTTATCTATTTACCATTGGTTCATCTGTGTTTTTTTGGAACTGAACCAATCGCACTCTTGTGACATTCTCCATGTCCATGTCTCCATTTATGCTTTCTGGAGAATCTCCATTTAAATATGGAGATGTGGGAGGTGGAGTAACTCTTAATGCTTCATCACTGTAAACTTCATGTGCCACTACATCATGAGTTTGGAGTAAGGCCTACACAAAGATATAATTTTCATATTTCATTATCTTTTGTATTTTATTTAATGCAAAGAAGCTTAAATTAATTATAAAGAGTTGAAAAACTTCAAGCTATTCAACCATAGTTCAACTCAAACAGCATATGCTATATGACGTTCAGTTTTCCTAATAGTAATAACAGTACACTAATATATCAATTATATATGTGACAGGCATTTATATACTACTACTCACGCAATCTTAGTCTACTAAGAAAAGATACACAAAAAGGAACTGTGTCCTTGAACAAAAAAATGCTGATTTTCTGAAAGTCCTTTATTGTATTAAGTTTCATTGTGTGTTAAAAAGGTCTCCATAAATATGTAAAAGAATCTTTTCTTCCAAATGTATTCCTCTCCTATTTTCAGAGCATTTTTTGCTTCTGAAAGGTAACAATTCAAAAGGAAAGCATGCTTTTCACAGTATCTAAAATTACAATGTCTAAAATCATAATGTCCTTTATGCAGAAGCTAGCATGTTCATATTTATTTCTGGTAAAATTTCATCAAACCTATTTTCAGTATTCAATTCAATTCAAATTTTAGTATTTTAAATACTTACAGTATTCATTTTACTATTCATAGAAATGTTTCAGGAGTTAATATAATTTCTAATTTTGGATTATTAATTGCAAAATTTTTCCATGTCATATGCAGTCATGCAAAAAAAGTTCTTCATTTATGATTCTTCAGAAATATTTACAATCAAAATTGTGGACTTAACATAATATGTTGTTGATTTAATAAAATTAGCATAAACAAATTGACATGATTCAGAATCAATACAAAAAGGACCTGTTTTCCTCTCTGTGAAGGAAAACTAGGCAAGCTTTGTTTTTCTAAAATTAAAGTTGAGCATATTGATAAAATAAAACTGTCAGACTAGAATCAAAGTCATGTTCCTCTTATTAGACTAAAGTATCAGAAGGTGAGTTCACTGAGTGAGAGTAGGCTATTTTGAAAGGATTGACTAACAACTATGGGGCAAAATAATTTAAATAAGAATTGACATTGCTGTGTAATGGAATACTGTAAGACTGTGTCATTAAACTGAAATCATTAAAGGATAAACTGTCCCTATGATATTCTTAACTAAGATTTTATTTCTAATAAAATTTAGAATCCATAACTGGATTACAGGTTGAGCCATCTAAAATACCTGTGGAAATTCCAGTAAAAGAAAGGCCTGGCTAATGTTAATAATTGTTATCTTTTTGGATTTAAACACTTATTTTCCAAGTTTATAAAATTACAATATTTTTATTTTAACATACTGTCATATTTGATTTACACATTGCTTTATTGTTATAGGACTCTGAAGGATGCATATAAATGTTTTAAATAATTTTAAAAACCTATATTTATAATATATTTTCTATACCCATAATTAATATATTGTTATTTCTATTCATCATCTATTGCAATCAATGGGAAATATCCATGCCAAAGATATTAGCTTCCTTAAGTCCAATTCAGTGTTGAGCATTGGGACAGAAATAATTTAAATATATGAACATTCAAAATTCATTCCTTGAAATTCAATGAAAGGCTGTATATATTTCTGAGTAATTATCCCACTTTCTGATAATCATTTTTTTCATGAATCTATTTTCTATGGGAAATATTAAAAAATGATATTGTAACAATCAGTTACCATGAAATGAGGTTGAGTTAAAATACGTTTAAGTTCTTTTGCATCACTATTTTCTTGGTAACATGAAATTTCTTCCAATACCTGTAACGCATAAGAGTAGATATATGAATAAAATTCATAACAAATATTTATTTTCACTCCCCAGATTGGCTTATGGGAAGACTTTGATAAGCTAGTAAAGACAAAGCTACATCCATAGGAATAAATACAGTGTATATAAACCAAAAAATAGGGCATGCAAGTTGAGGCAGTTGCAATTTCATTCACTGATGATTGCAAAGAAGAGGTGAGTACAGGGCAGTAATACATGGTAGATAAAAAAATAATCTATGGGTAGGTAGCTGAGGCAAAAAGGGGATAAAGTTTGGAAGGGCAAATTAACTATAAGAGGAAAAAACTCAGGAAATGATAGAAATGTAAAGGAGGGAGGTGATCATTTTTTTGAGTTATCCATTGTCTCTTCATTTGTGATACTATTGTTACTTTGCAAGAAGTGACAAGAAGTAAGCAAACAGTGTAAGAAACTGAGGTGGGAATTATTTCTTTGGTTTTAAACATCTATTTTGTTAAAAATTATTCTTCTGAGTCAATACTGATTCCTGGAAACTGTCTACATTAGTCCTTGCAGTTTTCTGGGCAAGGCTACAGTCTTTTCTAAAGTTGAAAGTTAATATTAACCAGTTGCCAAACATTCAAAATTTGATTATATGATCATGGGGATACTGCAACGGTTGTATGAAAAATGGTCATGAATAACTTTTTTATGTGATGTAACTTTGAATGGTCATTAATTGTAAGTCAAGGACTACCTGTAACAAGAGACTATGGGTACAGTGAAATGGATGGTTAGAAATGTATGTAAAGAATCTTGAAACATTAGACATGAGTATTTGTTTATCTCTTCAATTTGTTTCCTGTCTTTTACCTGGAAGATACTCAAGACAGCTAAAAACAATGTTTTAAAAACATTGACATAGAAAAATGTTAAATATACAGAAACAATAAAACTGTTAAATGATTTAATCTTAAAAATCTTGGCTAAATAATTTTTTTTACTATTCTAAAAGAAAAAAAATAGAGGCTTACTGCAATTACTGAGGGGTTGTGCAAATACACAAACACATATACATGCATACATTTCATTTACAGATTTAAACTATTATTAAATTTATTAGATTATTAAATTTAAACTCTTTTTAAAATTACCTCTTTGGCTCTCTGTACAGCATCACTTGGAGGATTTCTGATTTGTGGTGAAGATTTTGTATTAATTTTGTCATAGAGCTGTAGCAAAAAAGCACAACATAACATGAATATATTAAAAACAATTTTGCCAGCTTGTTTTATAAAAGATCTCTGAAAATTTCACTTAAAAACATCAACACTTGTGCTGTAAATCTAATTTTTTATAGATAATTGTAGATTTCATTTTCATTTTTCCCTGGCATTTATCAACTTCTTGCCTGTTCATGATGCTTCATATAAAGACACATCAGAAATAAGCAATATTACTTAATCATATTTTCTTGCTAGTTGCAAGAAGAAATTTACTGTAAATGCATTTCTTAGTATTTCTATGGAGGAATATTTCAATATACCCAACTTCTTCAGACATAGTTTAAAGAAATAAATTCACTATGCCAGTAATGACCTAACCCTCACCTTTAAAAGTTGTACTAGGATGACACTTAAATAGCAGATATTAATGTACAGTGTGCCTGTCAACACTGTGGATGTGCTGTGACTAGCTGTCACATATCAGGTTCTGAATCACATAGAAACCAATGTATATGCAGTCACTATGAAGGCCTGTGTACGGCAAAGTACTTACTTATGATTTTATTTTATTTACTCTGGTTTATATACAACCCAGAGTTACTGAATGGTTTATAAATGCCATACAATGGTATTTAGTTTACCATATAAATTAAAATTGAAACAGTAAAAAACAAGAACAAAATGTATCTACTACCCAACCATCTCCTTCATAACATCGTAACTAATGAGACCATGAAGACCAGAAGTGTAACTTAAGATGTGATTTCCAAATGAAGTACAAAAAATTTTCAAAATTTAAAACTTAACAGCAAGGGCCCAATCTATATATCCAGAGGAGAGAGATATTGCCAAAATAGCATGACCATGGGGGCTCTAAGGATTTTCTTGGCTCTGGAACCATCAACAAACTTGCGGTCCACTGGGTATGTAATTTTCATTGGGAGCAGATGGTCCCATATATATGAAGGCCCTAATCCATTTAGGACTTTAAAGATGACTACTGGAATCTTGAATTTTAAAACATTCAATGTAGCTTCTATAATAGTAATGTTACATAGGTAAACAGAGGCATGTTTATAACTAGTTCTTGAGTTACTCTGGCCTCCAGTTAATGCATACATCCAATTTAAAATTGTGTTTTATAGAAACACCTAAAATATTCTAAGTAATAATCTAATATGTGTTTATTTTAAAGATTTTGCATTATTTTAAGCAGGATACTTATGAAATTATTGTCAAAGTACATCTGCAGGCATCTTGTATTTATGCTACTTTTGTGAAAAAATATTTGTAAAGCTTGCTCTGTCTCAGTTTCAGGGAATTACTGAAGAGATTATACTGAAGGGAATCATTTTCTGTCTCATCTGCAGCACCAAACATAGTGCTAAGAACTGCCCTAAGTTCTATTAGTTTGGGTTGATATTTCTTATTTGCTTTATTTTTTGATTATAGCTAAAATTAAACAATCTTTTTAAAAGAAAAAAAATACTTACATCTAGTAATGTATGAAGATGCTGATCTTGAAAAACACTATGCAGAAAGTCTAAGTCTTTTTCACTGCAATCTGTAAGTGCATGAATTTCTTCTAGGCTGTCTAACACCTGTGAAACTGCTCCTATTATTAAGCACAGGGAGAAAGAACAAAGAAAACTAATCATCATAAATTGATCATATTTCACTGTATCCATTGAGTAAAATATGAACATTAATAAACAATATTCTTTTCAATGAGGAAGGTATTTGAAAAGGAATGTGTGAAATGAATTTAAATTTAGCTTTTAAAGGAAAAAAAGGACAAAGTTTAGTGCCTACTATCTGTAGAATGGATAACCTTGAATATATAGCTGCTCTTAAAGAAAAAATTCAACAACCATTATGAAAATATCAGCTTAGTTCAGACAGACAGGAGGGACTTAGGAAGAAACTAAGATTGCCCTACCTTGATTCTCTTTAGTATAAGAGAATAGAATCTTTGTCAGACTTTCAAGATTCTATTATTATATCCCATAATAATAAAGCAGAGTTGGTACTTTTGCAGTGTCTGTTTCTTGATTTCAAAGGTCTGACATAATATTTTGAACCTGATTGTATCCTTTTGAATAAAAATGCTATAAAATGATACAGAAAATTAACAGTATCATGAACATATCATATTTAATCATTTTGCAAAGCAAAACAAAAGAATTCCCCTGAAAAATTTTCAGAAGAGAATTCTTAATTTATAAATCCCAGTTATGGAAACAGGAGCTAGTAACTGACCTAGAAAACTACTGATGACTTTGCAAGCAATTTCATCCTGCATGACTGTATAATAAGCCTACTAATGCTGATTAAATCAATTTGGAAGTTCCAGATAGTAAAAACTGTGAAAACAGAGCATAATTGGGAAAATTTCTCACACATCTGAGAGAAATTAATTTCAAAAACTTCAGAAAAAAGTTGGACTATAAAAATGTTGAAGGAAAATAGAAATTCAGAAGGATAGATAAGTCAGAAAACAGAGGACATAATTGAAAAAAATATTTAAAGGAAATACAGGTAGTCCTCTATTTATGACCACAATGGATCCCAAAATTTGTTATTGAGTTTTGCCCCATTTTACGACCTTTCTTGCCACAATTGTTAAGTGAATCACTGAAGTTAATAAATTAGTAATCTAGTTGTTAAGTGAATCTGGTTTCCACATTGACTTTGCTTGTCAGATGGTTGCAAAATGGGACCACGTGACCCAGGACACAGCAATGGTCATAAATATGAACAAGTATTTGAATTTTGATCACATAATCATGTGGATGCTGCAAAGGTCGTAATTGTGAAAAGTGGTCATAAGTCACTTTTTTCAGTGCTGCTGTAACTTTGAACAGTCACTAAATGAACTGTTGTAAGTCAAGGACTACCTGTAAAGGGAACAGTACACAAAACAGTATGGCTATACCAGGAAGTTTCTAATGCGATATGACTTAATCCTAAAGCTCAAAACAAAACATCTTTGCTATATTAGGAGCCAGAACATTATCAAAGATGACTTAGGACCAATGTATATAATTATTTGGGGGCTAGAATAACATACAGATTATTTTAAAAATAAACCTGCTTTTGTAGTTATTATGATTATCAACAGTTTCATTGTGATTGAGCTTCTCTTCTGGAATGGGTTTGAAAAATGGGGATTCAACAAGTAGTTGTTAAAAGGGGATGTAATTTTGCAAAAACTGTAATTATTGTGAAGAAAAAAACATATTGTTACATATTCAATATGGCTCAATTTTGATTATGATTAAACCTTTGATGTACTAGTAGTCTTGTTTAACAGAAAAAGACAAATTCAAGTGATGTCTGAGACCTGTAATATAACAATAGGTTTTTCAATCCTGTAGGGAGAAGCATCTATGAATTTCTCTGCTTGTTTTGCCTACCCCACAAGGGAATTTTAATTAGAATTAGTAGAAATAGTGGTAAAAAGTGAGACCTGAAGCACAGGATAAAGAAGTTATTAACAAACAACTTACTCTTTTAAATAAGTTGAACTATCTAAGTGAAAGTATTTTCAATTTTTCCCAAAGTCATGGATTGTAATTTTGAGAAATTTGAGAGCATGCAAGACAAAATTGGATGTGATATTATACTAAACCAAACTGGTTAAATAAGAATATATGAGCATTTATAAAAGACAATTGCTAGAAATCAAAACAAGTTGATAAAGAGTAAATAATATCAAGTCAATCTTACTTCATCTTTTTTTGGGTAAGCATCACTGCATTATAGGAATACTATTGACACAGTGTATCTTGATTTCATATCTTTTTAACAAGATTTCCTAATATTTTTCTTTATATGTATCGAATTAATTGGGCAGTTGTATTCAATTACAGTAGTGCATATTAATAGTTCTGAACAGAGGTTTCAAACAGAATATATTATAAATTGCATGTCGACAGTGAAGAAACATAGAATTGTTCTGAGATCTCAAAAGAAAGACATATTGGCCATTTAAATAGAGATCATGAATAATACTTCTGATATAAAATTGGTTGAGGAATATATGTTGAAGATAGATCTTGCTAACATTCATGCCACTCATATAAAAGTTATTCATTCAAAACTATTACTAACTTTTTACAGACATGGAGATTTAACATCAGTAATACGCCTTTTATGGTCAGTATATTTGAATATATGTTTGAATGTGCCTCAGTTATGATCCTCTTGTTCCATCAAAGATCAAAGTCAGATCAAGAATATTTTAGATAGATATTGCACAATCTCTAGCATTACTGGTCAGTAATAAAAATGGAAGAATACTAATATTTTTAATGAAGCTTTTATGGTAAATTTTAATTACATTTTGCTAAGAAAGCAAGTTAACTAATACGTGCATTAAATCATGAAATTATAAACACCAGAAAGTAATAATCAGTTGTTAATATTTGCAAATAAATATATAGCTACAGGTTTTTTGGGGGGAGGGGGTTCTGTGAGTCTGTTCTTTTATCTATTTATTTATATACTGTTATTTTTACAAATAACTCAAAGCAACAAACATACCCAATGCCTCTTCCTCATCCTACTTTCCCACAACAACAATCTTATGATGTAGGTTAGCCTGAGAGAGTGTGATTGACCCAGTTACCCAGCTGGCCTTTCATGGCTAAGGTGGGACTTTAACTTATACTCTCCTGTTTTCTAGTCTGGTGCCTTAACCTTTTTGTCATCTTTGCCATATTTTATTTCTTTATTTTGCCCAGAGTTACTGGGATTAAATGGTATATAAATTTAATAAAAATACATTAAAATTTGGAGTTTCTATTAAAGTTACTCTTTAGTCCATTCTATTCTATTCTATTAAACATATATAAAATATTAATAATTAGAATTCAATGACAATTCCAATTTCTCTTAACTAGATCCACTGAATAACTTCATTATATGCAAAAAAATGACAGTTGACATTTATATTTCCTAAATCTCAAGTTATAGATTATCAGAATATAAAGTGGATATGTATATGGCTAGAAAAATAAGACTATTTTCCATAAAGATTTATGATTTTCTTTTTTATGCCCTTTGACATAGATACTTAAAAGTATTTATCATGAACAGTTGCTGCAACCTTGTTTGAAAAAGAATTCTTCCCTCAAATTAAACTTTTAAAACAAATAATTTCAATTGTACAGGTAGTCCTCGACTTACAACAATTCCTTTAGTGACCATTGAAAGTTACAGTGGCATTGAAAAAAGTGACTTATGACTGTTTTTCAAACTTACGATCATTGCAACATCCCCATGGTCATATGATAAAAATTCGGATGCTTGGCAACTGGTTCATATTTATGACAGTTGTAGTGTCCCAGGATCATGTGATCAGCTTTTGTGACCTTCTGGCAAAATCAATGGGGAAGTCAGATCCACTTAACAACCATGTTGCTAACTTAACAACTGCAGCGATTCATTTAACTACTGTGACAAGGTAGTGGTAAAATGGGGCAAAACTCACTTAAGAAATGTCTTGCTTAGCAACATAAATTTTGGGCTCAATTTTGGTAGTAAATCGAGGACTACCTGTATTCATCTTCTACCGTGACCATATTGAAATGAAAAATATACTATTTTTGTTCTTTAATTGCTTAGATAGTATTAAAACTAGAAAATGTTAAACAAGGAAAAAGCTGATTTAATCATGCAAAGCCAAACATAATAGCTAAATGCATAGTTTAGAGGAAAACAAAGAGATACCTACTTTCTGCAGCTAGAAGTCCTAGCAGGAAGGCAGCATTTGGACAAACAATAAATAGTATGAGGATTTCAAAACAATTGTCAAAGCTGCAACTAGAAGCATTAGCACAGCCACAACAAAATAAAATAAAAACCTACCACACTTTATTAAGTTGAAAAAATGCAGTATATGACAAGGATTTACATTATATTTTTATAGTGCTGAACATCCAACTTTTTAATAATTATTAGTTTTGAAATTTAAAGAAGTACAAAATACTTACTGCCTGTTATACTATGTTTAAGTGAGGATGCTCACTTATTTTGTTATATAAACAGTTAACACACATAAATCACATATATTTTAATGAATATAGGTTGCAACTGTTAATAACTTTATTGAGGTCAAAAATTATACATCAATCTGTGAAGTTAAAGTCGGCTTAATCATAAATTTAATATTCTCAATTAACAATTAAAAATCAATACTGCTTTTATTAAATTTGAAATAAAATTTTATGCTCTAAAAACAATTAGTAATAACCCCAAGTAAAATTGTGATAACAATTTCAGTACTGTATATGTATTTAGGTACAATGTCAGAAATACAATGTGATGCAACCAACCAATTTTATTGTAATTATAGGAATATGAATATATTACACACACACACACACACGTATGAAATTGCTACCTTGAATTTTATACCTATAGAACTGCAATGTGATGCAACGAACCAATTTTATTGTAATTATAGGAATGTATGTATGTATATATGAAATTGCTACCTTGGACTTCATACTTGTAGCTTATTTTTCACATTTTACTGTCAGTTAAAATTTAAACTAAATTCTTTTCTTACAAAATAAATACAGATACAAAATAATGTTCTTCTTTCATTTCAGAAGCAAAGTACTATAAACACATATACACATATATGCAAAATAGATAAAATAAAAGCATAAATATAGCTAAATAAATATTGAATCCATTAATATTGTTAGTAGCACTTATACTCCCTTCTAATTTATTCAGAAAATGTTAAAATTTAAACGACAACCATTAGCAGTTAAATTCACTAGCAAAAAGGACCTATACAGGAATTGTCTTTCCTTAAAATTATAACATTCATTTATAGAAATTCTTCATGGATTGTAGTACTACATATTTTTACAGTATATAAAAATAGTAGTTAACAATTCTAATAATATAATTATTTTACATAAAAACTAAACATTTCACTCACTACAAAACAGGACTTATCTTTAGCACACCCCCCCAAGATATTTTCATCTTACTCCATACTAGATAATCAGAAATTAGGAGATTAAAACATTCCCACTACATTCACAAATACATAATCAAATGAATTGTATTTTAACATTAGATTAGTAGTGTATATAAAAGAATGATGTAATAGATCAATTCTATGCACAATTATTCTGGAGCTATCAGATCTGGCTTAAGGTGATTTCTAGATGGCAGATTTTGCCCGATCTTAAAGCTATGGCATAATCAGAAATCTCACTGTATTTAACAGTCTTAATTCTAGCCTATAAATTACATAGCCAAGATGGGCAATACAACCCTTGTAGAAACCTGTAAACCTGACACAGGTAACTCATCTACTTTAGCACATTGAGCGCAATCTTTTCTGCTCAGATTTGAAAAGAAAAATTATTTTCACAGCAGAAAGGGGAAAACACCCTAGAAAGTAAAGTAGAATAGTCTTCAACAGTGATTAAGTGAAGAAGTAATGAGATTGAAGACTTGGATTTTATTATTTAATCCTTAATACTGTGTTTCCAACTTTGATTCTGTAGGAACATTTATAAGGAAAGAATATTAACTTTTTATTGTCCACTGACCCAGGCTTTTCATTCTGCCTTGCACTGATGTGGAAAAAGAACAGGTGATTGAAACAGTTAATCTCACAGCTGGTTGGCATCTTTATGAATATGATGTCTCAGAGAGAGTGTGAATTTTCATCTGGATAAGTGGATTATTAAAATGATATAAGGGTACAGATGTCCTAAAAAAATCTAAAAGTCTTAGCGATTGAAAGGCAGGAAAGTCAGTTAAGGTAAGGTATTTATGTGCTGATAAGGACAAAAGTTTCTTTATTCTTCTTCTGGCAATAATATGAATTTGATTTTTAAGCAAGACACGTATATAGATGTGCAAAATGACACTTAGAAAGAATTCAACAACCATTATGAAAACATCCTACCATACTTTCTCTACCATACTTTATTTAATATTTAATTTTCTTATTATGGTACAGTACTGCAAAAATGTATGAGATTGAGCAGGCAGTGGACAGAGTGGTGGAACAAGTCAGAATCGGAAAAAGCAAAACATGATCATTGCAACTATTAATGGTTATGCAGAAAACCATAAGTAACTAAAGCTATGATGTGGAAAGAAATCAATTGCTATTAATATAAAACTGCTCTGAAAGCTTTTTTTCCTTAAATTGTATATACTATGTGGATTCCCCTTAATGTATGAGGACTTTATGTATTTTAAGCTGAACACGCATCAAGAGAAGAGTTGTATGTGGAAAAAGAGATAATATGTTCACATTACAGAATAAATAAAAATCATGACGTTTAAAACAATGTGTCTACTGACTTTTCCATTAGTTTTCAATTTTGTTTGGCTATCAAGAGCAAAATGGTTGAAATATACATTTTGAAAATGTACCAAATTCTATAGGATTAGAAATACAAAAATATTAAAAAATATTGTATATACATAATTACTAATAATTGTCATTAATAGTACAGGTAATCCTTAGGTAATCCCTTGAGGCCTTTCCTGGTGAAAATGGAGCTCCGGAGCGACACATGCTCCCTCCGGGGGTGCCATTCTCTTTGGCAGAGGCCTTTCCTGGTGAAAATGGAGCTCGAGTGATGCACGCTCCCTCTGGGGGCTCTGTTCTCTTCAGCAGAGGCCCTGAGGAAAGGCCTTTCCTGGCTAAAACAGAGCTCCAGTGCGATGTGCGCTCCTTCTGGGGGATCCGTTCTCTTCGGCAGAGGCCTTCTCAAACTCCATAGAGTTCTTTGCAGCTTCAGTGAGTCAGAGAAACTGAGCAGGGCATGCTCGTCCTGCTCTTCCTCTGTTCTCGCCATGAGCAGGAAAAGAAACAGACTGGAGAGGAGACAGTTCTTTATAAGGTAAGTGACCCGGCATGGCAGGATGGGGGGGGGGGAAGCAATTGTGGGGACCTGAGGGGAGGAGAATGAGGTATCTCAGTGGGTTGGGGGAGGCCTTGGGTGGTCTAAAGAAGGTGGCCTGTTCCATTGCTAGCCCCCCCCCCATGAGTTGAGATTTTTATTAAAGATTTTCAAGTCAATTGTTCTTGACTATTACCACTGCATTCTACAAGTCAGAATTCTAAAGCATTGCTTTAGTTAAACAAAAAATCTAAAGCAAAATCCAGGAGTTCACAGATGCCATTAGTGCTTATTATTTTAAAACAAGAAAGCAAAATCACTTAGCAATGGAAGTATGGTCCCAATTATCTTTGTTAAATGAGGACTAACTGTATTGGAAAATATCTACCCTGTTTCCTCCAAAATAAGACATCTCCTGATAATAAGCACTGTTGGACTTTTGAGCACATGGCAATAAGGCCAAGTGCTTATTTCAGGGTTCAAAACAATATAAGACAGGATCTTATTTTCAGGGAAACACGGTAGTATATTACCTAGTTTTCCTGTCTTGTCAACTAAAGTTGTCAACCATCTCCGAAATCTATACTGGAGCCTTTCCATGAAATGTATTCATGTAAACACTTGCATATGTGTGCAATACAATAGTCAGAAATAAATATATATATTTATTAAATGCCCATCTCAACAATAAAGCCAAAACAAAAAATTAACAGTAACACATTTATGACTATTAAAAAAAATTCCCTGCAAGAATAAAATCCTATTTGTAAAATAATTTCTGTTATCTGTATGTGTGTGTTTGTATATACACACATATACACAAATATATTTAAATCATTCTCTCATACAAAATACTGTATTCACATAAATATATACAAATGTATATAAATGCACCAGTGGTGGGATTCAAATAATTTAACAACCGGATGGCTGTCATGGGAGGTGTGACCCATCCCTGTCCTCCAGTTCTGCTGCACATGCAAGATGAGCCTCTCGCGATGGCCAACCTGACCCTGGGTGAACCGGTTGTTAAATTACCCACTCCCCCCGCTATCAAAGTGAATCCTGGGCATTGCACTGCAATGGAGAAATGGGAAAAGCAGCGGCCAGCATGAGGGAAGGAAGAGGAGCAGGGAGAAGAAAGAGAGAGAGTGGCTTCCTCCTTCCCTCATGCTGGCCACTCCGTTTCCTGTTTCTCCACTGTAGTGCAGGGCTGGGCCGTAGAGTTTGCTCCACCCACCACTGCCTAGATGCCCTCGCTTCCCCCAAGAAAGTTGGTCAAAGAAGGAGGATTCCATCATGTGCTGAATGCCGTAATTAAACCATGGCTTCCTAAGATGCCATCTCTGTCACTGGATAAAGCGAGGAGAGCAACTCAAGGCAGCGAACACCTCAAGCCCCAACAAAGTGAAAGAAGAAAAAATCTGAGAGCAGCGCAAGCCCAAGTCTTGTTTCCACCCCCTAACAGTGTGCTTCTCCTAAAGGCTTCTGGTTTGATGCACCCACCTACTCTGCCTTTTTCTGCTGTGCCCTTCCCATGCCCACATTCAGGGATGGAGCAAGTGATGGAAGAGGCAGCCATCTTGGGCTCCCTCACTGGGGCTTTGTGTGTGCGAGCGAAGGGGGGGAAAGGAGGCAAGCCGACGCTGGGGTAAGGGGGTGACTTGCTCCATTGTGGAAGTGGTGCCTTCACTCACCCAGAGTGGGAGGAGAGAGAGAAAGAGAGAGAGGGGCCCGCAGGGTCATTGGTACCTTTCCCTAGTGGCGTCTCAAACCTGTAGAGAATGGCAGGATGGCTCCTGGCCAGTGTGGCATCGGGTGAGCCCAGACACACACACACAAACACAGAGGGATGAATGGGTGACTGGGTGCATGGCTGACAGTTGTCTTCCAGCGCCAGAGAGGGCAGGGAAGGGAAGTGGCCAGGCTGCCGCTGCCTTTCATTGGGGCAAGTGGAGTGAGATGGGGTTCTTCTTGCTGTCTCTTCTCCCACCCTTGCTGGGCATGGCAGGGCTTCCTGCCCCTCACTTAGCCCCCCGCTCTCCTTTATCAATGCAATTTGTGGATGACTGGTGGAGCGGGGTGGGGAAAGAAGGGTATTCCCGATTCCCGGGCTGACTGGCTTCTTCTCAGCAGTGCTTTCTCTGTCTTTTTGCATTGGCCATCAAAGGCGAAGTTTTTGTGGGCAGAAGAGTTTGCCCCACCCATCACCACCCAGATGCCCTCACTTCCCCCAAGCATTTCTTTGCCTATCTGATTTCCAGCTCCGTCACGTTTCTTGCCGTGTCCTGCCTGCAGCGCCCATACCGGCTGCCCCTTCCCAGCCAGAGCTGGAATGCTGCCGCGTTTTAAGTGCCAGTAGATGCCGGCCTTCCCTCCGGCGGGCCTGGGCAACTGCTGGAGAGAGACGGGCCTGTTTCAGCAGCTGGCACCAAGATGCCCTCATTTCCCCCAAGTATTTATTTGTCTACCTAATTTCCAGGTCTGTCATGTTTCTCTGTCCCATTTCTCGCTGTTGTGTGCAGGGAAAGAAAAGTTTGTGTGCAGGAACTAAAAAAAAAAATTCAATCAATTCCAACTTCTCTCGAAAAAAAAAAATCTCACAAAGTTGGAATTGATTGATTGAACTTTTTTTTTTAGTCCCACAAACTTGTTTCCCTGCACACGCAAGCGAGAAATGGGACGGAGAAATGTGACAGACCTGGAAATCAGATAAACAAAGAAATGTTTGGGGGGAAGCGAGGGCATTGTTGTGGTCCGCCAATAGCCTGTGGAGCTGGCAGCAGAGTCGGACAGTGAAGAGGCTGGGGAGGAACATGGGCCAGTCCTGGAGTCTAGGGAAGGCTCGGATGAGGGCTTTGCATCAGAGGCAGAGATGGGGCCAGGGCCATCTGGGAGTTATGTGCGGACTCTGGAGCTGTTGTGGCTCCGACCCCCGAGGCCATCGCATCGGAGGAAGAAGGCTCTGAACATGAAGGAGAGGAGCCAGCCAGGCCTCCCTCCCCCGGCCCCTCCTCTCTGGCAATTCCTCAGTTGCCGGCCGAAGGAGAGGAGATTAGCCAGGAGCCAGGTGTCTCCGATCGGTCGGAAAGTGATGAGGGAGACAGGCTGTGGTTGGACCCACGTCAGCGTCAGCGTGCTAAAAGATCCCAGCAAATGAGGAGGCGTGCCAGGGATTAGCTGAGTCACTGGACCACACCCCACAGGCTATATAAAGGAGTGGGGTGGCAGTTTGAATTCTGTGACGGACAAAGTTTCATTCTTGTTAGTTTCTTGGTGTCAAACCTCAATCGGCTTCAAGGATTGGAATTTGGACTATGTTTTTCCCAGCTGGTGTGTATGTGTTTGTTATCTGGTGAAGGAATACCCCCCCTTGTTTAGTAAAGAACTTGGCAGCCGGTTCCCATAGGGCTGCCCAAGCCTTGATAACGAAACCTCCGTGTGTGCCAGTCATTTAACCTCGTCTGTCTGTGTGGGTTTGTGTGTGGGGGGGACGGGGACAGAACAGGAGCCTCCAGAGTTGGACATCAGAGGCAGAGGAACAGGGGGAGCCTGTTCCTAGTGCACGCATGCACAGAGCTGCCATAAGACAAGAATAGTTAAAATAAAAGGGAAGACTCGGGAGTAAGGCTTGGAGATGACTGGCCCCTCCCATAAGACATAAAGGAAGAGCAAAGGCACATGGGCCTTTGCAGGAAGCAACGTTGTGGATGGTGTCAGTTTGTACTTTGAAGCTCTGTTTTTGACTCTGTGTTTCCGTGTGGCCTTGCCAAGATAATTGCCAATTAGGTCTTTGGCAGCATGTCAAAGAAAATAAAGGTGGGTGTTTACTAGTCTTATCCGAAGGACTGTGGCAGACTTCTGTTGGACTATTGATAAATTCTTGGTGATTCAGCATGTGCTGTGAATGAAAGGAATTCACAGCCGTTAAAATATATAAAAAAAGGGTTTTGGGGACTAATTGTGTGCTTTTTATTATATCAGGAAGCCTAGGTCAGAACAGGCAGAACAGGCAGAACAGGCAGAACAGGCATCTGGGCGCCAGGTGCTTAAACAGGCTCCAGCAGTTGCCAAGGCCAAGGGAGGGAAGGCCGGCATCTACCGGCACTTAAACAGGGCAGCATTCCAGCTCTAGCTAGCAAGGGGCAGCCGGCATGGGCACTGCAGGCGGGATGCCTATTCACTTCAGCACCCTCCCTGACCTTCTGATGCTCCACCAGCCCTTTCGCCCTTGGCTGCCGCCTTATGCACAGGCCCTTGGGCCTGGCCAAGGCACTGTGGCCCAGGGGTATTGAAATGGACGCTATTCAACTGGTTTGCTGAACTCTACAAAAAATTAGTTACCAGTTCTACTGGTGTGAACCACCTGAATCCCATTACTGAAATGCACAAGGAAAAAGACTGGAACAGCTCAGCTACCAAGCATAGTCACATTAGTAAATTGTATTAGTTTCACTACCTTTATGATTTCCAACTACAGGTAATCCTTGATTTATGATCACAATTGAGCCTAGAATTTCAGTTGCTGAATGAAGCAGTTGTTAAACGAGATGTCATATAACTACTTCAACAACCACTATCCTGGCTCATCTATTTGCTATTGTCAACCAGCTATGTGGGTTGTTAAGTGGAGTGAGGAACTGCTTCAATAGATTGGAGAGACCCTGGGTTCACTGGTACATGTAAACTTGCTGTGGGTCAGGAGGCCTCAGTTGGTTCCAACCCAGTAGCCTCAGGTTGGTTGCAGAGACAACATAGGCAAAGCTATGTGTCCTTGCGGGTGTGACCTGCTGCCAATCCAGCCATGCAGGGGAGCCTGAGCTGGCTTCAGGGGCTACTGACATAATGTTGTTGTCGCCCTAAATGTGGATCAATTGCTGAGTACCCAAAATACAGTCATGCAGGCTGTTCGGCCTTTGGACTTGGTCATAAGTACCTTTTGCGGGTCTGTTGTAAGTCAAGGACTACTTTCCTTATCCTTCTAATACGGCAAAAGATCATGGAAAAGAAAAAATAAGAATTTGCTTCAGTTGGGCTATGAGGGATAAAAAATGCAAGAGGGTAAGAAAGTCCTCAAAAGTCTGCCTACTATACCTTCCTACAAGATTTGCACTGAGACTGTTACAGAAGAAAACTTCTGTTTCAAATATTCTCCAAACACCAGTGTAAGGATAGCTACAATTAAAGCCACAGAAGACAAAAAACAGCCAGAAATTACTTTCATTTTTCTTTTTGCAATAGTACAAAAAATATTAAAAGAGCAAGATAATTGCCTTTATTTCTCATGTGTTACAACAAATGACCAAATTATCTTCTTTGGTAGTGGATTTGTCAATATTAATAATATAATGCAACTTTTAATAAACAGAAACTCAAGAAGTATATTTGTGTTTGTGTATACCAAGTCTTTCCTATGCTTACATAGTTAATTAGATCTGTCTTCAAATTTCCAAAGATGTTAATAACATGGTTGGGGATTTGCTCAACTTTAGAGTGACTTCAGACTGATTTGGGCATTTAAAATAATGATACATCAGTAAAAACATTTACCAAATTAGAACTATAGCATTCTAACAGCACTATTTAAACACTCAAATAATTTAAAGCATGAATTAAAACTGAACTTGAATAATTTAGTTGTCAAAATAGAGGTAGGCCTTAGTTTATGTGCTATCCCAGTATCTTCTGCGTAAGTTTTTGTATAAATTGGACCACCATTTGTATAGTGTGCCTATCTACCATTTTTTGCCTATGGGAAAAAAATCTGTAAAGCCAAATTTATCTTAATGAGGTATTACCTGGTTCTGAAAGCATCTGTAAAACTATGTAATAGCTTAATATACTTTTGATAAAAGTACCTGAGGAAGTAGGGTCTTCCGAGAAATCTGGTAGTTCTTCAGGGGGATCACCATAGAAGGAATTGAATTTGTGGCTTGATACTGCTGCCAGTACTGCACCCTAGATAAATAAAAACTTGTTACTAACTGCATGTCAGTGTTATTTCAATAAATTTTATGAATCACTTTAGATTAGTATTCACCATTGGAAATTAATCAGAAGAATCTTAAAGTTTGCACAGAAAACTGGTTATTTGCAATAGTGTGGAAGTTTTCAACTGGACATACATTTCTGAAAATAATTTAGAACTGTACAAGATAGCCACTGGTCACCTGTAAAGAGACTTAGTGCCATATATACCTCCAGGATAGAAAAAAAGCTTCTTTTCTTTGGTCTTTTATAAAAGCATTATGGATTAGCATACATAAACTTAGACTACACAAACTGTTCACTGGAAGGCATATCTGCTTTGTTCTTGAAACTGATAAGAGATATATACTCTTAATACTGAAAATGTTGAACACTTCTGTTCTCTGCTGGACGTATCTTTTAGTTGAGAATGAAACATTCAAAATTGTTTTTCTTGTCTGGTTAGTAACAACTTCTGAAGGCAGAAGATGGCAAACAGAATTCACTGTCCTGGACTTAATTCTTCTTAATAAACATAACAAATTACAAGAAGTATAATGCTGAAAGGAGTTTTTAGAGCATTAATTCCAACAATATGCTCATTGCATGAAGACAAATAAGCCTGATTGTCTAGCCTCTGCCTGAATAGATCTATTGAAAATGAGTCTATCACAGTGATGGCAAACTTTTTAGAGACGGAGTGCCCAAACTGCAACCAAAAACCCACTTATTTATTGCAAAGTGCCAAAATGGCAATTTAACCTGTGTGTTTCTCTCTCTCTTTCCCACTCTCTTTCCCCCTCTTTCTCTTCCTCCCTCTCTTTCCCTCTCTCTCTCTCTCTCTCCCTCCCTCCCCCTCTCTGTTTCTCTCTTCCCCCCTCTCTGTTCCTCTCTCTTTCCCTCTCTCTCTTTCCCTCCCCACTCTGCCTCTGTTTCTCTCTCTCTTTCTCTCACTTTCTCTCCCTCCCCCCTGGGAGGGGGGAAGGAACCCCTGAACTGGTGCTGGGTGATGGGAATTTGATGTCCGTAGACTGATGAGACCAGGAGCAGTGCGCCGAAGCTCAGCTGGCCCGCAGGGAGGCGGGGCATTCTAACGCAGGCAGTTCTGCAGTAAAACAACTGATATCCGGGAGGCCAGAACGAGCTGAGGCGATGCAGAGTCACATTGTGGTGTCACGTCATAATGGGCTTCAGGAGGAGGGGGCCCTGTCTCCCCCATTGTGAAGTGCACGAGTGAAAAAGTTCACTCAATCCATTCCAACTTCGCAAGAAATTGGAATAGATTGAATGAATTATTTTTAGTCCCACAAACTTTTGTTCCCCTGCAAATGATAGCCAGAAACGCAACGGAGAAATGCAATGGAGCTGGGCTGGGGCGACGGCATGCATGCCCACAGAGAGGGCTCTGGGTGCCACCTCTGGCACGCATGCCATAAGTTCGCCACCATGGGTCTATCATCTCTTTGGGCAATTGGTTCCACTAGGAAGTTTTTCTAACACTGGAATCTGCCTCCTGCAATTTAAAGAAATTATTTTATATTTTGATTCTGCAAAATATGATTCATAACAGGCCCTGATCTGCTTCTATGTGACATCCTCTCCAGTATATGGACACTCTTCACAGGATTGCTCCTAGCTTGTTAATCATCTTTGCAGCTTTTTTTTTTTCTGAACCTGTTTACATTTTTCTGAATCATTCTTTAAAATATCATGCCCAGAACTAGATACAATATATTATTTGTAACATGATCAAACTAAAATTGTGAAACCATCACTTCCCATAATTTGGAAATTTTATTTATGTTTACGCAGTTCAGCGGTGAAATTCTGGAGAACTGGTAGCGGAAATTTTGAGTAGTTCAGAGAACCGGTAGCAGAAATTTTGAGTAGTTTGGAGAACTTGCAAATGCCACCTCTGCTGGCCCCAGAGTGGGGTGGGAATGGAGATTTTGCAATATCCTTCCCCCCAGGAATGGGGAGGGAATGGAGATTTTGCAGTATCCTTCCCCTGACATGCCCACCAAGCCACACCATGGCCACCAAGCCACACCCACAGAACCGGTAGTAAAAAAATTTGGATTTCACCACTGACGCAGTCTAAAATATCATCTGCCCTTTTTACCATATAGATTATCAGATTGCAGTTTATTATTCTAAGATCTTTTTCACAACTACTATTGCCAAGAATACCAAGTATGAATACACCCTATTCATTTGTTAATTCCATTATTTTAGTCCATTTCTCTAACCTAATTGTTTGAATTTTATTCCTATTTTCAATATTCTATTCTATTCTGCAGATGACAATGTGTCATCTATTAATTTGGTAACAAATTTTCCTTATTTCTTCATCCAAGTCAGTTATAAAAATATTGAAAAGTAGAAACTAAACAATAAATGTGAAGCTCGAATCATGGTTACCAATAAGATAGTCCAGCCTTCATACTCAAATATCTATCTGCTGATTTATGCTGAGAACTAAAAAAGAAATCTCTAATTAAAAAAGATAACGAAGAATGTAACATAATAATGAAATTGGACAAAAATGTTCTCTAAATTTTTGTTAATATACTAGAAAATAACCAAGAAGCTAGTTTTATTGAGATGTGCAAAGTAATTTGCACATCTCAATAAAAGTATTAGTTTTACTAAGGACAAGTATTAGTTTTATAAGACTTTAAAATGTTTCTGTAAACAGGCAAAAGAATGGTATTACTTATTTTAAAAAATATGTCCCACCTATCACCTAATATTTTATGCAACTCAAAACAATAAATTTTCTGACAACTGTATATCAATAAGAAAGCATAATTACGCTTAGTTGTTTTATATTATTTTTACTAATTTAAACTAGTTTAAAAAGTTATCTTTGGCACAAATAAAAAAGTGTGCCTTGATTACAAAAACATAGGAAGACATAAAAAGAAATCTTATTAGTATAAAGAGATCTATTAATGGAGTTGTGTTCCTTTGACCATGACCAGTCTGTTTTAGTTGACTGAGTTAAAGAAGAAACTGCTCTGCAGTGATATCTGAATTCTAAGCACTGACATCCTCTTAACTGAAGGAAGTGTAGCTCAAATAATATTGTCTCTATGTAAAAGTGATAATATGAAATAAATAATCCTTTGGTTTATCTTTGCCCAAATATATATATACTGGAGCAGCTGAACACATGTGCTTGAGAGGATCTCTGATACTATTTCTATGGCTAGTACGAAAAAAGGAAAGTATCTTTAATAATATTTATGAGGAAAAAGTTTTGTATGAATGAATGTTTACTGTGCTATGTGAACATTCTAGAAAAACTAATGTTTATCTCAGTAACATGCTTTTGAAATCCCAGCTCAGGATATTGCTATCAAAGCTGCTTCTACATGTTATTTATATATTTTATGAGAGATGTGTAATAGAGTGGTTTCTGAGGAAAGGACAAAAACATTCAGAATCATACTAATGTAAACAAAGGAAGAAATAAACTCCATCAAGCCTTCTTTAATGAAGAATGTTCTACGCTCTAATCATTATATAAATCAGGGGTGTCAAATTCAATTTTGTTGAGGGCTGCATAAGGGTTGTGGTTGACCTTGGGGAGCCCTGGGGGGGCAGCTTGATGTCGCTCGTGTTGGAGGATGTCTGTGGTGACCTGGGCGGAGCTGGGGGGGATCCTTCCTTCCTTCCTTCCTCCTTCCTTCCTTCCTTCCCTTTTCTTCTTATTCTTTCCCTCTACATTTTCCTTTCTTTCTTCCCCTTTCCTTCTTTTTCCTTTCTCCTTTCCTGTCCGTTCTTGTATGCTCAAATGCAAAAGGGGAAACATTCTCGATGCCTCCTCGCCTTGTGATCAAATGCCACTTTTGTTAGTAGTTTATGGCCACTTAAAAAACTGAGAACAAACCAGGCTCAGTTTATCCCATGTTTCCATTTAGTCAGGGTGTCCACAGACAGCAAAACTGTCAAAATGGTGGCTGTGATAGTTGATCAGAGCACTTTGTTTTTTATGTGCAACATCTTTAGTGTTTAGGAACAGAGGTAAGTTAGTTGCTTATCTATGAAGGCATAATCCTTAAAAGGGCTTTCCTGTAGGGACCCTGCCATGGTCTAATTCAGACCGGAAATATAGTAAAGGAAACTATTTCCCCCCACTCTGCTTTGTCCTGTTTTCCCCACTGGAAATGGCTGTTCGCAAGACACAAGGAGGGGATACTTTCCTAAGAGCTCACACTTCAAAAATACCAATGTACATGCATTCGCTAATCTAATGCGCCTTTCGTTAAGTGGACATGAGATATCTCAGGGTGGGGAAGGCCATGGGAGGGGACCCTAGTGATGGAACAGGCCCTCAAGGCCTCACTGACCCACTAAGATACTTACTTACTTTGCAAAGAGCTGTCTCCTCTCTGCCACTGTTTCTTTGCCTTTGAGGGAGGGGAGGAGAGTTGGCTTGGAAATGCTTTTGGTGCCGAGAATGGATGCTCCTGAGTGCCGTATCTCACAGGTTAAGGCACCCATCCTCTTTTGTAGAGAATCAGAAACTTTCATTCTCGGTGTGAAAAGTGTTTAGGGTGCCTGTCTTCTGCTCCTCCCTGCGGAGGAGTGGAACTCCTTTCCCACACTGCTGTGGCAGGGATGCTCCCTGACCGCTAAAATCTGCTGCGGACGGAGTTCCTTCAATAACCCACCCGATGGCCAGAGCCGGGAGGATCGCTGTGGAATCGGAAGGGCACAGGCACGTAGCCCAGGTGCACTGCTTGCTCGTGTGCACCGGCTGTACTGTTTTAGTGCAGGAACTAAGCCTTCAACTGAACGAGGACGCACTGCAGGCCAGGCCCCTCACACCTACGTCCAGCCCACCGGAGTTCGCTGTGCCAGGGGAGGAATGAGATCCCATTGTCCCGTGGACCTCGCCTACATGCAAATGGGATGCTTGGAAATGGAGCTATATTTGAGGGCAATCCCGTTGATGCACCTTTGCTTTCTTCAGCTCGGACGCAACCGGGATACCCGAGCTGCTGGTGGCAGGAGCCACCTGAGCATCCATGATCCCCCCTCACCAGCCAGCCAGACCTACTTCCTGCCTAGTCAGCCAGCTGGCACAAAGCCTCACTGCTCTCCTCCTCCTCCTCCTCCTACTTGTCTTTCCTGCTCAAGTGGTGGCAGGCTCTGCAGGACAACGGGGTCTCTCATTTTTCTCCTGGCACGATGAATTCTGATGGGCTGGAGGTAGATGCGAGGGGCCTGGCCCCATGGTGCCTCTTTGCTTTGTTCCTACACATTTCTAACCACATTGCGGACCAGATATGGCTCCCGGGGCTTGAATTTGACACCCCTGATATAAATGATCTCAAATTTATAAAGAACACTTTCTGAGACCACAAAACAACTTACTGAAATGTATACATCAGTCATAAATATCTCTGCCAACTTTTGATTTCAAAAAGTATATCACATATTTCAATTAAATAATAGGACTATGCAATGAATGTTCATATTTGATTTGGAAGCGGTATTGAGGAATACATGGGAACATAAACGCAGCATCTCAGACTCATTAAATCATCTGGGTCCATTTCCAGGAGTGCACATTTTACTGTGATTGTGGAAACAAATGTAGCTTTTTTGATAAGCAGCAAACAGTTCCTATGTTCATATTCTTGTACATCCTGAAGCATCTGTTCCAAATTGAATCCTAACACAGCGAGTCAATTTGCGTTATGCATTATTGCTACAAACCTGTTAGTATAGTTAGCACTATTTTTCTTTTACCTTCAATTTTCTTCTTGCATTGAATTTTCTCAGCTGTTCCACAGTTTCTGGAAGATGAATCTTGTATGCATAGCGATCACGCTCCTATAAACAGTCATGTATTTTTATTATATTCAGTAGTATTTTGCAAACATGAGACTAAAGCAGTTATATAAAATTCCAAATAAATTGAAAATCCCATCTCCATTATTTATACATTATCTAACTACTCTTGATTTCGGAGCACATAAAAAGCTATTTGCAAAGAGGAGGGTATGAGATAGAGCACTTGTCCTTCTGATTAGATATTGTTCTGCTTAGTGAATAGGGCTTGAGAATATATATTTATGGGTATCAAAGATTAGTAACAGCCAGCTATCATTTTATGGGTTATAAATTTTGCCCAGTGGGATTATCAGCACAGGTTTCCCTAGTTTTAGGATTATGTTCTCCTAAAACATTTTATAAAGTGAATTCATATAAACAAATTGTTGAACTGGTGGAAAAAAGAAGGCTGTAGGGTATAGTGTCAAAACATTTTTCTATCTTTTCTATAGCTGGATTTCTAATGCATATGGTTATCATGGCATACAAGATATGGAATGCATCATGGCACTGTGAATTTTATTAATGTTGTTATGTTCTGCCTAGTACATTTGCCAAAAGCCAGAGATCTTTCGCCAGCTTTGTTGCAGCATAATTATCTCCAAATTTGTTTCAGTATTAAATTCCTTCCCTTTTCATTTTGAACACCAGGATTGTACAAGATGTTGATGGATGTTTTGATCCCAAGGTAACAGTAGTAGTTATTGTACGTACAGAAGAAAGTGGGAGACAAGATACATAACTAAAATGACAGCAGCAAATGATGGGAAATGCATAAAAGTTTTGGTGGGAAAATGTTCAAGTGGTTTTGGTGGAAAGAATCTGAATCTATTTCCAGACTTTGGTGCAAATTGACTATGCTGGCTCTAATTGATATACTGTACATATCAACTGATATACTGTAGATACATATTCATAGGCATTTATAAAGAGAATTCTTGGATGTAATAGATCAATTGCACAGTAGTGAATTTGTTTAAAGGAAATTCATGTAAATTTATAATTTTTAAAAAATACCACTGATCTAATAGCTAAATAGAACAAGTTCCTATAAATAAGGTAAATTCTTAAGGATGTTCTAGAGTAACTCTGATCATGGAAATGTTGGACTATTTGCTACTGTTTATTATTATTATTATTTATTCGATTTTTATACCGCCCTTCTCCTTTCGGACTCAGGACGGTGAACAGCCAAATAAAACATTTATACACAAAAGTTAAAGTAGTTTTAAAAATAATTAAATGAAATTTGGCCCATAATTTAAAACATTTCAATTTAAAATCAGTATCAAACTTTAAAACTGACATAGAATCAGGCCAGCCCGGCTAACTGAAAGAAATAAGTTTTAAGGGCCCGACGAAAAGTCCGGAGGTCTGGGATCACTCATATCTCTGGGGGTAGATCATTTAGATATTATGCGAACTGAAACTTTATTTATAAAGGACTGCTTTGCTTAATCCATTTAGTAATGATATACAAAACAAAATAACACATTTTTTTGAAGATCTTTATGCTATGAATCTTTATTTGATTATTTTGCCTTCGAATTTTATATTGCTGAGTTCTAACATGCAGTTATTTCAGTGATATCTTGGCTGAATGTTTTCCTAATATTTAATTTTACTAGTTTTCATTATTCTATTTTTGAATTGAGCTTTTTATGTATTTTAGAAAGGTTTAATCTGTAAATTTTAATATATGGAAAATATGAATCAAAATGAATATCGGATTTTAGATGTAAAATAACTTAATATTGGGGGAAAAGCAGTTATCCTAATTTTTTGCAAAAAATACTTTACTCTTAAAAAACAAGAGTAAAGAAATCAATGTATGTATGTATAAATGTATGTTTAAGTAAAAAAGAGGGTAAAATTATCAATAGGGCTACCTATTCCTATACAATCTTCCCAATAGTTAGTCCTCTCAGTGTCACCTTTGTAGATTTTTGCCACAAATATGTTTAATATCAATAGCAAATGCCACTTTTTTGTGGCATACTCCATCTGGTGTCTTAGTACAGTTTAGGAGGGTCTTAAAATGTATTTTTTTACTCAAATGTTAACACTTTAAACATTTTAGTTTTAATATTGTTTTAAAATTTTAAGTGAATTTAGAATTGTATTTGTGCATTCTTATAAATTACTCAGAACAATGGATACTTATAGAATAAGTGCAATAAATTATTGTATAAATTATCAATGGATCTATAAGAATGTAATTCATGTTAGTAAATAAATAAATTGGATCTTTTAAGATTTTGTTCTCCATACCTTCAGCCAAGGATGATTAAGTGCCTCATAAACAGTTATTCTCTCAGCTGGGTCAAGCATAAGCATGCGCCGAACTAGATCTTTGGCACTTTCAGATATATGGCTCCACTGTCTGGGATTCATCTAAGTGGGGGAGAAAAAAGGAATTTAAAACTAGGCACAATGGTGAGATTTTTGCACAAGTTTTTATTGTAGGCAAATTATTTTCACAATGTTTAATAAACAAAGAAAAACTACACCAGGTATTTCATGTTTGTATGTTTTGTAGCAACAATATGTTGAAGTTAAAATTCCAGAAGTTAAATAAGTGTCATTTAAAATAATAATTTACCTGTAGATCAAATAGACACATATTTTAAACAGAACAAGAATCACTGCAATGTCTGATTAAAACATTAATCAGGATGTAATAAAATAGTATAATTACCTGATATACCAGGTTTATGAGCACAACTATTTCCTAATTTCCACCAAGGATATATAATCCATATTACTGAATTAGGATCATTTACTAAGCTTATATATATTTAGATGAAATTAAACTAATTCAAAAGGTTAGCAATTAATTAATTGACAAAATTTGCTGGATTTGCAAAAATGATTTACAATTTCTTTATAGAAAGTGAAATATGCATACGTATATAGAATAGAATAGAATAGAATAGAATAGAATAGAATAGAATAGAATAGAATAGAATAGAATAGAATAGAATAACAGAGTTGGAAGAGACCTTGGAGGTCTTCTAGTCCAACCCCTGTTTAGGCAGGAAACCCTACACCACTTCAGACAAATGGTTATCCAACATCTTCTTAAAAACTTCCAGTGTTGGAGCATTCACAACTTCTGGAAGCAAGTTGTTCCACTGATTAATTGTTCTTTTTTTAAAAAAAAAATTAATACAAACATTCCATCATTCATTAAACTGTGTTGTCTGGGTACAAATTGTTTGTGTCATAACAGTTAAAGCTTACCACCATATTCACTGTCTATATGTACTCTTATTTTAATACTAATACTTAATACTTAACATTTATATTATTATAACATTTTCTTTTTAACTTACTTAACTTTATTATACCTTACTTTTATATTTATTCTCTGACCATTGATAAAATAAATTCCATGTATTATAATAATCAGATTCTTTCTTTCCTTTAATTGCAAGTGTTAATCTATTCATTTCTGCACATTCCAATATTTTCTTAATCACATTTTCATCTGTAGGAATCTCTTCACCTTTCTAATTCTGTGCAAATACAATTCTAGCCACAGTTATTACATGAATAATCAAATATACATTTTCTTTACTATAATTTTCTGGTAAAATCCCCAGCAGGAATATCTCAGGTTTTAAACAAATATGCTGCTGCGTCACCTTCTCCAACCACATATGAATTCTTGCCCAATATATTTTTGCTTCTACACACGTCCACCACATATGATAATATGATCCTAGTGTCTGATGGCATTTCCAAAATTTAGTTGATTTATCTTTAAACATTTTGCCAGCATTTCAGGTGACAGATGCCATCTATAAAACATCATACAGATTCTCTTTGTATGCAGTTGACATTGTTAATTTGTAATTTCTATCCCACAGTTGCTGCCATTTATCTAACTCTATTGTATATCCAAAATTTGTAGCCCATGCTAACATTATTTCTTTAGCTTGTTTTTCTTCTAGTTTAATACTCAATAAGTAACTTTACAATTTTCTTATCACTCTCTCATCTATTCCTGTTAATATCTTGTTTAATTCTGTCATTTCCATATAAAAACCATATAACTTTGCATCTTTTTCATATCTGGATTGTATTTACTGTTGTGTATACCACACCATATTGATCCCGTTTTTCTAAAACTAGTTTCGTTTTAAGTTTCCCCTTTTCTGACAAAATATCTTTATATCTAACTATATTTCCCATATTAATAATATTTGGATGTATGAGTGCTTCCATTGTTGAAAGCCAAACTGGTATCTTCAAATAGTGTTGTTCTCTAATTTTCTCCCATACTAATAATAAAACATTTCTTATATAATGTCTTTGAAAGTACCCATGTATCTTATTTTTCCCATACCACAAAAAGCCATGCCAGCCCAATTGCAAGTCATGTCCCTCCAATGTCAATAGTCTTGTATTTCTCAATACAATCCATTCCTTCATCCATGTTAACACTGCTGCCTGGTAATATAATGCCCAATTTGATAGTCCAAACCCTCCTCTGGTTCTCGCATCCTGTAACAATTTTAAGTTGATTCTCGCCTTCTTCCCCTGCTATACACATTTCACTATTATTTTGTTTACATTTTAAAAATATTTTTTCTCCAATTTTATCGGAATTGTTTGGAATAAAAACAATAACCTTGGTAATATATTCATCTTGATTGTTGCTATTCTTCTTGTTAACAATAGTTGCAAGTTTTTCTATCTCTCCAAGTCTGTCTCAATTTGTTTTATCAGTTTATAATAATTATCTTCCTTTATCATAACACATCTTGCTGTTAGTCGAATCCCTAAATATTTTACTTTCTTTGTGATCTGAATATCTAACTTCTTCAGTAACTGCCTTTTCTGCTTCTCTGTAACATTTTTCACTAATATCTTAGTTTTCTCTTTATTAATTTTCAATCCTGCCACCTCATCATATTCTTCTATTCTTACTAATAATTTTAATCCTGTTTCATGTGGATCTTCTAAAATAAATAATCTGCAAATGCCTGTAATTTATATTCCTCCTTTTTAATTTCCATACCTTTTATCTCTTTATCCTGTCTTATATTTCTGTTTAATACTTCCAGCGTCAATACAAATAATAGTGGAGATAGAGGACATCCCTGCCTTGTACCTTTCATAATATTAACCTTTTCCGTCATATCTCCATTTACCATCACCTTTGCTGATTGTTATAATATATCCTCTTGATCATGTTAGTAAATCTCTTCCCAAAGTCCATAACTTTTAATTGCATCAGCATGAATTGCCAATTCACATTATCAAATGCCTTCTGTGTATCAAGGAATATCAACGCCATTTGTTTTTCTGGATGTGCTTCATAATATTCCAATGTATTCAAAATTATTCTCATATTATCTCTGATCTGTCTCTTAGGTAAGAAACCATTTTAATCTGTATGTATAAATTCATTTAGAAATCTCTTTAATCTTTCTACCATTATTGACATAAATATCTTATAGTCCACATTTAATAGAGAAATCGGTCTGTAATTTTTTATCCGTTGCAGATCTGAGTCTTCTTTCAGGATGAGAGTAATATACGTCTCCATCCACAAAGCTGGCATTTTTGCCTCTAACGATAGTTCATTAAATACTTCCAGCACTGTATTACTTATAACTTCTTGCAATTTTTTATATAACTCTGCTGGTAATCCATCTGGGCCTGATGTTTTGCCGTTCTTTTGTCTTTTAATTGCTTCTGTCAATTCCATCAGTGTTATCCTTTCTTCTAGTGCCTTTTTAAATGTTTCTGCTATAATAGGTAATTCAGCTTTTTCTAAATATTGTTTTATTTTTTCTTCTGGCATTGTCTCTTGTTTATATAATTTTTCATAGTAAGCATGAATCATTTTCTTTTTCTCATCATTTTGGTAACATATCGTCCCTTCATCATCTATTAATTGGTAGATTAGTTTTTTTCCTTATCTTTTTTTAATCTATATGCCAACCATTTTCCTCGTTTATTTGCATTTTTTGGGCTAAATCCTCTTTTTCTATTAAATTCAGTTTATGTTTTTTCAAATCCATTTGATTTCTTATATTGTTTTTTGTGGATCTTTTTGCAATTCCATTTCTAACTTCTTGTAGTCCTCCTTTAGTTTTTTTTTTAACTTGTCTTTTCTTTTATTTCTCTTTCTCACATATGTTATTGCCAGTCCTGATATATGCTTTGGCTGTGTCCCATACATTTTTTAGTGAAGTTTCTTCTTTTTTATTCTCTTTAAAAAAGAAAACCAACTCTTTTTCCATATATTGTAAAAATTATTTCTCGTTTGGAATTGTTTGATTCAATGTCCACCTTAATTTCTTTTTTTGTTCCTTCCATATAATTTCGACCAAATTATCATCCGCCCATATGCTTGTTCCAATATTTATTTCTTGTATATTAGATAGTAAATCATCTGACATCCACATCATATCAATTCTGGACCAAGACATACATCTATTTGAGTAAAATGTATATTGACTTTTCTCTGGAAATCTTCCTTGCCAAGCATCTTGAATGCCTAATTCTTCCACGATTTTGAAAAAGGATTTTGGAATTGTTTTCCTAACTTTTTTATTTATCTTTTTAGTTTTGTAGTCCAAATCCACATCCACAATTGCATTGAAATCGCCTACTATACATGTTTTCATACTCCAATTTTATTATTTTCCTGTGTAATTTACCATAGTAGTCTTCTTGGTTATCATTTGGTGCGTATATCACCACTAACAGTATTTGTTTATAGTTCATCATTACCTCCACCATTAATATCCTCCCTTCCTCATCCGTGAAAATTTGTTTAGCCTTTATTGCCTCCTTAATATATAATACAACGCCTCTCTTATTTTGATGTGTAAGCGAGGCATACACATCCTAAATTTCCCCATTTTAGGATATTCCAAAAATTTTTTTGTTGTTTTTTGATATGAACTTCCTGTAAACAAATTATATCCTGTTTTAATTTTTCCAATTTATTAAAAGTTCTTTTCCTTTTTATTGCCGAATTCAATCCATTTATATTAAGTGATGTTAATTTTATTTCTTCTTCCATGTATGTAACTGTCAGGAAATTTCTCCTTAGTTCTAAGTTGCTTCTCTTCTTGATTAGTTTCCACCCATTGCATCTTGTCCTACCCTCAGGTGCTTTGGAGAATAGCTTGACTCCCTCTTCTTGTATATACATATACATATCAATACATATATACATACATACATACAATATATATTATATATGCATATATACCTAAGAGAAATTTCTTGTGTGTGCAATCACACTTGGCCAATAAAGAATTCAGTTATAATTCTAATTCTAATTCTAATTCTATTCTAAAGAATTCTATTCTATTCTTTGTAGCAGCCCCTGAGATATTAGAATACTGCTATCATGTCTCCCCTAGTCCTTCTTTTCATTAAACTAGATGAGAGTTTTGGAAGACAATTTTCTTTTTTGCTTCTTAACTGCCACATATTTTAGCTGGGGAAATTGGGAGGGGGTTGTTGTTGCAGTGGTAGAAAGTTAAGTCATAACAACATTCCGTATTCAAGGACTTTTGCCTGCGTCTGATAGAGACTGCCTGAAGATTGTATCCGATGGAGTGTGAACAGTTGATTGGACAATGTGATGAACTTGTGGATGTGGTGCAGGGCTGTGAACTGCTAGCTGAGTGTGAAAATCTGGAAGCTTTCAGATTCGGGTTTTCCCAGATGTGCCAACATGACACCTCTAATAAATTGGAACTTTGAGGAACCTCAGGCCTTGGAGTTTTATTTCACTGGGGGTGTTCCTTGGAACCCTGATATTAACCCAAATCTCCTAAATAACTAAGCAGCACCCCGAAAGGGGGCTGAGTGGGGTGCTGAGCCCCAGCACCAGCCTAAAGCTTGGGTGGTGCAAAGACTCAGCAAAGTTGGGAGAGAGGAGATTGCAGAGGGAGCCATGGGAGCACACACCAGAAGGTTTATTGAGATCCGGTATTCTCCTTCTGAAGGCGTGGTACCAGCCCTTGAAGCTGCAGAGGTGATGCAAAGCCTAGGCGTTTGGTCCAGGGAGATGGATTCCGGGAAAAGTTGCCAGCATGATCAAATGTTTTATTTGGCTGTTCACTGCCCTGAGTCCAGCTGGAGAAGAGCGGTATAAAAATTAAATAAAATCTAAAAAATCTAAATCAAACTCCAGAGATGGGACCGAAAGAACGATCACCTGGATGTCGTCCTGTATCCAGCCCTTGTCAACCTGCCTTCATGCTACCCCCTGCAGAATTTATCCCCCCAGGCTGCGGATTCTGCTCCCCCTCTTACGGGATCACCATGGGCCCAATTTGCCCCAATGATCCCAGCACTGCCATGGGGTCTGATCCAGTACCCAGCAGTGCCGCCGCCGCAGGTTCCAGTTCAGCCGCCGGCATTCACCCTGCCGCAGCACCCCAACAGGTCCCTGCCCCGCCTCCAACTGCCATGGCAATTCCGCCAGTGAGGACCCCGCCACCACGGTTTAGAGCGACGTTTGATGGTAAGCCTACCAAACTGGCCTATTTCCTCAGCTGAGTATGGGCTCATATAGATCAGTATGGAAAGCAATATAAAACAGATCGCGACTTAGTATCTGTGATCGCAGGGGGGATGAATGAGGGAGATTCTGCTGACTGGATAGCCCAGCTGCATAATGAGGGGGTTGCTGAATTAAATGATGTTGAAGATTTTGTTGAGCTGCTCCGGGCCAGATTCGAAGATTGAGACCAAATCAACAAGAGTGAAGCCAAGATAAAGGTGATGAGTCAAGGAAATCGACACATAAAGGACTTCATATGGGACTTTAGACGGGTTGTGGGGAACCTTGGACATTGGCCGGACAGAACACTTCTGCATTATTTTAAAGAAGTTAGAACTGCCTGTGGAATCCGGGGGTGCCAGAGCGACTGCAAGACTGGTATACCATGTCAATAGCTCTTGATAGAGAAGTTTACCCATGCCACAACCCCTCAGCTTAGAGGCCCCCAGGGAGAACTTTGGCTAGATATCCTCTGACAAACCCTACTGAAACCCTCCTGCTCAATCTACAGGGGTAATCAAATGCTACCATTACATACAAGTTGGTCATCGAGCTGCTGAGTGTCTGGCACCTGCGCCGGTTCCACAACCGTGCCCTGCCCTATCAGCCCAAGGCAGACGGGACCCATGAAAGCCCCCGGATGCCAGCAGAATTGCCCAGCAGGCAGTCGAGACTTCCCTTCCCCCTGGAGAGAGCGAAGAGACTGCGAGCAAAGACCTGCCGCCTGGGCCAGCCAGTAGTAGCAGCGGCGAAGACAACCCGATGGTAAGTGGGACCATCTACCCCTTTGTGGTCAAAGTCAAGCTGACAGTGCCAGAGACAGGGGTGCATGGAAAGGTAGCAGCAATAATAGACACCGGCTGCACCCATTGCTTAATTAGCTTCCCCACTGTTGAGTAGTTAGGCATAAAGACACACCTCTTAAGCCGCCCCATATGCTTTCAGCAAGTAGACGGGATCTTAATAGGTGGCACCCCTGCTACATGGGTCACTGAGCTTGTCAGATTAGAACTAGGGATCCGCACAGAACTCATTTGATTCATAGTAGCCCCAAAAATGTCAGTCAGTCATCCTGGTACTCGCCCGGCTAAACAAATGGGCCTCTACAATCAAATGGGAGGACGGCTACCAAAAAGTCATGATGGGGTGCGGCCCTTGCCGCCCATCCCTCCTGAAGTGAAACCCACTGAGATGAGCCCTCAGGGGCCCCACCAACAAGAAGCGGCCACGATGGTCATCAAAGTCCTACCTGGGACTCCCCAGGTCCCCAAGGAATACAGGGACCTGTCTGAAGCATTCAGTGAGGAAGAATGCAACATCCTTCCCCCTCATCGCCACACTGACTCTGCAATTGAGATTGAGCCCAGGGCCAAACTCCCTAAACCAAAGATGTACTCAATGATCCCAAAAGAGATGGCTGAGCTGAGGGAGTAAATTGATATTAACTTAGCCCGAGGGTACATCTAACCTGCAAAATCCAGAGTAGCCGCCCCGGTGCTGTTTAAGGAAAAGAAAGATGGGGGGATGAGGCTCTGCGTGGATTTTCATGGGATAAATGTGGTTTGTGTGGAAAACATCTACCCGCTTCCCCTCATGAAAGACCTACTGAACTACCTTTCAAAAGGCAAAGTGTTTACTAAACTTGACTTGAGAGAGGCCTACTACAGGTGCGCATAAAGGAAGGGGATGAGTGGAAGACTGCTTTCAACTGCCCATTAGGTAGCTTCCAATTCAAAGTCATACCCTTTGGTCTCCAAGAAGCCCCTGTTGTATTCATGCAATTGATTAATGAAGTGCTGCATGAACATTTATACAAGGGGGTTCTAGTCTACTTGAATGACATTCTCATATTCAGTGAGACATTAGAAGAACATGTGAAACTAATCCAACAAGTACTAAAGAAACCGTTAGCTGCAAAACTTTATGCGAAGCTGTCCAAATGTGAGTTTCACAAGACTTCTCTGGACTACCTGGGCTACCGAGTGTCCAACAAAGACATAGAGATGGATCCCAGGAAAGTGCGAGCCATACTTGACTGGCAACTCCCTCACACCAGGAAACAGCTGCAAAGTTTCCTGGGGTTTGCTAATTTCTACCGGCAATTCATCCCAGCCTTCGCGGAAGTGGCTCGGCTGCTTACCGAACTGCTAAAGGCAGAACCCTCCCCTGCAAAGCAGCCATTAGCCAGCTTGAAACGACTATTTGCAGAGGAGCCCACCCTTCAGCACCTGGACCCAGATAGGCAGTTCATTGTCCAGGCTGATGCCAGCAACGTTGCAGTGGCAGCAGTGCTCTTCCAGGAAGACCCCCAGGGACGGCTGCTTCCTTGCGCATATGTGTCCAAAAAACTCACGGACACTGAGCGGAGATGGGCAGTATGGGAGAAGGAAGCCTTTGCTGTTCGTTGGGCTCTTCTATAATGGTGGCACTTCCTAGAGGGAGCCAAGATCCCCTTTGAGGTATGGTCAGACCATAACAACCTCAAAGCCTTAAAGACCCTCTGAAAGCTCTTCCCCAAACAGGTCTGCTGGGCGCAGTACTTCAAGCAGTTTGATTTCAAGCTGAAATACTTCCCAGGGGGGAAGAACCTGCTTGCAGATGCCCTCTCAAGGAGACCCCAATATGACAGCCAGAGGGAGGACATGATCCATGCCATCATCCCAGACACGCAGAGTGCGGCACAAGTCACTACCTGGAGACAGGCCAGCAGGCAGACTGATCCCCTCAATGGGAAGCTAACTGCTGACTTGAAGGCAGAACTATCTACTGATCCATGGCTAGCCAACAATCAAGACACTCTGATGACTCATGATGGACTAGCCTGGAAAGGTTTGAAAATTTACGCCCCCAGTAGCATGTGTAGCCATGATTCTTGATTGGCTGGTCATTTTGGATTTCTAAAGACCCTTCATCTGATTAGACAGCAGTTTTGGTGGCCAAAGATGAAAGCTGATGTGGAGGACTATGTAAAAAGTTGTGCCATATGTTCCAGCAATAAGACGAGACCAGGGAAGCTTCCCGGTTTGCTTCAAGAGGTAGCTGAGCCCAGCCGCCCGTGGGAAGAAATAGCTATGGACTTTTTAGTAAAGCTCCCGGAACATGGCGGAAATATTGTAATGTGGACTGTGATAGACCTGTTTGGAGAACAGGCCCATTTTATTCCTTGTTCTGGACTTGCCTCGGCTAAGAGATTAGCCAAGATGTTTGTCAAACAGATCTACTGGCTGCATGGAGTTTTGCGACGAGTGATCTCCGATTGAGGAGTTCAGTTGACCACTAACTTTTTGAGGGAATTTATTTATTTATTTATTTGTTTGTTTTTTTTTTTTGTTCAGCTTGTATGCCACCTTTCTCCGAAGACTCAAGGCGGCTTACAATGCATTTAAAAACCATATATAAAAACATTAAAAATTAAAACATTAATTCCTGAGTTCCTGAGGTCCATTGGGTCATCTCAGGGGCTTAGCTCGGCTTTCCATCCGAGTAGAAACGGAGCCGCAGAATGTACTAATGCCATGGTGAAACAATACATCAGATGTTATGTAGATTACCAGCAAGATAATTGGGCTGATTTGCTTCCATTTGCAGAAGTGGCTTATAATAATGCGGTGCATAGTAGTACAGGACTGACACCTTTTCAGATTACGAGTGGCATGGAATTTGTCCCTATGCCAGAACTGCCGAGAGAACAGCCTTCTTCCATGACTCTGAATGAATGGATGGAGTCATTAAAGAAAGGCTGGGAGAATACCAAAAAAGCTCTGAATGAAGCAGCTGAAGCATACAAAAAGCAAATAGACAAACACCGATCTCTCCTACCCCCCTTTTGGGTGGGAGATCACGTGTATCTTTCCACCAAATACTTACATTTGAGATTGAAGAGTAAGAACTTAGGACCGAAATATTTAGGTCCCTTCCCCATAGTGAAAGTGATTAACCCAGTGACTGTACAGTTAAATCTCCCCCGCATACTGGGAAAAATTCATCCTGTTTTCCATTGCAGCCTGTTAAAGCCTGCTATGGGGTCTAAATTGAGACCTCAACCTGCTGTTCCTCCAAAGCCGATTGTGGTTCAGGGTGAGACTCATTATGAGGTGAAGAAGATTTTGGACTCTAGATTGCAGAGGGGACATTTGCAATATTTGGTTCATTGGAAGGGATACCCCTTGTCTGAAGCCACGTGGGTCAAGAGTTGGGATGTTCAGGCAGACACCTTAGTTAGACAATTTCATGATAAATTCTCTGGTAAGCCTAAGGGTCCTCCTGGGGTGGTGGTGGTTAATGTGCTAATTGTATTACCCCTGACTCCAGTCTTGTCCCTTCTTAACTGCTACATATTTTAGCTGGGGAAGTTGGCAGGGGGTTGATGTTGGAGTGGTAGAAAGTTAGTCATAACAACATTCTGTATTCAAGGACTTTTGCCTGTGTCTGATGGAGACTGCCTGAAGATTGTATCTGGTGGAATGTGAAGAGTTGATTGGACAATGTGATGAACTTGTGGGTGTGGGGCAGGGCTGTGAACTGCTACCTGGGTGTGAAAACCTGGAAGCTTTCAGATTCGGGTTTTCCTAGATGTGCCAACATGACACCGCTAATAAATTGGAACTTTGAGGAACTTCAGGCCTTGGAGTTTTATTTCATT
Source organism: Ptyas mucosa (assembly GCA_012654045.1). Taxonomy (NCBI): domain Eukaryota; kingdom Metazoa; phylum Chordata; class Lepidosauria; order Squamata; family Colubridae; genus Ptyas; species Ptyas mucosa. Next base: position 38,703,974 of record WNWU01000016.1, on the reverse strand, counting down.
GAGGGTGTTTGTTGGAACCCTGACACTAGACATACCCAATTCCTGCAACCGTTCTTCATATGTTTTAGACTCCAGTCCCCTAATCATCTTTGTTGCTCTTCTCTGCACTCTTTCTAGAGTCTCCACATCTTTTTACATCGTAGCGACCAAAACTGAATGCAGCATTCCAAGTGTGGCCTTACCAAGGCATTATAAAGTGGTATTAACACTTCAAATGATCTTGATTCTATCCCTCTGTTTATACAGCCTAGAACTGTGTTGGCTTTTTTGGCAACTGCTGCACACTGCTGTCTCATATTTAAATCGTTGTCCACTAGGACTCCAAGATCCCTCTCACAGTTATTATTATTGAGCAAGGTACCACATATACTGTACCTGTGCATTTTGTTTTTCTTGCCTAAATGTAGAACCTTACTTTTTTCACCATCGAATTTCATTTTGTTAGATAGTGCCCAATGTTCAAGCCTGTCAAGATCCTTCTGTATCTTAAGCCTATCTTCTATTCCTGCCAGCTTGGTGTCATCTGCAAATTTGATGAGTTCCCCATCTATCCCCTTGTCCAAGTCATTGTTGAAGACGTTGAAGAATACTGGGCCTAAAACAGGGCTTGGGGTACTCCACTGCATACTTTTCTCCATGTAGATGCAGTTCCATTGAGGACTATACGTTGAGTGCAGTTGGTCAGCCAGTTACGAATCCATCTGGTGGTGATGCTGTCTAAACCATATTTTCCTACTTTATCTAGTAGTAGGTTATGGTCTACTTTATCAAATGCCTTACTGACGTCCAAGTAAATTATATTGACAGTATTCCTCTGGTCCACTAATTTTGCCACTTTGTCAAAGAATCCAATAAGATTAGTCTGGCATGATTGGTTTTTGACAAAGCCATGTTGGCTTTGTTTGCTTCTAGGTGTTTGCTGATTCATTGCTTGATTAACTTTTCCAGAATCTTCCCTAGTATTGAGGTCAGGCTGATAGGTCTGTAGTTTCCTGGATCTATTTTTTTTCCTTTTTTGAAGATGGGAACTACATCAGCTCTTTTCTAGTCCTCTGGCAGTTCATGGAGATGATGATGATGATAATAATAATAATAATAATAATAATAATAATAATAATAATAATAATAATTTAATTTGTATACCACCCTTCTCCCAGAAGGGACTCAGGGTGGTGAACAGCCAAAATTAAAATACATACAGTACAAAAGTTAATTAAAAAAAATTAGATCAATTCGGCCTCCCAATTTAAAACCCCAAATCTATAAAATTCAAAAACCCAATTAAAACCATTTAGGCTAGGCCGGCTTGATGGAATAAGTAAGTCTTCCATAGGGCGGGTGCCCCCACAGAGAAGGGTCTCCCACTGGGGGCCGCCAGCCGACATTGCTTGACTGACGGCACCCTAAGGAGGCCCTCTCTGTGAGAGCGTATTGGCCGGTGGGAGGTTATCGGTAGCAGCAAGCGGTCTTGTAGGTACCCTGGCCCTAAGCCATGGAGCGCTTTAAAGGTGAGAACCAATACCTTAAAGCCCACCCGGAAGACCAACGGGAGCCAATGCAGCTCACGCAGGAGAGGTGTTACATGGGAGCACCCCGTCGCTCCCATAATCACCGAGGCCGCATTCTGAACCAGTTGGAGCCTCCGGGTGCTCCTCAAGGGGAGCCCCATGTAGAGAGCGTTGTAGTAATCCAGGCGAGACGTAACGAGGGCATGGGTGACCGTGCATAAGGAGTCCCGATCCAGAAAGGGGCGCAACTGGCGTATCAGGCGGACCTGATAAAAAGCCCTTCTGGCCACGGCTGTCATGTGCTCTTCTAAAAACAGCCATGTGTCCAGGAGGACACCCAAGTTGTGAGCCCCCTCTGTAGGGGCCAGTAACTCGCCCCCAATAGCCAGCGATGGCACCAGCTGGCTATATCGGGACACCGGTATCCACAGCCACTCGGTCTTGGAAGGGTTGAGTCGAAGCCTATTCCTCCCCATCCAGACCCATGCACGGACTCCACCCATGCACGGACTCCAGACACTGGGACATCACTTCGAGGGCATCATTGGAGTGATCTGGGGTGGAGACATACAGCTGAGTATCATCAGCGTACAAATGACATCGCACCCCAAAACCACGGATGATCTCACCCAGCGGCTTCACATAAATGTTGAACAGGAGCAGCGAGAGGATCGACCCTTGCGGCACCCCGCAAGCAAGGCACCTCGAGGTCGACCTCTGCCCCCCTGCCAACACGGACTGCGACCGGTCAGAGAGATAGGAGGAGAACCACCGCAACACGGTGCCTCCCACCCCCAATCCCCCCAACTGGCGCAGCATGATACCATGGTCGATGGTATCAAAAGCCGCTGAGAGATCTAACAGGACCAGAACAGAGGAGCAACCCCTGTCCCGGGCCCTCCAGAGATCATCCACCAATGCGACCAATGCCGTCTCCGTGCTGTACCCAGGCCTGAAGCCAGACTGGCACGGATCTAGATAGACAGTTTCATCCAGGTACTGTGGGAGCTGTCGCGCAACCACACTCTCGACAACCCTTGCAATAAAGCAAAGGTTGGAGACCGGATGGTAGTTTGCCAAAACAGCTGGGTCCGGAGAAGGCTTCTTGAGGAGGGGCCTCACCACCGCCTCTTTCAAGGCCGGAAGCAAGAAACCCTCTCTCAAAGAAGCATTTATAATCCTCTGGAGCCAGCCTCGTGTTACCTCCCGGCTGGCCAGTACCAGCCAGGAGGGACATAGGTCCAATAAACATGTGGTTGCGTTTAACCTCCCCAGGATCCTGTCCATGTCCTCAGGAGTCACAGGGTCGAACTCGTCCCAGATAACATTCTCAAGACCGGCCTCAGTCACCCCGCCAGGATCTGTGGTAGCAGCAAACGGGCTGCGGCGAACGGGCTGCGGCAAATGGGCCACGTCAAATGGGCCGCAGTGGCAGCAATCGGGCCACAGTGATGACAAACAGGCTACAGCAAACAGGCGCTGGTGAATGGGCAAAGGCAGATTTTTTTTCTTGTTTTCCTCCCCACAAAAGGTAGGTGCGTCTTATAGTTTGAAAAATATTGATTTTTCAATCAAAATCTTGATTAAATTTAGCAGCATGATATTGGGGCTCCTGAGACTTGTATATTGGTTGTGGAAAGCCAGACTGGTATTTTCAAATAATGTTGTTCCTTAATTTTTTCCCATGATAGTAGTGCATTTCTAATATAATGTCTTTGAAAATAGTTATGTATCTTATTTTTCCCATACCATAAGGAAGCATGCCAACCTAATTGAAGATCGTGTCCCTCTAAAGTTAATAGTCTTTTATGCCTCAAATTAATTAATTCTTTCACCCATGTAAGTACCGAGGCCTGATAATACAATTTCCAATCTGGCAACCCAAAGCCCCCTCTTTTTTTGGAATCTTGCAACATTTTCAGGTTTATTCTTACTTTTTTCTCTAGCTAAATGTATTGTTTTGTTTTATTTAATTCTTCAAAATATTCCCCCCCCCCCACTTTATTGGAATTGTTTGAAATAAGTATAATAGTCTTGGTAAAATATTCATTTTTATAGTAGCTATTCTTCCTATCAACAACAATTTCAAGTTTTTCCATTTCTCCAAATCTGATTTGATTTGTTGCATCAGTTTCATATAATTATCCTCTTTAATCATTGCACATTTTGCTGTTAGTTGTATCCCTAAGTACTTTACTTTCTTAACTATCGGTATGTCAATTTTTTCCATTAGCTCCCTTTTCTGTGTATCTGTAAGATTTTTAACTAGCTTTTTTGTCTTTTCTTTGTTTATTTTCAGTCCTGCGACTTCACCTTACTGTATTCTTCTACTTTTTAAATTAACTTAGGTCCAGTTTCTAGTGGATATTCTAATATAAAAACCAAATCGTCCACAAACGCCTGTAACTTACATTTCTCTTTTTTTAATTCCATACCTTCTATTTCTTTGTCTTGTCTAATATTTCTAGTTAGCACTTCCAAGGTCAGTATAAATAGTAAAGGGGACAGTAGACATCCCTGTCTTGTGCCTTTTTTTATATCAAAATTCTGTCATGTACCTATTTATGATCACCTTAGTTGATTGTTTGTGATATATTGCTTTGATCATATTAAGAAATCTCTCCCCCAAATCCATGAATTTTAATTGTAATAACATAAATTGCCAATTAACGTTATCAAATGCCTTCTGTGCATCTAGAAAGATCAACACCATTTATTTCCCTGGATGTGTTTCATAATACTCCAATGTGTTTAAAATAATTCTCATGTTGTTTTTAATCTGCCTGTTGGCAAAAATCCATTCTGATCTACATGTATAAATTCATTCAAAACCCTTTTTAAACTCTCTGCTATTATTGAAGCATATATTTTAAAGTCCACATTCAATAAGGATATTGGCCTGTAATTCTTTATCTGCATTAAATCTGAATAATCTTTTGGAATAAGAGTAATATTTGCTTCCATCTATGAACTTGGTACTTTTGCTTCTAGCAGAACTTCATTATAAACTTCCAACATAACTGGAGCTAATGTATCTTGTAAATGTTTATAAAATTCTGCTGGTAACCCATCTGGTCTTGGCGTTTTATTATTCTTTTGTCTCTTAATCGCTTTTGTCAATTCCATAATAGTTATTCGTTCATTCAACATAGCCTTAACTGTTTCGGGTACTTTAGGAAGTTCAGATTGTTCCAGATATTGTTTTATTCGATTTTTCTCCTGGTCATACAGTTTTCCATAATACTTTTGAATTATTATTTTTTTATCCTCATTTTGGTAATAAAGAGTTTGTTTCTCATCTGTTAGTCGATGCATCAGGGGTTTTTTATTTCTCTTTTTTCAATTTATATGCCAACCATCTTCCTGGTTTATTTGCATTTTCAAAAAAGTTCTGTTTCACACTTTTAATTTTTTGTGCCAGTTCTTCTTTTTCCAATAAATTCAATTTATGTTTTATTATGTTCATTTGATTTTTCAAATTCTTTTTTTGTGGTTCTTTCTGTAATTCTAATTCTAATCTTTTGTTCTTCTTCTAATATCTTTTTATTTTGTTTCTTCTTATTGTTTTTCTTTCCCATGTAAGTTATAACTAATCCCCGAATATATGCTTTAGCGGTATCCCAAACAATTTGGAGGGAAGTCTCTTGTTTTCTTAAAAAAAAAAGTCCAGTTCTTTTTCCATAGTTTGAATAAATTCCTTGTCTTGCAATATTGCTTGGTTCAATGTCCATCTCAATTTTGTCTTTTGTCCTTTCCATATAACTTTTACTGGATTGTGATATGCCCACACATTTGGTTCTATTTCTATCTCTTCCACACATGCTTTCAATTCTGATGACATCCATTCATATCTATTCTTGACCAAGATTTATGTCTATTTGAGTAAAATGAGTATTTATTTTTCTTGGAGTGTGTTTCTCTCCATACATCTTGAATATCTAGTTATTCCATCATTTTAAAAAAGGTTTTAGGGAGTATTTTCCTAGCTTTTTTACCTATTTTACTACTCTTATAATCAAGTTCTGCATCTACAATTACACTGAAATCTCCAATCACACAAATATTTTCATATTCCAATTCTGTAATTTTCTTATGGAGTTTTCCATAAAACTCTTTGTTTATTGTTTGGTGCATATATCCAGGGGTGAAATTTACTTACCTTCACTACTGCTTTGCTACCACTTGTGTGACACCTCTGCGCATGCGCAGGACCTTCTGCGCATGCGCATAGGGTCAAAAATGGGACATGATGATGTCCCGGGCGGGTGGGCGGAGCTTCCCGCCGCTGGTGCTACCAGTTCACCCGAGCTGGATAGAACTGGCTCAATTTCACCACTGCATATATCATTATCAATAGTATCTGCTTATGATTCATTGTTACTTCCACCATCAATATTCTCCCATCTTCATCTGAGAAAATTTATCTAGCATTTATTGTTTCTTTTATATATTTATTTATTATTTATTTTATTTTATTTATAATATTTATATGCTGCCCTTCTCCCGAAGGACTCGGGGCGGCTCACAGAATAAAACAACAATAAATATCACATTAAAAGGTCGATAAAAACCCCAACAATTAAAATAAAAGCCACACCCCTTTTCTTTTGCTGTGCTAAAGAAAAGTATAATTTCCCAATTTTGAGATATTCCAATAATTTACTGTATTGTTTTTTTAATGTGGACCTCTTGAAGGCAGATCAAATCTAACCCTAATTTTTCTAATTTATTTAAAAATCCTTTTCCTTTTATAGGTGAATTCAGTCCATTTATATTAATTGATAATAATTTTGTTTTTTCTTCCATTATTTACTTGTAGATTGGTTTTGTTGTTCTAGTTGCTCTTATTTCTCTCTGTTCTTTTGCTCTTTCTCTTTCTCGTTCTCTTTTTTCCTTTTGCTCTGTTTCAATTTCCTCTTGTTGTGTGCTTCCCTCTCCTAATAGTTCCTCTTGTTTTTTATCATCTATTTCTCTCTTCTCCCTTTTTCCTCATATGACGCAAAATGCTGGTCATAGAATTGCTCTTCTTTGTCAATTGTATCCAGTCTGTGTCTTTTTTCCATCCAGGTCACCAATATTCCCTCGGGTATCACCATCTGAAGTTTATTTCATGCTTAGTTTTGTCAAAAATTGGTATTGTTTCCTTGTGTCTCTTACTCTTACCCTTTTACATAAATGACATTGTAAAACAAACCAAATCACTCCCCGTCCCCCGCCCCGCCGCTCAAAATAGGTGACTGAAGCATTGCTCTCCTGCTGTCAAGCCTGAATTTGATTGGGGTTGAAGCAATGCCTTGCAGTTTGATTTGTGATGGGTGCATTACTTGGAGCCTGACACGTGCTCTATGCAGATGACACTGTGATCCTCTTCAGGACACCAGTAGGCCTTAAAAGAGCCTTGCGAGCCCTTCTCCAGTACTGTAATTACAATAAATTGGACATAAATTATGAGAAAACAAAGATCATGGCCTTTGCAAAAAGGCCAAAACTTTATTCATGGTATTTAAATGGCCACAAAATAGAGCAGGTAACCACCTTCAAATACCTGGGGGTCGTCATTCAGACCAATGGTTCAAGAAAAGCACAGAGAGAATATGCAGCTGCCTTGGGTCAAAGATCAACGAGCACCATTCTTAAATTTTTTCACACAAAGGGAGGATATTATGTCCCTGCTGCAATTAAGCTTTTTCTGGCCAAGTCGCTAGAACAGCTTCTTTATGGGACCTTGCTTGGACTGTCAGTTTTACATCATTAGAAATAGTTCAGTCCAAATTCATTAGATCAATTCTCCAGATGCCGTGTTGTGTCTCAAATGCACTTCTGCGCCTAGAGACAGTATTGACAAAAGTTGAAGCAAGAATCAGTATAGTGTCCTTAAATCTCTGGCTAAAGCTTAACTTCTTTCCACAAGGTCTTGCTCCATTAATCCTCCAAGACAAATTCTCTTCATCATGGATCAAGAGTCCAACTTTGCCAAACTAGGCTTCTCCACAGCTTTAATACTCAAGATGGAGTATGATCTAGCAAGACAAACCTTGCGACAAAGGGTGGAGGCAGGCGGACTTCGGGAAAGCTCTGCTGTTTCTGGCTCCAGATGCCATTAGATGTGTTGTTGCTCTTGCCAGCTCTCTTAGTCAGTTGGAGTCAGCAAACCACCGGAAAGCATTTGCACTTGCATGGTGCCATGTGCTTCCATCGGCCGTCCTGTATGGCATGTATAAAAGGATACCATTCATGGAAGACTCTGTCCCTGCGGCTGAGGAGAGGTGGAGACTGTGGGTCACATGCTCCTTAGATGTTCCTTTTATACGGAGATTAGGAAAAAACATATTCTGCCAATAACTGCTAGGTATCCTGGCCATTACCTATCTTCAGTGGCTGCTTAAGGATGAACAGTCCATAACTACACTGCAGGTGGCTAGATTCTGTGTAGCAGCACTCGGGATTCGTCAGAAACACGTGTCTTCTCCACCATAGTGATGTTATATAACAATTGTGGCAAACCCTTTGCACTGCTTAATCATTTCTCTTTTCGTGTTGAACTTACAACAGGCCACACAGTTTAGGGATTGCAACTATCGTATGATCAGACCATGTATAACTGACACTGGATTTTATTATAGATTTTAGTTGTTATTTATTATTGTATAGTAGAATTTTTAAGTGTATCTATATTGAGTTCTTTTATTTGTTCTGGTCTCTGGTCTAAGAATGTAATAATAAATTGTTGTTGTTGTTGGGGACTACAGCCAAGAAATTAAAAGACGCTTGCTTCTGGGGAGGAAAGCTATGGTAAAGTTAGACAGCATACTAAAAAGCAGAGACATCACCCTGCCAACAAAAGTAAATATAGTCAAGGCTATGGTTTTCCCAGTTGCAATGTATGGCTGTGAAAGTTGGACCATAAGGAAGGCTGAGAGTCAAAGAATTGAGGCCTTTGAACTATGGTGCTAGAGAAGACTCCTGCGAGTCCCTTGGACTGCAAGGTGATCAAACCAGTCAGTCCTAGAGAAGATCAACCCTGACTGCTCTTTAGAAGGCCAGATCCAGAAGATGAAACTGAAATACTTTGGCCACTTAATGAGAAGGAAGGACTCACTGGAGAAGAGCCTAATGCTGGGAACAATTGAGGGCAAAAGAAGAAGGGGACGGTAGAGAATGAGGTGGCTGGATGGAGTCACTGAAGCAGTCAGCGTGAGCTTCAATGGTCTCTGGGGGAAGGAAGGTCTGGAGGAAAGTTGTCCATGGGGTCGCGATGGCTCAGACATGACAACAACAAGAGAATGGAATACTCTTGCATCCGTCCCACCTTTCTTGGTCTGCAGCAGTGGCAGTAGCCAGAGGCAGAGGCACAGGAGAGAGTGACATGGTCTGGCCTGCTGGGTGTGGCGGGCAGCTGCCTGCTCGATCCCAGTCACGTAGGATGGAGCAGGCACGTCCGGTGATCTGCTTCATGTGCCTCTCTCCCTGACTCTGCCTGCTGCTGCTGCCTGCTTCTTGGAGAGCCATCCTGATGGTTGCAGTGGGCTACGAAGCTTCTGCCCTGCTGCCAGACACCTCTACCCCACATATGTATGCACGCGGGGGCACACACACACACACACACGAAAGGTCAGTGAGCAGGACATTGAGATGCTGGTGCGGGCACATCGCTGATCTGCAACCTTATAGCAGCCATCCGGGCCAGACCGTGGCCAACCTTAGATTTGTGGTGCCGCCTTGGCCCCGCCCTCAGGGCATGCGATAGAAGGCAGAGAGCATGTGAGGGCTGGCACCCTGAGTGAAAGGGAAGTTCTCAGAATGCAGTTCCCAGGGATACCAGGCGCAGCATGCATGCCCACAGCACGGGGCTGAGGCAGCATCACAGATCTAAGGCTGGCCGCGGTCTGGTTTGGATGGCTGCCACCAGGTTGCAGATCAGTGTCCGGTTGGCCTGGGCCAGGCTGAAGCCAAGCAGGCCAGTCCTTTTATCAGCGACCTAAGTTGTATTTTTTCATCGCTGCCATAATCAAAGAGAAAAGGAAAAAAAACCGGAGCTAGCAGTACAGTTTGAAATTTAGTGCTTGGCATTTGAGATATTGTCCTTCTCTCCCTCCCTTAATAGATAGGGTTACCCAGGTGATGAAGGGAGGGGGAATTCCTGTGATCTGAAGTAGTGGGCAGAAGAGACTGACTTGGAAGATGGCCAATGGGCGTTGAGATATTGTGAGGCAGAAGGGGAGGGGTTTGGTTTCAGACAATCAGTTTTGGCTGCATATGAGTTTAGGTCGGATCGTAAATTCTTTAATAAATGAGAGATTCATCAAAGACTTTGTGTTTGAGAATGAAATTTATTTGAGATTACGCCGAAACCTGACACCTTTGCTGTTTCTCGGGCAGCCCCGCAGGCCAGATCTAACCACCTTGTGCGCCAGATATGGCCTGTGGGCCTTCAGTTTGACACCCTTGATCTACATTAACAAAGTAGAGTTCCAGTACTTCTTATAAACTCTGTTTCCCGACCTGTCTATCTCGAAGAGGTAAAATATACTGTTAAAGAAAACAAGAGGCAGTGGGTGTTGAAAATCCTATTAGAAATGTACAAACATGGGAAAAAACACACGTTTGTTGCATATTTGAGTAACAACAAAATGGATTAGTACATAATTGTAGAATATATTCAGTTGAGCTTCTGATACATAACATGTAACGGCAGAGTAGATTTATTTCTCACCAAAATGGCATTCAAAAATCTTAAAAATGGAACTAAAATGGAAAATATGTAAATTATGCTACCAGGTCTCAATTCACCATAATTTGACTACCAGACTTGGGGGCAGGGCAGGGCATAGGTGGAAAGAAAACTATTACCTTTATGATTTCTACTTGTATTTCAGAGACAACTAGCTTACCACATTTGGAAGAGACTGCTTTGTATAAAAACCAGATAGGAAATATAAATACATGTCAGAAAATGACTGACTTTGTTCCCATGTTACCACAGACTTTATAACAAATCCAGTTTTGGCTTTATGTACTATAGTCTATTTCCATATAGTTTTAACTATATGGAATTTTTCTGTTGCTGTTTTGTCAAAATATGTCTTAATAGTAAAACCCATGATTGTATTTGTATTTTAAGTGCTTTGTATACGTGTACATAAAGTTATGTGGCAACTACAATTCATGAAAATGGATTAGCATTTGCAAATATGTTTTTGAAATGAATATTTCAATCTAAAACATTTTTCTTGAGGTAAGTACTTACCTTGTATTTTCCTTTGATAATGCCTTCAAACAATCTTTCTTTTGTACCATAAAAAGGTAAACAACCACTAAGCAGAATAAAAAGAATGACTCCACAGCCCCACACATCTACAGGCTTTCCATAAGGCTCTCTTTTTACTACTTCTGGAGCCATAAAATGAGGAGTTCCTACACGTCCTAAAATAAAATTAAAAATGTATTATTTTTAAAGATGGCAGAGGAATACAAGTCAAAATTTTACATTGTATTTATCATATTTTATTTAGTTATGTGATTTATCTGCCAACTCTATATTAGCAGGCCTCTAGATAGTGTACAGATATTAACAATGATATAGCATTACAAGATTCAATAGCAGTATACTCATGGTTGCACATCAATCAATCACCAAAGCCAGAGCATCCAGCTTCTGGAAGGCTCTGAAAACATAACCATCTTCATTTTGGGAGACCACCCAAAATAGCAATAGCACTTAGACTTATATACCACTTCACGGTGCTTTACAGCCCTCTCTAAGTGGTTTACAGAGTCAGCATATTACCTCCAACAATCTGGGTCCTCATTTTACCGACCTCGGAAGGATGGAAGGCTGAGTCAACCTTGAACCTAGTGAGATTCAAACTGCCAAATTGCAGGCAGCCAGCAGTCAGCAGAAGTAGCCTGTAGTACTGCACTCTAACCACTGTGCCACTGCATATCACAAATGTGATATGTTAATACACTATACAATTGAGACATCAATGACCAAATATTCTTTCTTAATTCCTCTCTTATAGAAATAGTAGTGACTGGAGACCACACCCACCTGCCATTTCAGAGTCCTACATCTGGGCTACCGAGGCAATTTTTAGGGGGAGAGGTCCTAACCTTTCCTTCTAGATGATGCAATTTCCTCTCAAAAATTCTTCTCCTGCGCTGATACTGAAACAATTTTAAAGCCTCACTAATTTATATGCATATATGTAAAACAGAAATATAGACTGCACACATATGTGAAGAAGAAGAAAGCATATTGTAACCATATGCCTTTGGTAGTTTGTGTCTAAACTATGTAATCCTGGCATGCAAGCCTGGAATCAATTCAGTGTAGAGATCAAAATACGAGGAACTAACATTCTTTACCCATTTTATTTATTGTATTTATTTATTTCCAATTTATATACCGCCCTTCTCCCTGAGGACTCAGGGCGGTGTACAGCCAGAAATAAAAACATAAAATGCAAATATTAAAACAGTTAAAATATATATATAAATTTGGCTCCAGAATTAAAACTAACAAACCAATTAAAATTTAAAATTTAAAATTTCTTCTTAAGCCAGCCCAGCTTGTTGGAAAAAATGTGTTTTAAGGGCACAGCGGAAGGCATTGAGGTCATGAATTCTCCTAATCTCCGGGGGCAGCTGGTTCCAGAGGGTGGGTGCCCCCACAGAGAAGGCTCTCCCCCTGGGGGCCACCAGCCTACATTGTTTGGCTGATGGCACCCTGAGGAGGCCCTCTCTGTGGGAGCGCACGGGTTGATGGGAGGTCATCGGTGACAGCAGGCGGTCTCGGAGATAACTAGGCCCTATGCCATGGAGCGCTTTAAAGGTGATCACCAACACCTTGAAGCGCACCCGGAAGACCACCGGAAGCCAGTGCAGCTCGCGCAGGAGCGGTGTTATGTGGGAGCGCCATGCTGCTCCCGTCACTACCCGCGCGGCTGCGTTCTGGACCAGTTGGAGCCTCCGGGTGCTCTTCAAGGGGAGTCCCATGTAGAGAGCATTACAGTAGTCTAGGTGAGAGGTGACGAGGGCGTGAGTGACTGTGCACAGGGAATCCCGATCAAGAAAGGGTCGCAACTGGCGAATCAGGCGAACCTGACAAAAGGTCCCCCTGGCTACAGCCGTCAGATGTTCCTCCAAAGACAGCTGCCTATCCAGGAGGACTCCCAGATTGCGGGCCCTTTCCGCAGGGGCCAAAGACTCGCCCCCGATAGTCAGTGATGGAGTCAACTGACTATATCGGGATGCCGGGAGCCACAGCCACTCTGTCTTGGATGGGTTGAGCTTGAGCTTGTTTCTCCCCATCCAGATCCGCACGGCTTCCAGGCACTGGGACATCACTTCGAGGGCATTGTTGGGGTGGCCTGGGGTGGATATGTACAGCTGGGTGTCATCAGCATACTGATGGTATCTCACCCCAAAGCCACGGATGATCTCACCCAGCGGCTTCACATAAATGTTGAACAGAAGGGGCGAGAGGATCGACCCCTGCGGCACTCCACAAACGAGAGGCCTCGAGGTCGACCTCTGCCCCCCTGTCAACACAAACTGCGACTGGTTGGAGAGAAAGGAAGAGAACCACCGTAATACGGTGCCCCCCATCCCCAACTCTTCCAGCCGGTGCAGCATGATACCATGGTCGATGGTATCAAAAGCCGCTGAGAGGTCTAATAGGGCTAGGACAGAGGAACATCCCCTGTCCCGAGCCCTCCAGAGATCATCAACCAACGCGACCAATGCCGTCTCCGTGCTGTGCCCAGACCTGAAACCCGACTGGAACGGATCCAGATAGGATGTTTCCTCCAGGAATTGTGGAAACTGTTGCGCAACCACACTCTCAACAACCTTCGCAATAAAGCGGAGGTTGGAGACAGGGCGATAATTTGCTAATACTGCCGGGTCCAGGGAAGGCTTCTTGAGGAGAGGCCTCACCACCACCTCTTTCAAGGCGGCAGGGAGTGACCCTCACTCAAAGAAGCGTTGATAATACCCTGGAGCCAGCCTCGTGTAACCTCCCGGGAGGCCAGTACCAACCAGGAGGGACATGGGTCCAATAAACATGTGGCCGCACTAAGTCTCCCCAAGATCCTGTCCACATCATCAGGAGTCACAGAGTCAAACTCTTCCCAGGTAACATTCTCAAGACTGTTCCTCGTCACCCTGCCCAGATCTACCCAGTCGGAGTCCAAATCTCCCCGAATCTGAGTGATTTTGTCATACAGGTATTGTCCAAAATCCTCCGCCCTGCCTTCCAAGGGATCCTCCCGCACTCCCGGATGGAGTAGCGAGCGGGTCACCCTGAACAGGGCGGCTGGATGATTCCCTGATGACGCAATAGAAGCGGAAAAGTAATTAAACTTTGCCGCTTTTATCGCCACTAGGTAGGTCTTAATATGCGACCTTACCAGTGTTCGATCAGATTCAGCGAGACTGGCCCTCCAACCACTCTCCAGCTTTAGGACCAGTTTCAAAAGTAGCCCTATCCCCAACAGTGCAAATGGAGATTTTCCTCCCAGGAAAGTCATCACTGGATCATAGGAATCACAGATGTGCAAAATATTTTTAATAAAAAAGTCTTTCTGTGTTGAACACAGAAGTTGAAAACTTTCTGTGTTGAACAAGCTTGAAATGACTGTTTGATCTTCCATGAAGTCCAAGCCAGAACTGTACTATTTCAAGCTTAGTTCTTAAGAAAAAATCTGCTAGAGTTGAGACAGCCCATTTGAAATTTGAAATAACCATTTTCCAGCTCAAAATGGAAATCACACAGAGACATTGTATTCATTAAGTATTCAGATCCCCTTCACTTTTGTCAATTTTGTTATGCTGCAGCCTGATTCTACAGTTGTTGAAATTTACTTTCCCCCCATTCATTTACACTCCCTATCCCATAATGACAAAGTAAAAACAGAAGTTTAGAAACGTCTGTAGATTTATAAAAAAGGAAAATCTGAAATATCACATTGCTGTACGTATTCAGATCCTTTGCAACAATACTTGAAATTTAGCTCTGGTCTAAATTTCTCTTGATCGTTACTGACATTTTTCTATACAGAGTTCATCTGTGGTAAATTAAATTGATTGGACATGATTTAGAAAGGTACACACCTTTCTATAGAAGATCTCAGAGTGGGGAAAGCTACAATAAAATTTCTGTTGCACTAAAGGTTCCTAAGAGCACAGTGGCCTCCATAATTCTCGAATAGAAGAAGTTTGGCACAACCAGGACTCTTCCAAGATCTGGTTGCCCAGTCAAACTCAGCAATCAGGGGAGAAGGGCCAAGAACCCGATGGTCACTCTGACTGAACTCCAGAGATACTGTGTGGAGATGGAACAGAGTTCCTGAAGGACAACCATCACTGCAGCCCTCCACCAATCTGGACTTTATGGCAGAGTTGCTAGACGGAAGCCTCTTCTCAGTGAAAAACACATGAAAGCCCACTTCCAGTTTACAAAAAAGCACCCGAAGGACTCTCAGACTGTGAGGAATAAGATTATCTGATAACCAAGATTGAACTGTTTAGCCTAATTCTAAACATTATTTCTGGAGGAAACCAGGCACGGCTCATCACCTGCACAATATCAACCCAACAATGAAATGTGGTGATGGCAGCATCATGCTGCGACAGTGTTTTTCAGCAGCAGGAACTGGTAGACTGGTCAGAGTTGAAGGAAAACTGAATGGAGCTAAGTACAGGGATATCCTCAATGAAAACCTGTTCCACAGAACTCAGGACCTCAGACTGGGTTGAAGATTCACTTTCCAACATGACAACAATCCTAAGCACCCAGCCAAGACAACAAAGGAGTGGCTTAGAGACAACTCTGTGAATGTCCTAGAGTGGCCTAGTCAGAGCCCTCACTGAACCCTATTGAACATGTCTGGAGGTACCTGAAAATGGTTGTCCATCAACAGTCACCATCCAACCTAACTGAGCTTGAGAGCTTGAGTCCAAAAAGACTCAAGGCTGTAATTGCTGTTGTAATTGCTGCAAAAGTGTTTCAACAAAATACTGAGTGAAGAGTCTGAATACTTATGCCAATGTGATATTTCAGTTTTTCTTTTTAATAAATTTATAGACATTTCTAAAATTGTGTTTTCACTTTGTCATTATGGAGTGTAGATTAATGGAAAAAATGATTTTCAACAACTGTAGAATCAGGCTGCAGCATTAAAAAATTGACAAAAATGAATGGGATCTGAATACTTTCTGAATGCACTGTACATGCATAATTCCTGAGTTAAGAGGAGCTAATTTCTCTGTGAAACACTGGTTTTGTTCATTCTCAAAAAGGCAATCCCCAAAGTTTTGCTTAATCAGGCTAGAATAGACACTGCTAGGTTGCAGCAAAGACTTCAATTAAAGAAACTCACATTTAAACAAAATATGAAATATATTTAATAAATTAATATATTATTTTATTTTATTTTTCATTCTTAAGCATGGTTTACTTTGCAAATTTTTGATAATTGTTTCTTAATTATCACTTGCAGAATATTAAAGTTGCACAACTAGACTGTTCTGTTTTGTTTTTTTATAAACAAGCTACTTTTCTATATCATTATAAGTTCATCCTTGGTAAATTTCACCCAAACTAAAAAAAATGTTTACTGAACATGATATGAAATAGTCATTACTTACCTCCGGCAACAAGTCCTGATTCTCCTAATTGAATAGCAACACCAAAACCACCAAGTTTTACAGGAGCTGAATTTTCCTTTGAAGCAAGTAGTACACAGTGTGGCTGAAATGATAAAATCACCCTGATGATTGATAAATCATCAATTTATTATGGCACCAGAATATATGTGTACAATAGTCATTGACAGGGGACAGGTGTATCATGCATAGTTAAAATAGGCTCAAGTCAGATGGCACTCAATGTGCTAGTGAGAAAACTAAAAAAATGTTGGAGTGCCAATGGTATTTAGAATGTGGCTAGATTAAAGCCTTTGCAATAACCAGTTTTTTACTACCCAGGAGGAAAAAAGAATCCAAAGCTGCAAAAAAGTCAGAATTACAGTGGTAACATGGAATATGAAAAACATGATTATGGGAAAGCTGTGAATACTGAAACAGGCAGTAAAAGATAACAAAATTACAACTTGACATTTTAGGCATCAGTAAATTGAGATGGACTGGGATTGGACACTTTCCACTCAGAAGATCATACTATATTACTCAGGATATGAAAAACAAATTAACTAATAGCAAATAACAAATTAACCATTAACAAATGGTGTTGTTGTTATATATAGGAAGGGTGGAGAAAGAACAGTATGCAATCAATGATTCCATAATATTACTTTGCCTTCATGTACAATCCTATAATATGACAATCATCCAGGTTTATGCTCCAATCATCAATGAAGAAGAGGCTGAGGAGTTTTATATCAAGTCCAATTTGAAACCAACAGAACATGCAAGCAAGATACTTATGGCTGGAGAGTGGAATACAGAAATAGGAAATTTTGAGGAAAATGTAGTTTGATTGCATGGCTTAGAAAACTGAACTGAAGCAGGACAGCAATTTATTAATTTCTGCCATTCCAATGATTTCTTCATAACCAACACTATCTTCAAAAAAACAAACAAAAAAAAACCCCCTAAAACAATGTTGCATACAAGAAACCACCAGATTTATTTACACAGAAATCCAGCTGGCCATATGATTGTTAAAAGGTGAAGAAGCTCAGTTAGAGGATCAAAGACATGATAAAGTGCTGTTTGTGGAACAGATCATGAACTGCTCATGTGCACATTCCAAGTGAAGCTAATGAAGTATAAAATAACCAACTTCCACAATATGAAAAAATAAACCTCATCATTTTCATGGAGAACATCAGGAATCACTTTGAAGTTCTGAACGGCACTGAGTGGGAACCAGTCAGTGAAGTTCAGTACTTCACTGAGGGACAGGATATATTGCCAAGAGAAAAGAAGCCAAAGCCAAGAAAAACAAAGATCTCAGGAAGGGAGAATTTCAAAGAGCTGTTAGAAGCAGTTCAGGTAGTGCTTACCTACTGACTGCCTTATGCCTTATCTAGTATCTGTTTGAAGTTACAGTGGTGCAAACAACAACAACAACAACAAACCAACCAACAAAAAAGCTTTGCAACCAATCCTTGCATTTACAACTACTGCAGCAGCCACAGTTTACATGATCACCATTTGTGTGCTTCCCAAATGGCTTGCAAATTAATACAGGTAGAGTTAATGAAGAACATGGAACTAAAATTTCAAGTTGTGGTTATATGATGTTTTACTTAACAACTGAAGAAGTGATGTCATAAATCTGTTGCAGTCACACAGTTTTCCACTTAATGACTGTGGTGCTTAGCCACAAAGTGTCTATATGGTCCCAATTGTGGTTTCTAAGCAAGGACTACATGTATTACAAATCTGTAAAGGTATCAGAGATGGAAACAGTTACAGAAAACAAGAAAAGTCTTTCAAAACATCTCCAAACTCCAGAGGACGTTACATCCTCAATTTGCTAAAGAATGCCAATGGATAAATAATAACTGATTCAAAGAGAAAAAAAATGATGGAAGGAGTAAACTGAAATCCTGTGCAGCAGAGATGCCAATGTCCAAGATACCTTAGAAGACATTCTCTATCTACAAGAACCTCAGTACTAGAAGAGAATGAAGTTATAATAGCAGTCTGATCATCATCAAGATGGAAGGCTACATACAGTACATTGATGGAATATATACAGATATATTAAGCAACTGAAGAAAAACCAGTAAAAATTCTAAACAAACTTTGCCATCTAATTTGGATAACATCATAGTGGCCATGAAATTTGAAGAGGTCAGTCTACATAATAATATCAAAGAAAAGAGGGTACTTAACTGAGGGTACTAACTATTGTATTGTATCATTAACTTCGCACACTGGAAAAATAATGCTTAGGAACATCCAATGCAGATTAAAGCCTTACATGGAAAAGGATATAGATGTTTAAATTGGTTTCAGAAAAAGTCAAGTTGTAAGTGACATTGTTGTTGATGCCACTAGATAACAAAAAGCCAAGGGATGCAGAAAAGAAGCCAATATGGTTATCAAAAGGATCTTTGATTATGCTGACTATGTCACCCATTAACATTTTTATTGAGTTATGAAGTATTATAAAATACAAAATAAACAGAAAAGTGGGAGGGGGTGTGTGTGAGAGAAAGGGGAAAGAGAGGTGAGGAAAAATAGGAAGAAAAAAAGAAGAAGCATTGACTTTCCGACTCTGTTACAATAAAATAAGGCATTAACATCAAATCACAACTTTTTGCTTTTTCATAATAATATGTACAAGCCATTTCTATAAAGATCTACCATCTAGCATCTTATCAAAGATACTTTTTTTATTCCAGATGTTATCAATACTTACTGATAATCTATTTAAACAATGGCAGAAGGATATTTCTAAGTTCATATGACGGGGAAAAAAAACAAGTTCTAAGTTCATATAGCAGGGAAAATTATATCTAATTTTTAGATTAAAAAATATCTAATTTCTAGATATAAATTACTGCAAGATGCTAAGTAAAGAGGGGGTTTGGGTCTACCAGATATGAAATTGTACTTTGATGCATGTTGCTTGACCTGGGCATAAGAATGGGTGAGCCTCCAGAATAAGAGGTTACTTGAACTAGAGGACCATGAATTAAGATTTGGATGGCACAGCTACTTATGCAGTGGTGCAATTCAGCTGGTTCTATCCGGATCGCGTGAACCGGTAGCGGCAGCTGCGGGAGGCTCAGCCCATCTGCCCTGACATCATTTTTTACCCTCTGTGCATGTGCGAAACACTCTGCGCATGCATGTAGGTGGCACGTTCGAGTGCTGACATTTGCGAACTGGTAGCGAAGGTAAGTGAATACCACCAATGTACTTATGGTATGATAAATCTAAAGTCAATGTTGATTTCAATAGCCATTTTGTTAGATGTGCCATACTAAGAGTTTGGAATAAATATAAAACAAGGCTCTCTACAAAGTTGACCCTTTGGGTGTCACCACAGAAAGCCTTTTTCAGAAAAGAAATGGAGGCAAAGCCAAACTGGTTAACGTACGGAAAAATTTTATCTGACTGCATCAGATCTGGATTCTATAATAGAACACCCAAAAAAATAAACAGACCACCTGTACAAAAACACATTTCTAGCTCTCAGACTAAGGAGTGTGGAAAATGTTTTGAATTTAAACAGAGTTCAAAATTGGTGTTTTAAATTCAAAACACTTCACATTCTAAATGCAAAGTGGATATAGGAATTTTGTTAGAAAGAAAAAAGGAAAAAAGATAGTGTATATAATATTATACTATACTAGATTATATTTTATGTGTGCGCACTTGTGAACCTTACCACATGAAATGGTTCAATTGTTTTACTATTTTGTCCAAAACTCCAAATTAATAGGTGGCCTTGATTGAGTAAAACAGAGAAACCAAGCAACAATAAATAATAAAAACACTTACATGGATATTTTTCCTGTAATTATATGACTTACCTTCACATCCCTGTGAATTATATTATTATCATGACAATAGCGCAGTGCTTCCAATATCTGTCTCATGTAATGACTGCAAAACCAAACATGCAAATAAGTTATAAGCACTGCAAAGAAAAATAGGCATAAAATTCAGGTTGTTTGGACACTATATTTTAGAAATTCAAAATCATCGGGGTCTTATTTACAATACATGTACTTTGAAACCTAAGGTTGTAACATTTCTCTCCAGAAAGAAATCCTATAAGAAAAAGTTGCTTCTAAATAAGTATCCATAATATCATGATGTTGTTTATTGGTGAGACTATATTCAGAGTTCTCTGAGCAAGATATAATCTATACAATTTAATATCAAAGTCCAATAGAAGAATCTAATAAAAATATAAACATCCTTTTAACGAAATATTAGAGTTAACATACATTTCAATCATAGTAATATAGTTTAAAACAAGACAGACATGAGCTAAAAAGAACATAATGCCCTTGTGTATTATATTTAATTAATTAAACATTATTTAAAACACTTCAGTAAAAACAAAAAAAGTATTTTCCTGATGTTTGAAAGGACAGTAATTAGTGTAACTAACCAGAGTTGCTTGAAACCAGGAGGCACATAAATTTAATAAATTATTATTATATTAAAATGTTGAGAGAGGGCACACCCTGAAATAAAAACACAGATATGAAGACTCTTTCCCTTGGATCCATCCTCTATATTTCAAATGGTGAGGAACTTGATGCTAACCACTTGTAGAATGGAAGGAAAACTTGCTTATGTGTAATTTTAACTATTTGAATAGTCACCTGTGCATTAATAAAAATAGATAACTAGCAATCTTATCTTATGGAGGAAGTGCAAGTACCTGATCAGGAGACAGGTTCAGATAAAAATATCTAGATAAAGATTGCATCTGCCCTGACTTAGTGTAATCCACATAATAATGATCTTTGCATAAATAAAGTGTAGGAGGAATGCTCCAGATCCTTGGAGAGTTTAGGGTAAAAAGATAGCAGAAGAGAATATTGAAAATGGTCAAAGTCAAAAGGAAGAAAATATGCAGTGTCTACTCATAACTATGAAAGTAAGATATGGCACACCAATGAGCAAGGAACTGATCACTAACTCAGCATGCTCAGGTGAATGCCATCAAATTGCCACATTGAATGTGACAAAACTAACAACAAAGATTCAGGACCTATTCAGGAGAATTTACAACTCTATGACAGAACTAGAGATTAACATAAGGTAAAGATTGTGAAGGTTTTTCAAGAAGCATTCCATGCCCAGATGACAGAGTATTGGGTCATCATCCACTAGTAGGGATACAACAAGATGTTTTTACAGTAAATATGTGTGAGGATAAAAGCTGAATCTATGACTTTAATGACAGAAGAAATCGAGAAACTACTTGTAGAGCACAGGTGTCAAACTCACAGCATCACATTGCCGTCACGTGACGTTTCGTGACATTTTTCCCATTCACGGAGCTAGGGTGGCTGTGGCCTGCGTGTGACGCATCTGGCTCACAGGCCACCAGTTTGACAATCCTATGGTAGAGGAAAGAATCCAGAACTGGTCTGTACTTATAAAGAAAACCATGTACTGTGCAATCTTTCCTGGGGCTAATTCATTACTACCAAGTGCTCAAATACAGGCAAATTTTAACAATGTTATATTCAGGATCTTCAAGGAATGGGTATTACACAAACCAACCCAGTGTGGTCTGAAAAATTACATATTGCATTTGAGCATTAAGTTGCAGATATCCTTTATTACAACTCCGATCCTGGATAAAGCAATTGCGGTAACAACTGATGCCTCAGAGTGAGTCACTACCTGAAGTTAGTACAGAGCAAGCTCATTTGGTGGAATTTCTCAATAAGAAATTACCCAAACTACAGTACCTAACTACTCATTGGTCTGTGTTGGAGAAAGATTATATATGCCCTTGAGAACACCTTCACTTACATGTAGGGCTAGGTTCAACTGTTATTTTGAACTCAGAATTGACCATGCATTGTTGAAACGGCTATAGGAAACTCACCAAAAGAAATTTGTATATTGTAGTTTCATCCTGTTGGTGTATAGTTTTAAAACTGAGTATATTCAGGGGAAGAAAACATAGTGGCAGAAATATTGAAGGAGCACAACTACTTATATGGAAGAGTAGGGGAGGATGATCTAGTAATGGAAGATACTGTCTACTGATATATTGACAGGTCTAAGCCCAAAGACAATATAGTGAATGTGCATTTGGAGAAACAGTGTTGGGGAATCTTGGTAGCACAGAACTTTTCCACGAAGGAGAAACTCAAATTAAGAGACTGTGAAATCCTGAGCTGGATTGGGCAGAGGGAAGAAATTATGCCTAGAATCTCTCAGGATATATCTATTAGGGTACTGAGTTATAGTTTTAGTTTGGAAAAATTCTGTCCATTAGGTGTAAGCACACAAAGGATTGGAAATCAATTGGATTTCACTATTTCAGGGAAGCAAGAGGTCCAAAAATAATTAAGAAAGAGAAAATATCTATTTGCAGAAATTGCTACTCTGAAAAGTAAATGTTTAGGAATGCTGCTTTTAAAGTATAATCTTTGTTGTTTTGAACTAACCCTTTACACCTCTGTAAAAGTTCAGTTAATTATATATTTCAATCTGTTATGCATAGCCTCAGGTTGTATAATATGAAGACATAACTTTAGGTTTTTTAAAAATTTAATAATTGTTTTGAAACTTCCTTCAGTACCTTTCTATAATTCCTGCAGAATGCTAATTTTTGTTATAGATGGAAAAACTCTTGTGGAAAAACTAAGAGTACTGTATCTTTTTCTATTAAATTTTCTTTTGTACACTTCTGTGCACTTCTGGAGAGGGAGGAACAGTCGCTCCCCTGTCTCCTGGAGTTTGCCCAAATTCATGTTCATTGCACAAATTACTCTATCTAACCATCTCATCTTCTGCTGCCCTCCTCTCCCTTTGCCTTCAACCTTTCCCAACAATGGGAAATTTTACATTGTAAAATTCCTTTTATAATGGGTCGTCTCTTTTCATCTAATTTTTCATTTAAACTTGTAAATTGGTAAACATTTTTTGCAAAAATTTTCAAGAAGGCTCTAATCCCATTTATCCTTTATCTCTCTTTTGGGGGGCATTGTAAAGAATATATAAATAGTCAAAGTCCTTAATTTATTGTTGGTTTGATTTTAATATAGTACAAATCTCTTATAGCCAAGCTTCGCAGCACAGTGTAAACAGTTCTTTTTCAAGGACAGAGAGAATGGATATTTTGTAACAAAGTAACCACAGAAACAGCTAAGGCAATTCTCACAAAAGAGAATAAAAAGAAAAAATCTTTTTTAAAATAATAAAAAGGATATATACAAAAATAAAATGAAGCAACAGAGTTCTTTTAAAAAGACTAATAAAATGGAAAATCCTCAGAGTAAAAATGTGATATAAATCAGATCAAGTCACTTTCACTGCAAAAAAAACCCCCAACTCCTCCAGCCTCCACATTCCTTGTGGCGAAAGAGAAAGTGTTTTAAAACTCCAGAGTAAAGCAATGAAAGTTTACATTTGTAATTAAGAAAAGGGGTTTAGAATAAATCGGCACTCAGACAGGCTATTAACAATTAAACTTCAAAAGGTAATGTTAAAAACAGAAGCATGCCTTTCACTTTCCTTCTTTCCTCAGCTATTTGTAAAGCCTCATCAGACAGCCACTTTGCTTTCTTCATTTCTATTTTTGGGGGGGAATCATTGTAAATGCTTCCTGTAAAATGTTCTAATTCATTGTTCTTTAGGCACTCTGTCTACCAGATCTGATTCCTTAAATCTATTCGCCACCTCTGTTGCATATGCATAAGATAATTCAGATCATGCCTGAATGGCCTAGTGATTTTCCCTACTTTCTTCTACTTTTGCAATAAGAAGCTCATGATCTGAGCTCGACGTTTTGTTTTTACTGACTGTATATAACTTCTCCATCTTTGACTGTAGAGTACATAATCAATCAGATTTCAGTATTGACCATCTGGTGATGTGTAGAATCACCTCTTGGTTGCTGGAAAAGAGTGTTTGCTATGAGCAGCATGTTCTCTAGATAAACTCTTTTAGCTTTTGCTGTGCTTCATTTTGTACTCTGAGACCAAACTTGCCTGTTATTCTGGTTACCTTTAGATTTCCTGCTTTAGCATCCCAACACCAATGATGAAAGGAAATCTTTTGATGTTAAGTAGTTATAGAAGGTGTTATAGATCTTCATAGAACTAGTCAACTTCAGTCTCTTCAGATCAATGGTTGGGGCACAGATTTGGATTACTGAGATGTTGAATGGTTTGCCTTGGGAGCATTCTGTCATTTTTGATATTTTATCCCAGCACTGCTTTTCCCACTCTTTTATTGACTATGAAGGCTAATCCATTTTTTCTAAGGGATTCTTGCCCACAGTAATAGATAGAATGGTCATCTGAATTAAATTATCCCATTCCTGTCCACTTTAATTCACAGACTCTCAAGATGTCAATGTTCAATCGTGCCATTTCATATTTGACCACTTTTAGCTTACCTTGATTCATAGATCTTACATTTCAGGTTCCTATGCATTAACTTGAGAGGAGGTGTGGCCACAGTTATGGCTAAGAGCGTCTTTGCACAGATATGTCTGGTACACAATTTGTACCCTCCCCTGGACTAGAAGGCTCGTCAGTCAGTAAATCATGTTATGCTTACCTGCTCCCTGGATTAATGTAATGAGGCCTAGTAGAGCTGCCTTTGAAGCTGATATAGAAGCTACGGTTACTCCAGAATGCAGCAGTTCAGGCAGTGATGGGAGCAGCATGTTATGCCCAAATAACTTCACTGCTTCACTGTTGACCAGCTGGCTTTCAGGTAAAATTCAAAGTGCAGGTTATTATCTTTAAAGACCTGCATGACACAGTCAGTGAGATAGCCAGGCCCAATCTCCAATTGTTTCTGCCCATCTGGTGCAAACAAGAAGTTTGAGCGCACTCTGGATCCTGTTCATCAAACGGTCATCATCATGAGGCACACCTATTAAATTATAACACCTGTCCTCTTAAATGATATATGAATTTGTCGCAACCTCCATTCTTATGACGTTCTGATAATTACTAAAAAGTGATCTCCAGAGCCTTGGGATAAGATGGTTAAGGAACCCATCTTAGCTTAGTTTAGCTCTTCTGATCTGCTGTGTTCTCTTTTATATGTATTGCTTCTTTTATTTGTAAGCCCCTTCAGTCATTCAATAGCCAGGTAGCCTCAAGATGGGATTAAATAAACAAATAACTAAAGTTTATTTAAACAATTCAAATAACAATATTCAATACCTTCAAGGAAGTAATCAAATCTGCCTTTTGCCAAAATTCAGGTTGATTTTCTTTTCTTTATTAACAGCAAGTTGCAATATTTCTACTGTTTGATTGAAAATTGGGATTCTTCAAAAAAGTGGCAGGACTGTTCACATTTCAGTCAATATCAACTCCCAAAATATTAGTTAGGGTTTGTAGCCTAATAAAGGGGACGTGGTGGCTCCGTGGCTAAGACACTGAGCTTGTCGATCAGAAGGTCGACAGTTCAGCGGTTCGAATACCTAGTGCCAGGTAACAGAGTGAGTTCCCGTTACTTGTCCCAGCTTCTGCCAATCTAGTAGTTTGAAAGCACGTAAAAAATGCAAGTAGAAAAATAGGGACCACTTTAGTGGGAAGGTAACAGCGCTCCATGTGCCTTTGCTATTTAGTCATGCTGGCCACATGACCACGGAGATGTCTTCAGACAGTGCTGGCTCCTCAGCTTACAAACGGAGATGAGCATTGCCCCTAGAAACGACTAACACACATGTGTGGGGGAACCTTCACCTTATAGCCCAGTGATAGTTAACCTTTTTGCCATTGCGTGCCAGGAGGGGGGGGGGCGGGGGGGGGTCGCGCATGCCCACACCGATAATTCTATGCGCCCTGCCCTGTGCATGCATGTCCAACCCCCCCTCCCCCTGCTCCTGGCACGCGATGGCCTGTTAGGCCCATTTTTCTTTCTTACCTGGTTCCAGATCCTCTCTATTTATCTGGGAAGGGCGAAAACAGCCTTTCTCACTCCCTCGGAGGTCCTCTAAAGGCCTGAAATGGCCCATTTCCCAACTCCCAGTGGGACAGGAAGTGATTTTTTTGCTGTCCCCAGCTTCTCCGAGAGTCTCTGGAGGCTGGGGACAGCAAAAAACGTCACTTCCTGTCCCACCGGGAGTTGGGAAATGGGTCATTTCAGGCCTTTGGAGGGCCTCCGAGGAAGTGAGAAAGGCTGTTTTCGCCCTCCGCAGATGCATAGAGAGGATCTGGAGCCAGGTAAGAAAGAAAAATGGGCCTTCCCTCCCACCCCCTCCAGCCCCTCCGAAAGCAGGAAACAGCCTGTTTCCCTACTTCTGGTGGGCCCAGAAGGCCCAAAAATCAGCTGGCCGGCACATGCATGCATGCCAGAGCTCAGTTGCTGTGCCCACTGATATGGCTACGCGTGCCACCTGTGGCACGTGTGCCATAGGTTCGCCATCATGGTTATAGCCGACTAAATAAACCAATAATAATCACCAGCAGATTATTAAACCCAAATTGTGGAAGTTTGCTAATACCAAGTTCTTTGTACATGTACTTGACAAAAATAAAATCCCATATATAGATTTATTCCCCACAATGGGAGGAATGCATATTACACCTTGGCTACAGTTTGTTAAATCTACTCAAAAGGTATATACAGTAGTGGCCAAAATTGTGGAAACCTTTTGGGGAAAGTGTATTTTCTAAAACTAGCTAATAACACCACTTTTTTTTGGAGTAGTACCATAAAATTATATATCAATGGAAGGATAATTTAATCAAGAATGTAATGCAATAACTT
The DNA here is from genome assembly GCA_012654045.1 of Ptyas mucosa. Lineage (NCBI taxonomy): Eukaryota > Metazoa > Chordata > Lepidosauria > Squamata > Colubridae > Ptyas > Ptyas mucosa. Next base: position 38,677,044 of record WNWU01000016.1, on the reverse strand, counting down.
TTATGAAAGATTTGCTATTAGAATAGCAGTTACAGTATAAAGAGAAAAGTGAAACATGTAGAAAAAACGATATATACAAAAATTATCACTAGAAAAAGCGAGATATACAAAAATTATCACGTCAGTTAAGACTTAGTTGGGTAACCTTTAGCATGAATTACGGCCTTACAACGTCTTCCCATGGAGTGAACCAAGTCTTTTAGTTCTGCAGCTGTTATAATGTGAAACCAAAATTGAATGATTTCTTCTATTAACTGGGTTTTATTGCTGGGTTGCTTCTGACTAACAAGTTTCTTTAGTCGGCTCCACAGATTTTCAATGGGTTAAGGTCTGGACTATTCCCAGGCCATTCCAGCAGTGAAATATGATTATCTTGAAACTCCAAAAAAAAAAAAAAAAAAAAGTGGTGTTATTAGCCATCAAACCTCAAAAATACACTTTTCCCAAAAAGTTTTCACAATTTTGGCCACTACTGTATGCAGAAATAAGAAAAGGATTTGTAATCCAAAACTTTATTAGCAATTACACAATGGGGTTTTGTTTCAGAGATATTTCCTTACCAGAATCCCAAATGATAGAGCTTCAAATGTACTGGAAAAGTTCTTAAAAATTCTGGGAGATATTTAGAGATGGATTTGCCTTCAGAGTAACCGACTGCATAGCACAGTTAAACGTCAGGAGCTGACCACAGGAAATATTTTATGACATTTTGTTATGTTATGTCATAAATTATTTTATAAAATTTGCCAAATTTTAATTCCATAGATGTTATGTATCCCAGATTTTGGATGCATTCTGTAAGCTCCCATGTGGAGTACCTGGGCTAAAAAGGTTGTGCCCTACAATGCACAATTTTGCTCAGTTACAGGCCTGAAGAGTTTTCGTAATATATAGATTGGGCTGACTTGGTCAGATAAAACCAAATTGAAGTTTAAGTGTCTCGGGAGCAAATGAAGGTAGAAAGGAACAATTTCCTTAGCGTGCCTTCTGATAAATGATTTTCAGCAACCTCTCCCCTGATCAACACTTTATAACAATATCCTAACATTTTTTCAAAATTTCAGATATGTTCATGGTCCACCTATAAGCATCATTTACCTCTGTAATCCCCATCATAGTCACACCTGAAAAAAAAGCTACTTACCATACACACTGTATCTTAGTCATATTGTATTGTATTATACAATATCTTTATGTTATAAAGATGAAGTATGCAGTAGCTAATGAAAACAACTCTATGCAATCATAATTGTGTAATCTCAAACAACATTCTTAAAGACATAAAATGACTAGCAGCAAGATAAGGTCACCTAGAAATACGGTATGGCCCACTGGGGGCCCTTATGGTCCACATCTACTCTAGAACAGGGGTCCCCAACCCCTGGTCTGTGGACTGGCACCAGTCCGTGACATGTCAGAAACAAGTGAAGCCCCATCTGCGGGATGCACACGAAACCACACTTCCTTTGGTCCATGGAAAAACCTCTCTCTACAGAACTGCTCCCTGGTGCCCAAAATGTGGGAGCCACAGCTCTAGAACACTGAAAACATATATTGCTAAAAAAATTTAAAGATTCTCTCTAGAATCTATGAATGCATAAATAAAATTAAAAGAGCATAAACTCACAATATTTTGGTGCTATTTTGTAAAATAGATAAAAAAAACCCTCCATGTTAGTATGCCACTAGCTATGGAATCAACAGGATTCAATCCCTCACCTGTTTAGCTAAATTTAATATAATAACTTCCATTGAACTAATATAATACAAACTGACTTACACAATTTGTTACTAAATGTTGTAGGTTATTTACCTACTTAAATGGCTTTAAAAGAGAATAGTCTCATATGAACTTGTCTATTAGTGAAATAATTCATGATTATGTAATGAAACTCCTGTGTTTAAAAATAAGGTGTTTTTGAATATAGCTTGCTAAGAGGCAAACATGGGAGTGCTATTGGCTTTATCTCTTATAATTTTCTGCAAACTATAACTAGAAAAAGAAAACTGAAGCTAATCAAATCTAGATCAGATCCTAGCCTTTTATGCTCCTAATTTAAAAGTGCTTCACTTTGCCTTGATTAAGTTCTTTTGTTAACTGGAGGTTTAGAAGTGTAACTGATAATCATGAATCTAATAATAATACAATTTAATTATAAACTTTTGAGATACCTTGTCACGAATATTTAAAATAACTGACAGCTAAAATTAAAATAATACCATCTTTTGTTTTTTTAATCATTAGTAGTTATAGTTTCTTTCCTCAACATGTATTAATCTTCTTTAAAAGAATACTATATTGAATATAGGTAGTACTCATTTAGTGACTGTTCAGTGATGAAAAAGTAATTTTGCAATCAGTTATCATATTTACTATCTTTGCAGGTCTGTAAAGCAAAGGAAAGCTGATGTAGGATCATAAGCATAGCTGCTGTTTTACTTAGTGCTTCACTTAACGACTGAGTTGCTGGTCCCAACTGTGGTCTAAATAAAGACTACCTATATAACTTTTCCAGAGTGAGTATCTTAATCAGTGCTGCTTATAGTGTTAGCTATCAGACAGGTGTTAATTATTATTCATTCTTCCCAGCACAAAATTAAAGTAAGACAACATACCTGGCTACGGCTTCACTGTACACAAAACCAGCATCTGCTCTCTTTACAATTTCAAAGCAGAGATCTGCACCATCCATACTGCATATAAAAAGTATTGAAAAAGTATTTATGAAACGTGAAGCTGACTTTCAAAGTAATGTTAATATTCAGAAATGGACACTTTTAAATTATTTTCTAAATAACTCATAATTTATACTAATTTAAATTTAGATTGCTGGCAGCTCTTCATCTTTCTGTTAGAAGAAAAACATACAGACTTTACAGTGCAATCACTAACCAATAATTTCATCTCAAAACACAATACAATTTTGGAGCAACAGTCTCAAATAGGAAGAGTTACTGGCGTTTCTAAATTCTTAAATGCAGAATTTCTGAAAAGTTTGGCCACAGGCTTTTCTCTTCTCAAATCCCAAAACAAATGAATGGACATTGGGAATCCATGAGTAACTTCAGTATGTATTCTTCTATATTAAAGGTGGATGTTTTGACTAGGAAGATATAGGTTCAAATTCCAAATGAGCCACAAAGTTCACTGCATGATTTTGCACTATTTTGGCACTACTTCACATGATTGTAGTGCAATCAGAAAGTCTTGAGTTCTTGGAATAATGATGGTTTATTCGTTTAGGAAAAAGATAAACAGAGACAACCTTACATTACAGAACTGTTAGCCTTCTCATTCAAATTCATGTACAGAAACAGAATGAACTTCTAATTGAATACCATCAAGTTAGGGTTGGGGTTTTGCCATTTACTGTTTCCAAAATTATCTGGAAGGCTGCTATCATTGCTCTCAGTATCTGCCACCTGAGATAATTGCTTCACTTAGTAAATGACAAAGCTGTTTAGACTTAATAAATTGTAGCATTGCTAAAATATGATGCAAAATAAAAGATCCACAGTAATATGCAATATTGCCTACAAGATTATCCTGGTAATTACAAAGACATACTATTATTCCTTGACTGACAACCATTTGTTTAGTGACCAAAGTTACAATGGCACTAAAAAAGTGACATGAGCATTTTTTTATACTTATGACTGTTGCAGCATCCCCATGGTCACATGATCAAAATTTGGACACTTGGCAACTGTCATGTATTTGTATGGTTGCAGTGTCCTGGGGTCACATGATCATCTTTTGTAACCTTTTGACAAGCAAAGTAATGAAGAAACCAGGTTCACTTAACTACTGTGTTACTAACTTCACATCTGCTGTGATTCGCTTAACAAATGTCATAAAACAGGGCAAAACTTACTTAACTGTCTTGCTTAGTAATAGAAATGTTGGCCTTAATTGTGGTCATAAGTCAAGGACTATCTGTATTACAACAGTTGAAGTATATCTTTAATATTCTTTATAATTCAGTTGAAAATATTGTAGAACACAGCAGTCTCAATTTAAATTGAGACCACAGCTGTTTCTCTCCTGTGCCAAGCAATGTCATCAGAGACCATTAACACTAAAACCACAATATTTTCACCAACTTTCCACCTGTTATTTCAGTGGTATGTCTAGGGAAGGAAAAAAGAAACTATATGCTGCATCCAAAAATTCCATATTCTATTTGCTCAGACAATGTATGGATTAATGCTTTTTTTTGTAAGACAATGGCAGCTCAATTTTTGAATTTATGTAAAAACAAAATGAAACAATCCAACTATGATCCCAATAATTTTTTATAGACTGATAGAAAATATTTATTGGTTTTCTTGTTTCTACATTGCTGGAAGTTTTCAAAGATGCCATTTAGAACAAAGCTTCCTTCCTTCCTTCAGTAATGCTTATATATACAATAAATAATTCTGAAAGTGGAATTCTGAAATATCATGTGGAAAGTTATTGGCCAATTCCTTTGTTATACATGGGTGCTAACATTTTGACAACTTAGTTTCAATATTATCAAATGAATTGTTGAATTCATTAAAATGTAGTATTCTAATCCATCATTTCTGTGTAAAAAGAAGTTAGAACCTGGGAAAGGTATGAGACAGTATTAATGAAGGAAGGAGGGAGGGACAGAATTTGGAGAAGAAATTACAATCCTGAAATGGAAGAAAGCACAAAAAAGACTCAAAATAATCATGCATGGATTTTAAGATGGATCAGACAGAAATTTAGACAAGATTCCAAAATTCCATTATTCTATCAAACTACAACAAGGCAATAAAGTAGTATGCCTGTTTCTTATACCAGAACCTCAAAAGGCTAGTACTGGTTTATCAAGGAATTATTTCTTCACCTATCAAAGACATGCATTTTCTCTTCCAGTACTTATTCTGACTTTGGAATCACCTTATCAAAATATACTGTATTTTTCTGAGTATAAGACGCTCCGGACTATAAGACGCACCTACCTTTTTTGGGGAGGAAAACAAGAAAAAAATCTGCCTCTGCCCCCCAGCAATTTGCCTCCTTGCAGCAAACAGCCTGCTTTAGTTTCATTTTCAGCACAACCTGATTAGCACAAGAAAAAAAATCTGCCTCCCAGCAATTTATCTCCTTGCAGCAAAGAGCGGAGGCCCACATGCCAATAGGCAATGGCAATCCCTGCAACCTGAAACAGCTGAGGGTCAGGAGGCCGATCCAACTGACAATCAGCTGCTTGTGCTAATCAGGCTGTGCTGAAGTTGAAATGGGCTGTTTGCTGTTTGCTGCAAGGAGATAAATTGCTGGGAGGCAGAGGCCAAAGAGTGGGGGCCGGTGGGTGGGCGGGGCTACATTCAGTGTATAAGACGCACCCAACTTTTCACCCTCTTTAAGGGGGGAAAACTGCGTCTTGTACTCCAAAAAATACAGTATATTTGAAGTATCAAGGCGGTATTGCTAGTGTTGTCTATTGCATAGTACATTAGTGTTTTAAATGGAGTAAGTCTAATATAGATGTACTAGTTGTAAGTTTCCTTACATTTTTAAAAGTTTTTTTTAAAAAAAATAGATTTATATATCGCCCTACTCCCGCAGGACTCAGGGCAGTGAACAGCCAAAAAACAAAACACATAAATTACAAAATTTAAAAACAGTATAAAATCACATTAGATAATTTGGCCCGTGACAATTTAAAACAGCCCCACTTTAAAATTCACCATTAAAAACTAAAAAGGGAAAAGTTAGGCCAGGCCATTAAAAACTAAAAAGGGGAAAAGTTAGGCATATTTAAAATTCATTTAAATATCTTATAATAACTATTATTAGAAAAAGTTACTTTTTGATAGTGATTAAAATGTGGGGCTAATAGGAAAAATAGTTCATTCTTATTCACAGAAGTAATTGGATGACGCTGGGTCAGTCACTCTCTCTCATGCCAACCTACTTTATACACCTACTGGGGAAAAGAAAAGTGCTATGTATGCTACCTTGAATTCCAGAATGAAAATCAGGATATACGTTTAATAAACAAACAAACAAATATTTCTGATTAACATATTACTAGTTAAAATTCCCATGTATTTTTGGAGAAAAATATTTTAAAATCAAAGCTACCCCAAAACTAATATATATTTAGATGACAATATTTTCTAAATATTTTATACAGATTACCAAGATGCCAAGAATATTCTTATGGGATAGTTCCTTGGATTTTCTTTTTCAAATTACATATTTGATATGAAGGTATATATTTTAATTTCTTCATCTTAAAACTTAAACAGGGCTTATATTCTGATTACTAATGCTTTGTGGAATCTCAATAATCCATTTTCCCAGCTAGTTTATACATTAGCTTGGACACTAGGTGGTGGTGTAACTTATTCTTTTCTATGAGTTTCAAAATGGAAAAGGTCAAATACTTGGGAGTTAACAGTGGCAAACTGTCTGATAATCTTAGTATTTGACTAGTCCTCCTAATAATTTAAACTATGTATAACAAATTCTCCCCAAATAATCAGTGATTTTTTATTTCTAGAATGAAAATTATACTAAACATAAATTTTAAAAAACTTGGTGGAAACAAAATGTTCAATCCAGCAAAATATTACTAACCAAGATAAAACCTTTTTTTTAAAAAAAATGAACACATTTACATCAATTTAAAATCAGTGTTAAGTAATTTATCGAAATAACAAACCCCAATGGGATTAGTATCCCCACTCGGTCTGGCAGAAGGGACATGCTATAGATCCCGTTAGTTAAGGGATTTCAGTTGGCGGGATCTAGGAGTAGAGCCTTTTCTATGTGGGACCTTCCCTTTGGAACATCTTGCTTCTGGAGGTAAAGTCCACTCCCCCCACAACCTTTTTGGTCTTATGCTGGTTTTTTCAGTTGGTTTGGGGCCTTGATTAGGGAAGCTTTATGCTGAAGGTGGAGATGGATTAAGAGGGAAGATACTACCACGGTACCACATGCTCTTCTTGTTTAGTTTTTTATCTAATTCTTGTTAATTTTAATATTTTATATCTATGGAGATTCTCATTCATTCAGGTCATAGTTGTCTCAAAGGTGCTTTTTTTCTAGAGACAACTGGACTTTCTTGCTTCTCTTTGAAGACATTTCGTTTGTCATTCAAGAAGCTTGTTCAGCTCTAACTGGATAGTGGGGAATGGAAGGATTTACACTTTTTGCAGACAGCTGGTCATTTGCATTCTTTTAGCGAGTTGTTGAGGCCACCTGAAGGTTTATCTGTGTCTTTTAAATGCAGATGGACTGTGAATCTTGTCTTGTCCTTGTCATCTCCCTCCAGTCTACAACAGTCCTTTCAACAGTTCCAAGGCTCCATACCCATTTGCACTACTCAGGTGACCCTGAGGACACAGATAAACCTTCAGATGACCTCAACGACTCTCTAAAAGAATGCAAATGACCAGCTGTCTGCAAGGAGTATAAATTCTTCTATTTCCCACCATCCAGTCAGAGCTGATGAAGCTTCTTGGATGAGAAGTGAAACATCTCCAAATAAAAACAAGAAATCTTGAAAAAAGTTACCTCTTGAAAAAAAAACACTTTGGGATTTAACATTTATAATTTTATTGTAAGTTATCCAGAGTTGCTTTGGATAGTGAAATGGGTGACACATCAAATAAATAAATAAATCAGCATAAGGAGATAAATTCTATAATATTACCGGTAAGCATTTCCTGAAAAAAACCACACAGACCTAGGACTACGCCTCTTATCTAGATATATAATTCTAGTTTATATATCTGGAATTCCTGTTCTGCAGTGTGCCTGGCAAGTTAAGAAACAGTAGACATACATGAACCATGGTGGCACAGTGGTTAAGAGAGCAATATTGCAGGCTACTTCTGCTGACTGCTGGCTGCCTGCAATTTGGCAGTTCAAATCTCACTAGGCTCAAGGTTGACTCAGCCTTCCATCTTTCCGAGATGGATAAAACAAGGAGCCAAATTGTTGGGGGCAATATACTGACTCTGTAAACTGCTTAGAGAGGGCCGTAAAGCACTGTAAATCCGTATATAAGTCTATTGCTATTAGTGACATTATGTAGGAAGTATGGAAAAAACTTTCCTTCAAAACAGCATTTGGAAATGGGTGTGAGTTAAAAGGGGCTCAAGGTTTTTTTTAACTTTTTACTATGTTTGGGGAGGCGTTTTTGTTTGTATGAGGGTCATGGGTGCCCTTGATCAGCAAGGGGTATTATGGTAGTTTAGTTGTGCCTGTGGTGGAATCACTAGCTCAAGGGGGGAGGGGCCCTCTTGGATTTAGTAAAGAGACATTCTATTTATTTGGGGAAGGAAACAGCTTAGGTCAAACCCTTAAGTCTATACCTGCCTTTCCCAAAGGAAGGCAGACTTCTGATGACAACATTCTTGTAATCTGCTCTGTCTTATCCCTGTGTAGTTCTGTTTGCTTTAGGCTGACAGCACCCCTACTGACACTCATGATGCTTTAGTACAGGGGTGTCAAACTCAAAGCCTGGATCCGGCCTGCAGGGTGCTTAGATCTGGCCTAGGGAGCTGCCCTGGAAACAGCAAAGGACTGGCCCGTGGTGCCTCTGCCAGCAAAAATGAGTGTCCCTCCTGAGTTCCATTTTCACTGGCAGAGGGTAGCAGGAGGCTGTCACAGTTCAAAATGGAGCTTGGGAGCCCGTTTTCACTGGCAGAGCACTTGGGCCACCACAGGCGCCCCCGACACGAGTGATGTCAAGCTGTCCATGCCCCCTGGCCATGCCCCCCCGTCCCCCCAAGGTCAAACACAACCCTGATGTGGCCCTCAATGAAGTCGAGTTTGACACCCCTGCTCTAGTAGTTCTCTAAAATGCACTGACATTGGTGCTTGCTGAAGGAGTGCAAGCAATAATAAGGTCACAATGGGAACAGGCACAAGACTGAAGCTGGAGCCAGAGCCAGAGGAATTGGAAGTAATAGTGGCGGTCCTGTGGGTACCAAAGCCAGGGTCAGCAGAGCCAATGGAACCAAGGGAATGTAGGACAACATACCTGGTGCTGGCACGAACATGCGAGAGCCTGATTTGAGTCAAGGGGTCATTGAGAACTAGTAGAGTCTGAAATGCCACAGAGAAATCTATGGTTTGATGTGGCAAAGCTTCTAGGCCAGCTGAATGCAGTAAGACTGATGGTAGATAAAGAAGGACTGGTGGCTGGCAAGGGGAGACTATGTGAATGTGAGAAAATTTAATGCATTAAATGAATATGGATTAAATATAAATTAAATACACAAGTGACAGATTAATACAAAAATAATAAGCTGACATAGTTTTATCACATAGAAAATTATATAAAAAAAGAATGAATGGATCAAGAGGAAGGGGAAGACTGAGATGCTCGTGGTTGAATGGTGCAAATGATATCCTCAAAGAAAAAGGTAAAAAGATTAAAAGACAAAAGGCAGCCTATGAAGTGGTGCATGTTATGGTTAGCAAGGAGAGACAGTGATATATAGCAAATGTAGACAGATAGGTTTCAATAGTGAGGTTAAAAAATCCCATGAAATGATCATGTTATTCAAATTCACACTTTTCAAAGTGATCTTTTTATGGAAAATATGAAAGTTGGTTCCAGCTTGAGAGATAACTTTTAAACACAAATTTAACATATATATTGTATATTAATGAAATATTACGGTAAAGGATAAAAAATACACACACACGCGCACACACACACACACACATATAATTTTATGGTTAACAAGTCATAATAGTTATAGAAAGCAAAGTAAAAACAAAAAAAAATCTAAATATCATTCCTAAAGATAAGCATACAGTGACAAAAACACCTTTATTGTCTCTCAAATACAATTTTTTTTAGCAGCCTAGACTGAACTGTTATCTCTTTCTTTAAAACTTAAAGAACTCTACCAACACATATGCTGGTAGATGTAAAGTGATTTATTCACATTTCTGCAAATTTGCATACTTTAATTAAGGTTAGGGTCAGCATCCATAATGTTTTGTTTTCTCAAAAGGTATCTCCAAATTCCTTGAGAATGAACTCCTTCACTTGCACATTACTATTTTCTCTTGACAATATCTTACTTTCCTTATGGACTAGCCTCAATTGCCTACACATTAACCTCATATAAACTGAGATTTGGGTTGCATTAAGCATGACCCAGCATCAATTAACAATTTGCACTAAATAGAATACTGCATTATGTGACCTATCTGTATTCCTTTTCCTTATTTCATATTTTCAGGTTTTTTAGTTTTCTTATTGTATTCTGCACTTGTTCTGAAAATCTTTGAAAAACTAGCTTTGATCCCCAACCTAGGCTTGGGATGATTATCAAGCCTCTATTGTTTTTCTGCTCTGTGGGTTACCGTATTTTTTGGAGTATAAGACGCACCTTAATTTTGGGGGAGGAAAACAAGAAAACAAGAATTCTGCCTTTGCCTATCAGCATCAGGATCAGCGACTTCCTCACTTCCATTTGGATTATGATAACATGTAGCACAGATATTTTTATCAGTTTAAAACAAATCCTATCTATTTAACTGGACTGGGTAGGGTGGAGTGGGGGATGATTTTCATGAGGGCAGTTATCTCAGGAGGTTAAGGAGAAGCCTGCTGCTATAGGGAGTGGGGATCTCCAGTCCTCGCACAAGTTATGAAGGCAGCCGTCAGAACTGCTAGAGCTGCTTCCAGGCAGATCCTGGGAGAACTCGGAGCTCTCGGTGGCTAAAGGGGAAGAAGAAAACTCTGGGCACGTTGAGAACACACATGCTCTTGTTGCTGGAAGAAGGGGAGAAGGGCTGCTTCTCCTGCAGCCTCCTCCACTCCCCGTCCTTGCACCTTGTTCTTCCTCCCTTCTCAGCCACCTTCTCCTCCCAAACGGTCTTCATGCCCAGAGGGACTCCAGTTGCAGTCGAGGTTGGTTCCCCCCCCCCCCCGCTCTCTTAAACTGAACTGCACTGAGCAGCTGGGGGGCAGTGTGAAGGAGAAATGTCTCAGCTCCCCACAGCCACTTGACATTTTGACCACCCAAAATGGATCAGCGGCGGCTGCTGCTTTCTCCCAGGATCATTTATCAACGAGTCAGAAAAGCAGTGCAGTTCAGTTTAAGAAAGAAAAGGAACCAACTTCGACCTTCTTCCAGCAACAGGAGAATGTGCTTTCTCAACATGCCCAGAGTTTTCTTCTTCCCCTTTAGCCACCAAGAAGGAGGGTGCGCAGCTCTGCAAATTGCATTGGAGAATCGGGGAGGAAAATGCCAGAAAATGCGATGCATGGAGGCAATGGTTTTGCAAAGAAGGCGCTTCTGCGTGGAGAGGTGTAAGGCAAGGTGCTCGCCGCCCAGCCTACCCCTTCTTCAGGCTACCCAGGCTGAGGGTGGTCAGCTTCTGCTCCTGGCCCAGGAGACGGATCTGGCCAGGAGGGAAGAGAAAGTGAGACTGCAGAAAAGGAGAAAGGGGGGTGGGCGGTTTTGCGAATTGCTTCGAGGAACTGTGGAGGAAAAACAGCATTGCCTCCACGCATCACGTTTTCCGGCATTTTTCTCCCAAACCCCCTGAAGCAATTTGCAAAGCTGCCCACCCTCCTTCTCCTTTTCTGCAGTCTCACTTTCTCTTCCCTCCTGGCCAGATCCGTCTCCAGGCCAGGAGCAGAAGCTGACCGCCCTCAACCTGGGTTGTCTGGAGAAGGGGCAGGCTGGTCGGCGAGCACCTTGCATTACACCTCTCCATGCAGAAGCGCCCACTTTGCAAAACCATTGCCTCCATGCATCGCATTTTCCTCCCCGATTCTCCAGTGCAATTTGTACAACTGTGCACCCTCATGAAAATGCGGCAGCAGCAGTTTTCAGCAGGTTCCAAGCAGTACCCTAACTGTTTCTGCCACCCATCTCCCAGCATGCAACATTGCTCATTTTTGGCAATGTGAGGATCCCTACTGCCTGAAACCGCCAGAAAATGCAATGCACAGAGGCCGACAACCTCCCAAGGGTGGGGGCCAGCGGGCGGGTGGGGCTACATTCGGCGTATAAGACGCACCCAGATTTTCACCCCCTTTTGGGGGTAAAAAGGTGCATCTTATACACCGAAAAATATGGTAGTTTTTTTTTCTGGCTGTTCATTCCCCCCTCCTCTTTATATTACTTTTAAAATGTAAGCTGTGAGTTGGGAAAGTAGAGTAGAGTAGAGAATGCAAGCAAACATAATATGAAAGTGTATTTTCTCTTAGTATAGTATTGATCACTACCGTATTTTTCAGACTATAAGACGCAGCTTTTCCCCCCCTAAAAGGGGGTGAAAATTTAGGTGCATCTTATACACCAAATGTAGCTCACCCTTTGGCCTCTGCCTCGCAGCAGTTACCTCCTTGCAAGCAAACAGCAAGAAAAAACAACTCCTTTCAGCTTCAAGACAGCCTAATTAGCACAAGTTGATTGGATCGGCCTCCCGACTCTCAGCTGATTAGCTCTCAGCTGTTTTACACAGGGCTCTGCTGCTTGCTGCAAAGAGGTAAATTGCTGGAGCAGATTTTTTTTCCTTGGGCTAATCAAGCTATGCAGAAAACAAAAATGAAAGTAAAGCAGGCTGTTTGTTGTTTGCTGCAACGAGGCAAAATTGCTCAGAGGCAGAGGGAGATTTCTTTTTCTTCTTTTCCTCACCAAAAAAGGTAGGTGCGTCTTATACTCTGATGCATCTTATACTCCGAAAAATACAGTAATTTAAAGGACATTATTCACTTCCCTAACTGATCACATTATTTTCCTCTGGTCAGATATAACTATGGTAGTTACAATTTGAACAGAATATGCAAATAATGATTACACATAATACACATATTTATTTATGCACACATATACACATGTACAAATTACAATGTGAAAACCATATGTGGCATTCTAGAATAACTGAAAATCTCAAAAAAATATGAGGAATTTAAAACTTACAATTCAAAAACCATATATAGCATTCCATCAGAACTATAGGTCTCCAAAAGTTCAACAATGTGAGGATGTTTCAGCATGTGACAGATACTTGCTTCCCTCTTCAGATCTGTTTGAAGACAGTAATTTCTGTATCATTAAACATCATAACAAAAGTAACAAGGATGATATATTCCTAATTAAATTCTTATAATTAAATATTTGCGGTAACATTAGTTTTAAATACTTGCAAAAGTTTTGACAATTGAATATTATATAACCATAGCTATTTTATGGCAATTCAATATGTAATACACAATGGCATAATATAAATATTAACTAGCACATGTATAAGAAATTAAGAAGATACAGTATTTTTTGCTCCATAAAATGCACTTTTTTGTCCTCCAAAAATGGGTGGAAATGGCTGTGCATTTCCATATTGTGTCACAGACCAGGCCATGGTGGTGACGGGGGGGAGGAGGTTGGTGTCGCGGTGGCAACAGGCAGCAGTGGCTAAAGGCAGTTTGATTGGGCTCCTGGAATACCATTGATCAGCGATACTGTGCGGCAAACGGCAGCAATCCCCGCCGCTGGAACAGCTGATCGGCAGTATTCTGGGAGGCTGATCCAACCGCCGATAGGTGGTTGCGATATTTGGGGAACGCTGGTGAAGGCTCCAGTGTTCCCCGGCAGAGGCAGCAGACACAGAAGAGGCAGCAATAGTCCATTTCTGGTTGGCCAGCCTGCTGATTGGCGGGGCTACGAGAGGCCGGGATCCAGCTGTCATTTAGCTGACTGATGGTGGGTGCAACGGAGAGGAATACTGATGAGCTACGTGCTGGAGCTGGGAGGCAGATTTTTTGTTTTCTTATTTTCCTCCCCAAAAGCTAGGTGTGTCTTATGGTCTGGAGAGTCTTATGGAGCAAAAATATGGTGAGATTATTGTCTAGCACATAGGCCTTTCTAAGAAAAAGAGCCATTAGTGTTCTTCAGTGAATTCAAATTTTTTCAACTCCTAGCACCGTGATGGTGAACCTATGGCATGCGTGCCAGAGGTTGCATACAGAGTCCTCAGTGTGGGCACTCGCGTTGTCTCCAGCTGGTCTTTGGGTTTCTGGTGCTCCAGCCAGCTGGTTTTCTGGCGCTCCGGCGCACGTTTCAGTTTGGGCACTCGGTGCTGATAAGATTCGCCCTCACTGCCTTAGCAGAATAAGAGATTTTCTGGTTTTGTTCTTTTCTAGTGCATAAATTATTTTAGCTATCTATACAACATATATTTCTACATAGCTGTAGATAACATCTAAATAGCTGTTTTACAAGGTAAGGTAATGGGGAATCTAGATGTGCTTAACCGCTTAGTGACCATGTGAATTAGTTAATGTCCATGACAAAAATTTTTAGTAAAATTGGATATAATGATGTCCCACTTACTGACTGTACCACTTATCAATGAATTTCCCAGTTACAATTATTATCATAAATTGAGGACTACTTACAAACTATATGTGATCCAGCACAAATACATGTTGTCTCTGGCAGAGCGGCACTTTATTCACATTAATCAACCAATTCTACTCACTGGACAAACAGTACTGGTACATTTCTTAGGAAACTGAGATGCATGTTTATCCTGAGGTTGACCGCTTAACTCGTATTTTTTGCATTTCCTTCTTCCTTTCCCCACAGAATTTCCTTCTTTGCAGGGGGGAGAGATTGCTTGAACAAGCTATCTCTTCCTAAACTCCTTTTCTTTGCCCTGATTAGTTAATTAACATCTTTTTGGCTTGTACTGCTATCTGAAATTGGCACGATTGTAATCAATTTCATCCCCAAAGCTTCCTTTTGTATCCTAAGAAGCCAGGAGCACCATGCCAAGGCATTCTTTTCAATGAGTATTCCCCACTGTTTGCTTGCTTACCGGTATTCTTTTGTAATCTCTTCCTTTCCAATGAGTATAATACAAACATTGTTTCCCCTTGCTAATTATCCCAGAACCAAGCTGAGGATTCCAAAGGGTGGGGAGAGTGGGGAAAAAGATTTATATGATTTACACCTTTTTCCCAACTTCCTCATGAGTCATGTTCCAGAACATGAACTTTCCCTGGCATTAGGACTCACCCAGTTGACTGGGGTCGTATCCTGCTAATATTGTAAGTATTTAGGGGCAATTTATTAAGTAAGCTTTTTAAAGTTTTATTAAAGTCCTGGCGTTTCTGTTGGTGTTCTTTGGTATCCATTCTGCAAATTCTAAATTAAATGTTGACATGCAGACTAACACAAACAATATACATCCAGGATTCCTGTTTCAAAGAAATCAATGCAAAATAAGATAATGCCATAATCAAGGCATTAATGTTAGGCATTAATCCACAACTGAAAGATGTGTAACTACTAGTACTGTTACTCCTTCCATGAATAAGATTGTAACTGGAAATGTGATAATCCCTAGCTAATTCATTTGTTCATTCATTCATTCATTCATTCATGCTTTTTTGAAAAAAAACTATGTTCAATTAATTAGGCTTTTCTCAGAATTTTGTGATAGCCAACTATTGCAATTTACTTATATGTAAATGATGCCACTGACTCCTGAAATCTTTTGATAGTCTACAGTAGTTACATTTTAATTTGTTAAACCAAAAAGGATTTAAACTACCAAGTAAACTCCTATTTAAAATGATTTGTTTCAAAAAAAGCAATAAAAAGATAATCATCTAAATTCATCAGGAATAGCATTTTCAGAATCCTGTGATGGGTAGAAATAAAGTAAGACCCTAAGTTAAAAGGAGATTAATCCACTCCAATGAACTTTCTTGAATGATGTCAATTATCAAATACAATGGCTCAACACAGTTCCAGAACTCTGTGATCATGCTACCCAAATTTGGTTGAAGAATAGTGATTTTTTTTCCTTTCTTTGCAAAAGGTGGGAATAGAAGCAGCAAACTCCTGGGAGGCAAACAACTCTTAAATTCACCCCCCCCCCAAAGAAAAGAAATGCCTCAACTCATAACAACTAGTCCATAAATTGGACTAGTTGGTGTAGAATATTGGTGGCAATTTCGGCTGCTTGTCATTTGTTTGGTACATCTTAATAACAGAAATCCCCCTATGACTATTCTCATACTCACTGTTCAACACAAAGAATAGTTTGAATAAAAAAATTCCCTTTCCTGAGATTCTATTGTGGCTTTCAGAAGTTTGGGAGATTAATGATTACTAGAATGATTACATCAATATTTTAGATGGGCCTTGCAAAGACAAAAAGAGATGCTGATTCAAAATTCAAACAAGTGAATATAACAGTATCAACGTTGAGTTACTAAGGGAAAAAGTAGGTAATAATCTGGGTAATAATCAAAATTATTCTTTTGAAATAAAAAATTAATAACAACTAGATACAATTGTTTTGCTTCTACAAATAGTTTTATAAACTGGAACTTTAAATCATATAGCCTGGATTTATACTATTATGGGGCTGACAGCAACAGGACTGCTGATATGACCACTGTTTCACTGCAGTTTCTGCGGAAGTGCTTTCCATGCATATACAGGCAGACAGCCTTCAAAATGCTACGTGAACCTTCCAGAGGATGAGACTGCTTTAAAATTGTGAAGAAGAATGTCACTCACACTAACACAATTTTCGGAGTGGCATTTTGGAATGTTTTGTACAGTCTAATGAATGTGTTCTGCTTGGGTCTTACGCAGCATTTGCAATCTATCAAAACATTAAAAAAATGGAAACTTTTGTATATAGAAGAAGACCAGCCAAAAGTATTAAACAATATTTGAAGGATTAATTTCTATGCGACTTGCAGCAATAGATTGATATGGGCAATCTGTCAACAACTGATGATGACCAAGATGGTGACCAAGAGCAAACTGTTTGAGGTTGGAGGATTTACTTGCCTGCCCATCATTGCTTACTGCTTGCTTTGCAGAGAATGCCTGTCCCAGAGGAAGCTTTCTTGCTCCCCAGAGTTTCCTTCCTTCCTGAGCTACTGGCTCACCAGAGAAGCAAATGGCAGTGTGGCCGATCTGAAAGAACACTGACGAACTGGTCCAAGGAACAACAGAGGAGCAGTTGGTAGACAGACTTACTTCAACCTGGATTCTGGATTTATGTCCCATGCAGAAAGCAGAGCCATGGGGGGGAGGGTGTGTCCTCTGGTGGGCTAGATGTTGGTCTCCCTTCCATGGGTAAGAGATGGGGAAGAGACCCAAGGTTGCATGCTGGTGTATGTGTGAAGCAGCGAGCTGTAGGAGTGGATATTCTTTTTCCAAGGAAGAGTCAGGAAAAAGAAATAGCTGCTGGGTGCCTTCCCACTTGTCTCGCAATGGAGGGGACACATACTTAAGGGGGAATCAGTGGTTAGGGGGCCTCACTTGTGTTGATAATGGGTGCTGAAGTACTACAGGTCCTGCCATTACCCCAGGTATCTATGAGTAGATGAGTTCTGGGTTTGGAATGGAGGACTCCCCAGGCGAGGGAACTGAGAGGCCAGATTAGGGGATAATGAAAACTCTGTGGTATTAGGGGAGCCAAAGGGTGGGGTGCACATGAGGAAGATGCTCCCATGCCAAGGCCCTGGGGAGCAGACTGACAGGGTCCAGGGTTTTCAACTGTTATGGCTTAATGCTAAGTAAGTCATCTGCAAAGCTCCTTTTATTAGTGACCGCATAAATGAGGAGTAGGTTGACCTGACATGTATTACTGAGACCCAGCTGGGCCCAGAGGGGGAGGTTGTATAGACAGTATAAGGAGATACTTTTCACCAAATTAAGAATATTGTAGTTGTTTCCATTAACTAAAGGAACAATTGATGAAACCTCAATAAATACCAGATGTTTCCTATTGCAATTCAATGAAGTTTAAAATTATTTAACCATATGGCTTGTTCTAAGGATTTTAATAGCAAATTGTTAATATTTCTCAAATATTCTCATCATTATGAAGAAAATCAGAAGACAAATCTATCTCTAGAGAAGCAGAAAAAAATAAACCATAATCAACTATATAGGGTAGTTCTTCTGATTTAAAAAAAGATATGCTGTTGTATGGTTGATCTGTGGTCATGGAAGTGACTCTACAGTTTTAGTCTGAAGTGCAGTCTAGTCCATTGTTGTAGAACTATGGGTGTCATTCTATAACACTGTTCATAGTTTTCTAACAGCTTTTGACATCACCTGTCTTCAAAACCAGTGGAGGTTTCACAGCACAAAGATTGCCAGTGGGTTTTGTCAAGCAGCTGCAGCTTCTAGTTCCTTTGGCTGGATGTCATAATGGCATAGTTTGTTTCACAGCATCTTTGTAACGTTTTCATAGTTGGCCTTAGTCTCTTCCCAGATTCCATTACAATACAGACTGGTGAGGCATATAGTGGTCATCCACATCTGATAATGTGTCCCACTTCCATCTCATCTATACTCTGATAATCAGGGAAAGAATACTGGTGGACTCTATGTGATTCAAGACCTCCAGATTAGAGACACAGTCTTGCCAATGAATGCCAAGGGTTGAGCAAAGAGCAATGATGTGAAATTTCTCTAGTTGATGTGTCTTCAGTACAGAGTGCAGGACTCATATCTTTATAGGAAGGTGTGATAACCAGAGTTCTACAGACTTTCAACTTCGTGGAGGTATGGACAATGTGTTGATTTGAGAATTCTGGTAGTGCTTGCCTCAGGGCCTGGCTGGCTTTGCTGATGCTGGAATCAATTTCTTCAGTGACCTATCACTCGAGATGATGATTCCCAAGTATTTGAAATGGTTTACATATGTCAGCAGTAGTGATTCTATGGGATTGGTATTTGGCAAAGGCTAATAAAGCCGCTATGAATAATTTGCAAAATAAAAAGGCGGAACACAAACTAACAAACCTACAGTCCTGAAGGCTTGTAAAGCTTCCTTGAGTTATTTATAAAATAATAAAGGCAGAATACAAATACATAAATACATGCATACATACAGTACTGGCCAAAATTGTGGAAACCTTTTGGGAAGAGTGTATTTTCTAAAATTAGCTAATAACACCACTTTTCTTTGGAGTAGTACCATAAAATTATATATCAGTGGAAAGATAATTTAATCAAGACTGTAATGCAATAACTTTTATGGAGGATTAGCTATTATAATAGCAGTTACAGTATAAAGAAGAAAAGTGAAATGTAGAAAAAATGAGACATACAAAAATTATCATGTCAGTTAAGACTTAGTTGGGTAACCTTTAGCATGAATTACAGCCTTACAACGTCTTCCCATGGAGTGAACCAAGTCTTTTAGTTCTGCAGCTGTTATAATGTGAAACCAAGATTGAATGGTTGCTTCTATTAACTGGGTTTTATTGCTAGGTCGCTTCTGACTAACAAGTTTCTTTAGTCGGCTCCATAGATTTTCAATGGGTTAAGGTCTGAGCTATTTCCATGCCATTCCAGCAGTGGAATATGATTATCTTGAAACTCCAAAAAAAGTGGTGTTATTAGCTATCAAACCTCAAACATTTTTCCCAAAAGGTTTCCACAATTTTGTTGGAACTGTATTGGAAACACAATTTTGTTCCACTACTGTACATACAGTCTTGTTCAGACTGATAGGCGGAAGAGAACAGCAATGTTTTGATAATTTGTTTAGCATCAACTATAGATCACTGTCTTTGTACACCAGGAGCACATAGTCCTCAGTAAAGAGGGTTTCTTGAATGACTGCATGGAGCACTTCATCTGGATGTTCAAGCAGCAAAGGTCAAAGAGAGAGAGCTAGCCAATCAGTATCTGATATAAGCTATACGCCTTCAGATCCTAGACACCACATAATAATACGCAAGTCAAGAATGACTGAATAGGACTAGAGCAAGATTGAATAGGAGCACAGCCAGCACACGATCTGTTTTACTCCATTAAAAATAGCAAATGCAACTGATATATCACTGTTATGAATAATCTGTCCTATCATTCCACTGTAGAGTAGTAGAATCAACTTCACAAGTTTCCTTAGGCATCCATGTCTCAGAATGATTTAGAGAGTTTCCTTGTTTACAATGTCAAATGCCTTTGTCAGATCAGTGAAGACAGAATAAGAAGCTTGTTTGCTTGATGCACTTCTGCACTTGCTCATAGCAAATATCCTGTTTGCTATACTCCTTTCTGGCCGAAAACAAGTTTTTTAGACCTTCCTAGTCTTTCAACAGACTTTGCCCATTAGATTACAGCAATGGGGAGCATCCTGATTTAGAAGAACCATAAACTGACTTTATGGGCTGAAGAATGCTTGGCTGGCTGGCTGGGGCATTTTGCCCCGATTGAGGAACACTGCTCTGGTGATATGCATGTCTGCATAGCATTCTGCCTGCTCTGTCTTCCTCTGGTATATAAGTATATCTTTCTAAATTGTACTTAGAAAACTCTGACAAAACCTGCAAGTTATACTCTCATACAAAAAGTAGTCTTACTCCTTGATATTTTTGGAGATCCTTTTTGAGTTAAGGCATATTTGAAAAAAAATCCCCAATTTTCTCTAATAAAACAAGAAAAAATCCTGAAAATATAAAAAAAATAACTATAAAATAAGTTAATTAAAATAATGAATCTATTAAGACAAGGTGCACATTCATCCCAATCCTTTGTTTTAGAAACAGGAAGAGTTCTATCAACAGAGCATTGCAGTTCGCATAGAAAATGTACTCTCAGGTAAAAGAGCAAAGATTTGTCTTAGTACTAGCAAACTTCAGTTTTTAGAATCAAAAGACCTTCAAGAGGATTTTTTTTAAAGTTCATTCTCAGAATAAGTCTACTGAATATAGTGGTTAGTTAAAAACGAGACTGAATAGGCAATGAGACATTTTGTTTTCTCTTTTTTCTCTTCTTTTTCTTACTTCTCTTGCTACAATATGAACTATTCAGGAGACAAGGCCAAAATATATAACATTTTATTATGTTCATTGTTTACTCTTTCTTTATCTCTTTTCTGATGATTGACAGACTTAAGAAATTCCAGGTTTCTTAAGGTCTGCAGGTTATATTTTTATAGTAAAATTTAATATTTCTATTATATTGTTATTTAAAATTATTGTTCAGTTAATAAACAAAACTAGTGTATAAATATACTTTTACATGCAATAAATATATCGAACAACCATTTGGAGACTAAACATACTATGCATAATTTTATGTACTTAAGCAAAGAAAATCACCATCAGTAAGCATTGTTGTTCCAATTATGTTATTCAAATTCCAAGAATCTATAGACAAGAAATTGCTTTTCTATATAAAGTTGAAGGTTAACTATTCCTCATGTTTTCTGACTTTTTGGGCCTAGTAAATTACAATTAGTACAGCCTTGGCTTCTAAGGAGAAATTTTACCTTAAGAATCCTGTATACTACCAGGAGGGGAATGCTTTGACTGTCTAAATATAAATAGTTTAAATATAATACTTGCGATTTGTAGTTTTTAAAAATATAATACAATGATTATTAATTTTGTTGAGAAGTAATTATATTCAATAGGTCTGTCATGACATAATTTAAAAACACAATTGTATCACTACTTCTCTCTGATCCTGGCATACATAGCACATGATAAGCAACATCAGAAGAATCTCAAAAAACAGATCTTATGTATGTTATTAGAACTAAGCTAATCTCCAAATATTCCATTAGTAAGAGAACGTTACTTACTGTACTTACTGAACGTTCTTTCTCGGTGCGCTGCAGGTGAGTCCAAGTATTGGGTTCAACTCCTTCTGATTGGCCTGATACTGAATTGCAAAATCTTTGGCCACGCCCCCTCCTTCCGTCCGAGCTTCAGTTTTTTCAACGAACCTCAGCTCTGGAGAAGACATAGTCCAAGTGAAGAACAACCACTCCTGGACCCCGGACCAAGTCAAATCAGGGTAGGATTGGACTCACCTGCAGCACACCGAGAAGGAACGTTCAGTAAGTACAATGTCTCTTCTCCTGTGCGCTGCTTGGTGAGTCCAAGTATTGGGATATACCCAAGCTAAATCGATGTTGGGCAGGAGATAGAATGGTCCCGGGTTCCCTCGACTGGCAGGATGCGCTGTAACACTCGTCTCCCGAATGCTGCCTCTGCAGAAGCAAAAACATCCAACTTATAATTTCACACTAAGGGAGAAGGCGAAGCCCACATGGCTGCCCTACAATTTCCAGGATCGAAGCTTGAGTGGCCCAAACTGCCGTAGTGGCCGCACTTCTGGTGGAGTGTGCGGTGATGCGGCATGGAGTGGGCCAAGCTTGATGCTCATAGGCCAATGCAATGCAAGCTTTAAGCCAACGTCCAATGGTGGAAGATGATACTTTCTTACCCAGTGACCTGGGCTGGAATGAGACAAACAAGGCTTCTGAGCATCTGAAGGAAGCAGTCTGTTTAGTGTATTTCCGCAGAGCCCTACGAACATCTAAAGTATGCCAGCGCTTCTCCCGTGGATGCCTGGGATTCGGGCAGAAGTCCAGCAGAATAACTTCCTGCGCTCGGTGAAACCATGTATTGACTTTTGGGACAAAAGTTGGGTCCAAACGGAGGATGACTCTATCCAGATGGAAAATACACAGTCTGAACGCACCAAAAGAGCTGCCAGCTCCGAAATCCTATGTGCCGATGTAATCGCAAAGAGGAAGGCAATTTTAAATGTGAAAAGTCTGAGGGTGGCAGATCTCAAGGACTCGAACGGAGGTAATGTCAGTGCCTGCAACACGAGCGACAAGTCCCAGGTTGGATATCTGTGGACAGTCGGGGGTAAAAGGTTGTATACCCCTCTCAGAAAGGTATGTACCCTCAGGTGTTGTGAAAGGGGTACTGTATTGCCTGGCAGAATGATGGCCAAGGCTGCGACTTGCTGCGAAGACTGTTGGTCGACAATCCCTTATCCAGACCAAGCTGCAAAAAGTCCAATATCTATGGAACTGCCACTGATGTGAGAACTATCTTCGCTTTGGCACACCAGTGACAAAAGGAAGTCCAAGTGGCCTCATATATTCTGTTTGTAGATGCTTTGTGGGAGGCCAGCATTGTAGAAATCACCTTGCTTGAAAATTGGTCTCTCCTGAGGATCTCCCGTTCAAGAGCCAAACGGCTAACTGCAGCCATTGAGGGTCCGGGTGCTGAAGGGCCGTTTGGCTGAGGGATACCTTGCTCAGTGGCAGTCGCCAGTGACGACCCATGGACAGTGACATCAGATCCGCAAACCAGGGCCTTCATGGCCAGTGAGGTGCCACCAGTAATATGTCCACTCCTTCCTCCAAAACCCTCCTGATGACCTGTGGTATTAGGGGTATCAGAGGAAACTCATACAATAGCCCGGCTGGCCATGGGCAACAAAGAGCGTTGACTCCCTCAGCTGTTGGTGTCTGGAATCATGAAAAAAATCTTGGAAGATGAGTGTTGTGAGGGCTGGCAAACAAGTCCAGAACCGGCATCCGGAAGCGGTCTGTAATCTGGCGAAAACAGGTCTGGGTGGAGCATCCATTCGGACCGGTCAATAGTTGTTCGGCTCAACCAGTCAGCTTGGATGTTGGAGTTGCCAGAGATGTGCTCCGCCTTCAATGACAACAGATGTTTCTCCGACCAATGGCATAACTCCTTGGCCTCGCGCATCAGGATCCTGGAGTGAGATCCCCCTTGCCTGTTGAGATGTGCTTTGGCCATCACATTGTCTGTCAAGAGAAGTACGTGCTGTTTGTATAAATCCAATTGAAAGTGACTAAGTGCCAGATGAGCCACTCTCAGTTCCAGCCAGTTGATGTCGTTGCGTAAATCTTGCTGAGACCATCGGCCTTGGACCAATTTGGAACTCAGGTGCGCTCCCCAGCCAAATAAACTGGCGTCCAATGTCAGCACCTGTCTGGGAGGATCTTGAAACAGACACCCCTCCTTCATGGCTGCCGACGTTCACCAGGATAGAGAGTGAAGAACCTGCCTGGGTACTCTGATTTTGGCCACTGAATTGCTCTGGCCTGCCCTCTGGCTGGGTAGAAGGAGCTATTGTAGAGCCTGTGAATGCAACCGAGTCCAAGGGACTATAGCTAGGCAGGATATCATCTTCCCTAATAGGCGGGAGAGTAGTAGCAAGGGAACTAAGTCAAGGGACCTGACCTGTCCTACCATTTCCCTTATGCTGTCTCTTCTCTCCTGGGACAGGAAGACCTGAGATAATCGAGTGTCTATCACCACTCCTAGGTGAGTTAATCTGATAGATGGTGTTAATTGGCTCTTTTTCCAGTTCACAGAAAAAACGTGAGCCTGGAGAGTCTGGATCGTGAAGTGAAGGTCCTGTTCTGCCTGCTCTAGGGACGATGGCTGTATTAATATGTTGTCGAGATAACACTGCAGATGAATGGGCCTTGCCTGCAGACGTGCTGCTATTGCATCCAGCAGCTTGGTAAAGGTCCGCAGGGCTGAGGAAAGGCCGAAGGGCAGAACTTTGTATTGCCAATGCCGGCCGGCATAAGAAAATCTGAGGAATCTGCAGTGGGATGGCCTGATGGGGACATGGAGGTATGCCTCCTTCAGATTGATTGATGTCAAAAAATCCCCCTGCTGAATGCAACCCAGGATAGTGAGAAGAGATTGCATTTTGAACCTGTGGTACTTTATGTGTACATTTAGGTCTTTCAGGTTGAATATGGCTCTCTGGCTGCCCGAACTCTTGGGAACTAAAAAGAGTATGGAGTAAAATCCCCAGCCTCTCTGCCCCAAGGGCACCTGCTCTATTGCCTTGATGTCCAGTAGATGTTGAATCTCTGCCCTCATCATAGCCTTCCTGGTAGGGTCTCTGGGAACGGGACATTGTACAAATCTCCAAGGTGGTTTGGAACAAAATTCTAGGGTCAGTCAGAGCCTGATCGTTTAAATCGCCCAGGTATTGGTGGTGGAGTCTCTCCACTGGCTGGCAAACAATCTTAACATGCCGCCAATGGGGATCTGTGACTGAGAGTCATTTTGAGCGCCAGTAAGGCCGGTTACTGGCTCCTCTAAAGGACCTTCTGGACTGCAGTTGGCAAGACCTGTCTCTAAAGGCTGGTCTATCCTGAACCCTGTCACCACCTTGTGAATATTGCCTGTGGTACTGTGAGGCGGTGAATCCTGCCTCAGAGCCACGAAAGGGCTGACTCTGATAGAAGGGGGAGAATCTTCTGTCTGTTCGCTTGTAAGTGTGAGGGAGGACCTTACGTTTATTCTTCCCTTCTACTAGGATTGGATCTAACACATCCCCAAACAACTGGCGATCCTTAAAGGGAGCAGCAGCTAAATGCCATTTTGACTTCGAGTCACCTTGCCACTGTCTTAGCCATAACAATCTCCTGGAGGCAACATTGGAAGCCAAGGCTCTAGATGCAAATTAGGCTGCATTTGTACTATTATTATTATTATTATTATTATTATTATTATTATTACTACTATTATTATTATTATTTTGATTTTTATACCGCCCTTCTCCTTTTGGACTCAGGGCGGTGAACAGCCAAATAAAACATACACAAAAGTTAAAATGGTTTAAAAGTAATTAAATGAAATTTGGCCCATAATTTAAAACATTTCAATTTAAAATCAGTATCAACTTTAAAACCGAAATGGAGTCAGGCCAGCCCGGCTAACTGAAAAAAATAAGTTTTAAGGGCCCGACGGAAAGTCTGGAGGTCTGGGATTACTCGTATCTCTGGGGATAGATCGTTCCAGAGGGTGAATGCCACCACAGAGAAGGCTCTCCCCCTGGGGGTCGCCAGCCGACATTGTCTGGCTGACGGCACCCTGAGGAGGCCCTCTCTGTGGGAGCGAACTGGCAAGTGGGAGGCTATTGGTGGCAGAAGGCGGTCCCGTAAGTACCCCGGCCCTAAGCCATGGAGCGCTTTAAAGGTGGTCACCAACACCTTGAAGCGCACCCAGAAGTCCACCGGAAGCCAAAGCAGCTCGCACAGGAGAGGCGTCACATGGGAGCGCCCTGTCGCTCCCATAATCCCCCACGCGGCCGCATTCTGCACCAGTTGGAGCCTCCAGGTGCGCCCCAAGGGGAGCCCCATGTAGAGAGTGTTACAATAGTCCAGGCGAGAAGTGACAAGTGCTTGAGTGACCGTGTGTAAGGAGTCCCGATCTAGAAAGGGGCGCAACTGGCATATCAGGCGAACCTGATAGAAAGCCCCCCTGGCCACGGCTGTCGTATGCTCTTCTAAATACAGCCGTGCGTCCAGGAGGACGCCCATGTTGTGAGCCCTTTCCGTGGGGGCCAGTGATTCGCCCCCAATAACCAGCGATGGCACCAGCTGGCTATACCGGGACGCTGGCAGCCACAGCCACAGCCACAGCCACAGCCACAGCCACTCAGTCTTGGAAGGGTTGAGTCGAAGCCTGTTTCTCCCCATCCAGACCCGCACGGCCTCCAGGCAATGGGACATCACTTCCAAGGCATCGTTGGGATGGTCTGGGGTGGAGATGTACAGCTGAGTGTCATCAGCGTACTGATGGAACTCCACCCCAAAACCACGGATGATCTCACTCAGCGCCTTCACATAAATGTTGAACAGGAGGAGCGAGAGGACCGAGCCTTGTGGCACCACACAAACAAGGCGCCTCGGGGTTGACCGCTGCCCCCTGTCAACACAGATTGCGACCGGTCGGAGAGATAAGAGGAGAACCACCGCAAAACGGTGCCTCCCACCCCCAATCCCTCCAACCGGCGCAACATGATACCATGATCGATGGTATCAAAAGCCGCTGAGAGGTCTAATAGGAGCAGGATAGAGGAGTAACCCTTACCCCGAGCCCTCCAGAGATCATCCACCAACGCGACCAATGCCATTTCCATGCTGTACCTAGGCCTGAAACCAGACTGGAGCGGGTCTAAATAGACAGCTTCATCCAGGTACTGGGGAAGCTGCCACACCACCACACTCTCGACAACCTTCGCAATAAAACGAAGGTTGGAGGCTGGACGATAGTTAGCCAAAACAGCCGGATCCAGAGAGGGCTTCTTGAGGAGGGGCCTCACCATTGCCTCTTTCAAGGCGGCCGGCAGGACACCCTCACTCAAAGAAGTGTTAATAATCCCCTGGAGCCAGCCTCGTGTAACCTCCCGGGAAGCCAGCACCAACCAGGAGGGACACGGGTCCAATAAACATGTAGTTGTGTTCAGCCATCCCAAGATCCTGTCCACGTCCTTGGGAGCCACAGGATCGAACTCCTCCCAGATAACACTCACAAGACCTGCCTCAGTCATCTCGTCTGAACTAACCCAATCAGCGGCCAAGTCTTCCCAATCTGTGTTATTTTATCATACAGATACTGTACAAAATCCTCAGTTCGGCCCTGCAAGGGGTCATCCCATGCTCTCAGATGGAGGAGGGAGCGGGTCACCCTAAACAGGGTGGCTGGGCGATTATCTGATGACGCGATAAGAGCGGCAAAATAGCTAATTTCGCCGCTTTTATCGCTACTAGGTAGGTCTTAATATGAGACCTTACCAGTGTCAAGTCAGATTCATATCGGCTGGCCCTCCAACCGCTCTCTAGGCGTCTTTTCCGGCGCTTCATCTCCCTCAGCTCCTCGGAGAACCAAGGAGCTAAGTGAGTTCGGTGCCGGGTCAGAGATCGCAAAGGCACGACATGGTCCAAAGCCCCGGTGGCCGCACTATTCCAGGCGGCCACCAGGTCTTCAGCCGAATCGTGAGCTAGAGTCTCAGGAAATGGCCCAAGCTCCATCTGGAACCTATCAAGATCCATCAGGTGCCTGGGGCGGAACCACCTGGTTGGTTCCGCCTCCCTGCGACGGGGTGCGGCTGTCAGAAAGACAAGTCGAAGGAGCGAGTGGTCCGACCATGACAAGTGTTCAATGCCTATATCCCCTATATCAAGGCCACTCGACCACTGACCAGAGATGAAAACCAAATCCAGAGTGTGTCCACCTATGTGAGTAGGGCCATGAATTACTTGAGTCAGGTCCATGGCCGTCATGGAAGCCATGAACTCCCGAGCTACCTCAGACGTTTCACTGATAGATGGCAGGTTAAAATCTCCCATGACCAGAAGTCTGGGGGTATCAACCGCCACCTCGGCTATGATGTTGAGGAGCTCGGGTAGGGTGGTTGCCACGTGGCAGGGAGCCAGGTACGTGACCAACAAACCCATCTGCACCCCATGACCCCACTTCACAAAAAGGGACTCACAACTGGCTATCTGAGGTACAGTGGCCTTCCTCGGATCAAGACCTTCCTTTATAATGACCGCTACACCCCTTGCCCTGAGCTCTCGGCTGATGAAACACGTGGAAGCCTGGTGGGCACATATCCACAAGCGGAACCTCCCCATGGCCCAACCAGGTCTCCGTAATACCTGCCAGGTCCGCTCCCCCCTCTTGAATAAGATCACAAATGAGGGGGGCCTTATTTACTATGGACCTGGCTTGCATAACAACAGCCAGAGACTCGGGCCCTGAGACTCTAAGCAACCTGAGGAACGGGAAGAGCTAAGGGGGCCGGGGCATGCAATCGCTTGAAGATAGCAAGTGCGTGCCCCCACCACACGATGTGGCCCCCTGCTCCCACCATATCTGCCCCTCCCACTCAGCGTATTAATAGAAAAGCCCTCAACAGAGGGCCTTCCAATAGCCCTCTTACCCCAGAGTCCATACCCCCCGTGGCACCATTGACTGCCAGGCCAGTCCCCTTCCCCCGTGGGTTATCCCCCAAACCACATAACCTTCCCACCCCCCAGAACCCCTTAAAAATCTATTTAAAAATGTCCTTAAAAAACCCCTCAATCCCCTTTTTGCGTCATGCCACCTCTCGGGGTCCCAAAACCCATAATTAAGGTGGGCCTTCGATAACTTGGAGGGCCAAGCCTGCGAGAGGGGGGAATCTTGCAGCGCAAGAAGCTTGGACCTAGAATACATCCAAAAACACTGGAACAGTAGTACAGATATGGCCTAAACATGGCCTAGGGGTCCATAATGATAGTCTTAAACGTCCAGGAAACAAGGCTAGGTTAAACCGGGAGAATCACCACTACCCTCTCACGGTAGTGGATAGGAGTCCGCACGTTCTGTCCAACTGGGGGGGAATATCCAGACCACCCTCTCATGGCAGTTGGCCATACTAATCAAGGCAGATTGAAAAAGTCCAAAACCGCCCTCTCACAGTGGTTTGGGCATATTGGCCCTGAGAAGATGAAAAGATGAAACGTCCCATCAGTGGCGAAACGTAGTGTAGAATTGGCTCCATCAGTCCTCCCATACAGCCAGCGAGCAGGATGAAAAACGGAGCCGCAAAACTCCAGAAATAAGAGGGTCCATATTGATGTCAATCGGAAGTGTCTTACAAAGGCAGATGGAAACAGGCGGGGGGGGGGGGGGGACATCTCTATCAAGAGTACAGTGGCTGCCCTCCTGCCTGAAAATCAGTCGAAAGTGGTAGAAAGTGGTGGAAGGAGGGAGGATTGTCCCAGGCATCAGGGAAAACCACCATTCTGTCCGCCTTTTCAACCCTCCCTCTCCACCTAAGGTCTTCAGCAGCCACTCCGTTTGCAATCTTAGCCTCCAATGATGTCAGAAGAAGGACCTCGCCCCTGGAATTAATCTACAGGGGTTCTTACAGCTAAACCCTATCGATGTCAAAAACCATGGTGGAGGGTCCCCCACCAGCATAATGACCCTCGCCAACCTCAAACACCTGAGCTCCGGCCAACCCGCTAACCAACCGGGGCCTCGCTGGCACCCTCGGCGTTGCCGTCGTGAAGATCTCCAAATAGCCTCCCCGCCAGAATCTTCATCCCACAGATGCCCCCTACTTCCTTCCAGGGTATCTGTGGTCCGGCGAAAAGCAGTCCCAATGACACCGCAGCCAATGGCGCTGGTGCCGCCCGGCTGCAAAGCTCATAGGCCATCTGGTCCAAGTCAGGCCCACCGCCATCCACCGCCGCTGCTGCTCGCTGCTGACGCCGCCGCCCATAGTCGCCGCCGCCGTCTCTCAAAGCGACCAGCAATCCCTCTAAAGCTGACATTCCAGGAGCGCTTGAGAGCGCTGGAGAGCCCAAAAGCCCACCAACGCATCGGCTGCACGCTCCGCCAGCTGGGCAAGGGGTCATAGATGGTCAATGACCCCTACAGATCCCCCCCACAATGGCCAGCTGTAGCCATTGCTCACAGCGTTTCAGGTAGGACCGCTGTCTTGGACATGCGCAAATCATAATAGCATTAAATAGCATTTAAGGTTGCATCAGCTGAGTACTCAGTTGTAGCAATTAATTTGCTAATATCTTGCTGCAGCCAGGTGTCCTCAGGAGAGGCCCTGCCCTGCATCTGTTTTAACCACAAGAGGGAAGTCCTCGAGAAAAAGGAAGCAGCTGTTGCAGATCTTATGGCTCAAGCAGCTGCCTGATGAGTCTTGTGGGCCAATAACTCCGCCTTTCTATTCTCAGCCTTCAATCCCTCAACAGTATCTGAAGGGAGAATGGCAGTGGAAGCTAGGGTGGCAAGGGGAGCATCTACAGCTGGCACTCCTGTTCTGCAGTATACATACGCTTATCAATGCCACTAGGGGCTGGAATAGCGACAGCTTGATCCCATTGCCTCTGCACCACATTTACAAAGAACTTAGGAGATGGAATGATCTCTTGTGCTGTAACCTGCTCTGTAAAGAGACTGGCACAGGGATCCTGGAAGGGGAAGGATCTTGGGAATCAGAGATCTTGGGAATCAGTGGGATCACATGAGGAACTTCCCTTTCTGCCCATATTGGCAGTAGTCTTGGCCTTAAGCAATAAGGTCTTAAACAGGGTGGGGCAGAAGAGGCCCGAATGGCCTGATCTATCTGGAGAAACTCCTTCCTCCTCAGAAAGCTCAAAATCCTTCAATTCTTCCTCTCTTTCCAGCGAAGCCTTGCTGTGAACAGATGGGGATGGAGAGTGTTGATCCACATAATAAATTCTATCATAATGCTGAGGCTGGACTCTGTCCTAGCAGGAGCTACCTCTGAGGGCCCTAACCACCCCCTCTGATTGAGTGCATCATCAATGCCTTGAGCAATAGTCTGTGCAATGGCACTGCACAATTCAACAGACAGAATTTGCTCAGAACTACCCTGAGGATGGATTCCAGCTGCAGTGGGTGTAAATGTCACAGAAAGGGGGGGGGGTGAGACCTGGGGCCAGACCTTGGCACTACTCCTGAAGTAGAAGATAAAGGATCCTGATCATTTCCTCCCTGTGGGAGAATATCCTGAGACTGCTGTGATTCGGTAATCAAAGTGGGAAACCAATTCATCTGATCTTCCTGCACTGGCATTGGCAGAGAAGGAGCTAGTGTAAGGCTAGGTATATTAGCACTACCAGAACTCCTTGGGGCATTGGCAGCTTCTGCCTTCTTTTGAGCTTTAGCAAAATGCTTTTCCAATGCCTTTTGCTTTCTCTCAGCATCTTTATCAGAAGAAGAGGATTTAGACTTCCTAGCCTTAGATCTGGTGGCAGGACCTTTGTCTTTATCTCCAAATCTAGCCCTCTTAGGGTCAGAACACCCAGGGGATGAATCAGCATAATCTGAATTATCTGAATCCCGATTGTTAGGCATAGCTGGGAATCCTTAATGAAGGCTTGGTAAATCCCAGAATAAATCAATATCCAAAGTGGACGCTATCACGCAATAATCGCTTATATACTGACTGTGCAGTTCAAGTTTTAATAAAGAAGCGCCAAACAGGCAAAACAGCTTGTAAGCGCAAGGCCGGCAAACAATATGGTGGCAGGGGCAGAAAGGGCACAAAATTCGCCAAAACGGCTACAAACGCCTGCCCAATGCACGCAAAGACTGGCAACACAGTCCACAAGTGCTTTCCAGGTGCCTTCCAAGCTCCTACCCGAAGCCTCGGTCGTTGGAAGAATCAAAATTGCTGCAGCACTTCTCTCGGAGCTCGATCTCCGAGCAGCAAGCGGCAAAGCAATAAGAAGAGCCGCTTCCCACAAAATGGTGGCTATTGGCTCAGATCTCCGCGCGGCTTCCAAACCTCTCTTTGCCGAAATCAGCAAGCAGCCATACTCTCCAAGTGATTTATGAGGATTCCAGCTGTTTTCAGCTGCCGCGCTGCCTCTGGGTCGTCTGGTAAGCCAGAAGTTGACCTCATGGCAATGGCACCCACTGCGTAATCACAGCTCCGATCTAAGCTGTATACAATAGTCGCTCGCTCAACCACACCACTCTCTTAAAGAGACAAAACCTAATTTTTATTTTTTTAAAAAATTCCAATGAATTCTAATTATTAATTTATTAGGAGCAACTCAGAATATATCTATCTAGGTTGACTCAGTTGAAAAAACTGAGGCTCGGCCAGAAGAAGGAGGCGTGGCCAAAGATTTTGCAACTCAGTATCAGGCCAATCAGAAGGAATTGAGCCCAATGCTTGGACTCACCAAGCAGCCCACAGGAGAATGCACATATGTTAAAAGTATTTTTTTACATTTAATTTTTGAAGTGTAAGCAAATGCAGAATATAGGTGAGTGATAAACAAGATAGAGGCTCTAATAATCTTTTTTTAAAGAACTAGAAACTCAACATTTTATTGCAGCAAAAAAGTAGATCTTAAGAGATTTAAATTAATAGTACACCTATAAATAGGTATTAAATATAATTATTTAATTTATATGATATGTATAATAATTTATATAAGAATATAATTTATTCTTCAATTTTCCCAAAACCATTTATTTCTTTGACTTCCTTGTTAAATAATTAATCTGAGTGAAATAATATAGATAATGAACTCAAGATAACAGTATTAATCACTTTCCTTGATATTGACAAAGTATTCTTTGTCAATACTTGCAGAAAATACCTGTAACTGACATACTTTTCAAACAGAGCATTTCCTTGGAGTAAAAAAAATCCCAATAAAATTTTGGGACATAATTGTTACAAAGATAGTAAAAGAGAATAAAATACTGTTTGGTAACAACTGATTTTTACCTTCAGTACTTAAGCCTGGACTTGAAGTGAATTTTGCTACATCGACAATCTTGACAGCAAACTGTTGCCCAGTTTCTCTGTTGATACATCGCCGCACAACACTGAATGGACCCCTAGAAAGAACAACATTGCTCAATTAATGTAAACATTCAGAAATCTTTTTTTCCCTTACAAGTTTATTATTTTTCATTGAATTTGCATTTCAAGAAGTATAAATTGTTACAAAATAATGCTGTTTTGTAAAACTTTTTAGAGAATTATAGCACTTTAATGATCTTTGCTTTTAAAATAAATGAAAAGCCCATATAGTTGGCATTTTAATCCTGCACTGCTTTGTAATGTATCAGCAACAGAGCAAATAATTTAAATAAGATTTTGTTTTTCAAGAAAATGACATAACACAAGTCTATTTAACAATAAAGTGGAATTTCATGAAAACAGTCATGAGAAATAATATATAAATCAGATCAATAGGATTAAAAAAAGATTGCTGCAAATTATAAACGTGTAACATTCTGATTAGGGATTTTTCCCTTCTAGTAGGGAAATGGTGGCCTGAGCAATTCCTTCAGAACTGAAGATGAGGCAACAATTGAATTGGGGCTCAGGCAGGATTCCTGTAACTTGAAGAATTCTCCAGAATCAAAAGGAATCCCAGAAATTGATGTACTTGTCCATCAAGACTGCTCCTTGAAAGAAGATTGTGAAAAGAAGGTTTTTACAATCAGCTGGTGAGTCAAATGGCTGGGAGGTAATTTCTTACAGCAATTTCAAAGCTGTAGCAAAGCAGAAGAAAAACAGACACTATAACTGACACCCCATTTCTAAATCACTTCATTATAATTTATTATTCTTTCAGTTTGAGAGGCTTAATATAATTAATATGTCCTTTTGGAGATTTTCAGTATTTTAATTTAGTATTATTTTCAGTATTATAAAAAAGCTGACATGGATATTGTGTTATTTGTCTAGCAAAAAGGTGAAGGTTTAGATTATCAGCTGTTTTCTAAAGAAACAATATATATATATGGATGATTAGTTTATTTTTTGGTGAATCTGTGTTTATGGTACCAGATCTTGGAATTTTTGAGTGTAAACTTTTGTAGGAACTTTGTATTTTTTCTATTGACCCCTGTGCTGACTAATGTGGATTTACAAATAAAAGTAATGGGAGAACTTTCCTTTGAAACCCCCCCCCCTCCCTTTATTCTATTTCCAGCGAGGCTGTTAACTGCAATTCATATTCTGGACATTAGAGTGCACTATTTACTATGGCTATGGAAATATCACAATTTTGTAGGTCTGAGGAGCACAATTTTTGCAAGAAACCATATAAGAAAAAAAGGATGTAAATTATTTGAAATGTAAAACTTTGGGTGAAGAATTTAGATTAGCAGGTTTGAAAAATACTAATGGAGTTGTTTTGTATTTTAAACTACAACTGAAACCATAAGTTTTCTTCTCTTGTGAGTATGGTGTAAGTAAAGTAGCATAGTGTAGTGTAGCTGGAAGGGACCTTGGAGGTCTTCTAGTTCAGCTCCCAGGAGAACCTATACCAGTGATGGTGAATCTTTTAGGGACCAAGTGCCCAAACTGCAACTCAAAACCCATTTATTTATTGCAAAATGCCTACCAGTGGTGGGATTCAAATAATTTAACTACCGGTTCTTCCTAATGACTGGGTGGGCGTGGCTGGGGGTGTGTCATGTGATTGAGTGGACTGACTGTGGACATTAGCCTACATCACTAATGGGAGTGGTGCCTGTATGACACAGGCAGGATTGGGGAGGGAATCCAGTGGCCTCCGGTGGGTGGGACGGGAGGAAAGATCCAACCTGTTTGTGTATGTGTGTGTGTGTGTGTGTGTGTGTGTGTGTGTGAGAGAGAGAGAGAGAGAGAGAGAGAGAGAGAGAGAGCACACACTGCCACCAGCCCTGATATGACTCTCCAAGATTGGATTGGATCTCTCTCTCTCCTTCCCTGCCTGCTTTAGGCAGACTTAGAAAGTCTACCAGGCCCAGCATGCTGCAGATGCCCCTCGCTCACCCCTTTGCCTGACTTTCCTCTTCCGCGGTCTCCTCGGTGCTCGCTCATGTTCTCCCTCTCCAGTCTAGCTTGATGCAGGCAACAGCACAGCTCACATTGCCCTTTCCAAGCCCACTGTCGGTGAAGCTGGGCACCGGTGAGGGCTTTTTGCCTAGCTTAGTCTGGCTGTCAGGGGGAAAATGGACGGGGGCTGGGGAGGAAGCTTGTGTCAAATTAGACTGGGAAATCTGGCTGTGAGAGGAAGAGAAGCAGGGTGTGCCGTACCCAGATGCTTCCCAGGTCCCCTCATCCCAGAAGCAGCAATCTTGCACTCTCCCCTCTCTTCTAGCCCCCTTCTTCACGAGATCACCCAGCAGTGGGAATGGAGAGGGAGAAGGGGACGGCATTTCTGTGTGCTGCCGTTTCTGTGTGGCACTCTCCCCTCAATGCTAGCGGCTGCCATTGCCCCCTTCTCCCTCTCCATTCCCACTGCTTGGCAATCTCGTGTGAAGAAGCGGGCTAGCTTCCTTGCCAACTTCTCTCTTTAGTGGACTGTTTCTTTTGACTTTTTTTTAGTTATTAATATGTTGAAATAAACTTTTTAAAATATATATCTTTGACTTTTGTTGCAAGTCTTTGTTCATTCTGAGCCTTTGCTTTCCTGACTTCATCTTTGCATGTTCTGGCTATCTGCTCATAATCAGCCTTAATTATGTGTCCCTCTTTCCGTTTTTTGTACCTGTCCTTTATGTCTTTCAATTTGTCAGAGATCTTTATGCAGCCATGCTGGTTTCTTCTTGAATTTGTTTTTTTCAGTGGTATTGTGTTGGACTGAGCTATTATGATCATATTTTTTCAGAGTTTCCCACGTTTCTTGAGTTGTTTTCCCCTTTAGGATTCTCATCCATGGAATCTTTCCTAGGCTCTCTCTGAGTTTGTTAAAATCAGCTCTTTTAAAGTTTAAAACACTGGTTGGATTATTTTCTATTGCTTGTGTTTGCATTATATTGAATTCCAGTATGATATGGTCACTTTCACCCAAGGTTTCGGCAACTTCAACACCCTCTATCATTTCTTCTCTATTAGTAAGAATTAGGTCCAGTATAGCTTTACTTCTAGTTCCCTCCTCTACCTTTTGGATGACAAAATTGTCAGCTAGGTTGGTTAGGAATCTGTTTGATCTCCCACTCGCTGCAGAGTTTATCTCCCAATTGATATCTGGATAGTTAAAGTCTTCCATTTCTACTGTACTGTTCCTACATACATTTGTTAACTGGTTGGCCAAAAATTCATCTATTTCTTCTGATTGGTTGGGTGGCTTGTAATATACACCTATGGCAATGTCACTTTCCCCCCTTTTTATATTGACCCATATACATTCTGAAGGGGTTTTATCTTTGATCATTTGCATTTCTGTAGATATGTAGTGAACCTTTACATATAGTGCAACTCTATCTCTTTTTGTAGATTTGTTTGTTTTGAACAATTTGTATCCATCTATCAGTATATTCCAGTCATGGGTTTCATCCCACCAGGTTTCTATGTCATACTTACCCTCGTGTACTATTGCTTCTAGTTCATTCCTTTTGTTCCCCAAGCTTTGAGCATTTGTATATAAACATTTAAGATTTTTATGCCTGTCCATGGGTATGTTTCCTGCACATTAAAATTCATTTTGTTGGATAGGGCCCATTGTTCAAATTCTATGCCAAAATTTGAACAGAGACTAATACTGTCTACAATGGTTAGAATGCTATATTGCGGGCTAATTCTACTGATTTCCAGGGGTTCAATCCTGACCAGTTCAAGGTTGACTCAGCCTTCCATCCTTCTGAGGTCGGTAAAATGAGGACCCAAATTGTTGTAGGCAATATGCTGACCCTGTAAACTGCTTAGAGTGGGCTGTAAAGCACTGTGAAGCGGTATATAAGTGCTATTGCTATTGCCAAAGGAAGGACAAGATTTAACTTCAACTAAGAATTATAGCAATAGCACTTAAGACTTATATACCGCTTCACAGTGCTTTACAGCCCTCTCTAAGCAGTTTACAGAGTCACCATTTTGCCCCCAACAATCTGGGTCCTTGTTTTACTGACCTCGGAAGGATGGAAGACTGAGTCAACCTTGAGCTCGTGAGATTCGATCTGCCAAACTGCTGGCAGCCGGTGATAAGCAGAAGTAGCCTACAGTACTGCATTCTAAGCACTGTGCCACCGCGGTTCATTATAAGCAGATTTCATTGTTAATAATATTTTACATCAATATTGGCTGATAGATTAAAAAAAATTACAAGACTTTATTCATGATGATTACTGTTTTTTAACTAAAGAATAATTAAGAGCTAACATGGGAATTCTGTTGAATAGAATACTTTACAACAACATAATGGAAAGGCAGGATATGTCACAGGTCCCACCTTTTAAGGAAGTACACCAGATGAGACCTAGAAGTAGGTCCTTCCCTGTAGTGATTCTTTCCCATTGGAACATCTATAATTAAAACCGGAAGTTTTCCTTTTAGGCTTAATGGATAAAAAGACTGAAAACATGGGACTTTGTTTTTATGACAACACAGTATGCACAAAGGTGGAAAGTTATATAAGTCCCTACAATGGAAAAATGGATGGTGAGGTTAATGGAATTGGCTGAGATGATAAAATTGATTACTTTTATTAAAGAAAAGACCTTGTCTAGCTTTGTCTTTACCTGGAAATCACTTGGACTTATTACTATTCTTTTTCTAGTTTCCCCCTTTTATTCTTTTTCTAGCTCTCCCAATTTTAGTTTCTGAACTTTTCTTTTTTTTTTACAGGTGGTCTTCAACTTACAACAGTTCATTTAGTGACCAAAGTTACAACAGCACTGAAAAAAGTGACTTGTGATCTTTTTCACATTTATGACCACTGCAGCATCCCTATGGTCATGTGATCAAAATTCAGATGCTTACTTATATTTTTTTTAAAATTTGATTTATATGCCGCTCTTCTCCAGAGACTCAGGGCGGCTTACAATGCATTAAGCAATAGCCTTCATACTTTTGTATATACTTATACAAAGTCAGCTTATTGCCCCACAATCTGGGTCCTCATTTTACCTACCTTAGAAAGGATGGAAGGCTGAGTCAACCTTGAGCCTGGTGAGATTTGAACTTGCAGTAATTGCAGGCAGCTGATGTTAATAACAGTGCTTTAGTCTGCTGCGTCACCCGGGCTCTGCAACTGCAACGTCCTAGGGTCATGTGAACACCTTTTGCGACCTTCTGACAAGTGAAGTCAATAGAAAAGACAACAATTGTGTTGTCTTTTAAGTTAACAACTGTGTTATTAACTTAACAAGTGCTGTGATTCACTTAATAATTGTGGCA
This sequence comes from Ptyas mucosa, assembly GCA_012654045.1. NCBI lineage: Eukaryota > Metazoa > Chordata > Lepidosauria > Squamata > Colubridae > Ptyas > Ptyas mucosa. The sequence continues at coordinate 38,638,794 of WNWU01000016.1, read as the reverse complement.
AGAAAGGTCATAAAATGGGGAAATTGTGATCATAAGTTGAGGTCTGCCTGTATTTCCTATTTTCCTCTCGTTGAAATGTAATAAAGTTTATTAAAAATGATGAAGGGATTTTTGCCATTGTGACTGCTTGAACTAGTCCTGCAGTTTTGTTAGTAAGATTTTCAGAAGTGGTTGGCCACTGACATCTTAAGGCTGAGAGAGAATGCTGGCTCACCCTACTAATTTTGTGTCTAAAGCAGGATTAGAACTTAAAGTCTATTGGTTTTGAGACTAGTGCCTTTAACCACTATATGATTTTCACTAAGAATTTACTAAAAGAATACAATAGAACTGGATTGTCTTATAATTACAGAGAATAAAAGGAAAAACTTGATGTCTTAAAAATAAAATTTCTGCTCCTGTTGTATTTCATGCAAAAGTGTTATGAGTTTGACAAAAATAACTCAATAATGTTGGCAAATATGCTAAAAAGAAAGAAAGAAGTTTCATTACAGAGAGTCCATGATTGCCTATTTGTTCAATAACTGGAGTTATGATGCTGCTGAAAAAGATTTGCAATCTCTCCTCAAACTTGCAGCCATCACAATATTCCCATAGACACACAATTGTGATTTGGGTGCTTCACATTCAGTGCACATTTACAACAGTCATAGTGTCCTACAATCATGTGATTATTTGCGACATGGCTATAAACAAACAAGCAAGCAAACAAACAAAGTCAATGGGAAAGCTGGAAGGAAGTTGTAAGTTGCAGCTACATGACATCATACTTAATGAACATGGGTGATTCATTGAACAACTGCAGCCAGAACTGATGAATTGATATCATAAATTGAACACAATCATGTGATGTTTCACTTTATCACAGCATCATTTAACAACAGAATTGCTAGATGTGGTTGGTAAGTGAGGATTATCTCTAAAGTCATTGAGAATACTAATGGTCAGGTTGCCACTAAGAATTTATCAATTTTTAAAAATAATTACCTAGTTTGGCAAATTCAACGTTTGCTAAAATTAATCAATATTTACATAGTTTAAATTTCTAGAATTTTCCACAGAAGATACTCAGTAAATAGATGTTCCTTTCTTCTTTATGTTTATCTGTAAGATTTTTAACTATTACTTTAGTTTTTTTCCTTATTTATTTTCAGTCTTGCCAATTCTCCATGTTCTTCTATTCTTTTCATTAACTTATTGCCAGTTTCCAATGGTTCTAAAATAAATACCAAGTCTGCAAATGCTTGTAATTTATATTTTTCCCTTTTTATTTCTATGCCTTTTATTTCTGGATCTTGTCTAATGTTTCTATTTAGCACTTCCAATGTTAATTTAATAGTAATGGGGACAAAGGACATCCTTGTCTTGGGCCTTTTTTAATATAAAAATTCTCCGTACAGACCCCATTAACTATTACATTTGCCATTTGTTTATAATAAATTGTCTTAATCATATTTATGAACTTCTCGCCAAAATCCATACAATTTAGTTATAACATAAATTGCCAATTTATGTTGTCAAAGGGTTTCTGTGTGTCTAAGGAAATCAGCGCCATTTGTTTTTCAGAGTGGACTTCATAATACTCCAATGTGTCTAGGATGAATCTTACATTATTTTTAATTTGTCTTTTTGGTAAAAATCTGTTTTGGTCCGGGTGAATAAATTCATTGAAGAATCTTTTTAGCCTTTCTATCATTATTGATGGGAATATTTTATAGTCTGCATTTAATAATAATATTGGCCTGTAGTTCTTTATCTGTCTCAGATACAAATCTTCTTTCGGAATTAGGTTCACATTTATGTGAAGCCGCTGGGCGAGATCATCCGTGGTTTTGGGGTGAGGGTACATCAGTACACTGATGACACTCAGCTGTACATCTCCACCCCAGACCACCCCAATGATGCCCTTGACATCATGTCCCACTGCCTGGAGGCCATGCAGGTCTGGATGGGGAGAAATAGGCTCAAACTCAACCCTTCCAAGACCCGTATATTAGTTTCTATCTCTATCTCTTGTACATTGGTCCTTAATTCTGGTGATATCCATATCATGTCAATTCTAGACCATGATTAGTGCCTATTTGAATAAAATGTATATTGGTTTTCCCCCAGGTTCATTTTTTTCCAAAGATCCTGTATACATGTTTCTTCTGCCATTTTAAAAAAGGTCTTAGGAAGAATCTTTCTTGCCTTTTCCCCCAGATTTACTACTTTTATAATCAAATTTTGCGTCTACAATTGCATGAAAGTTTCCTGCAACAAAATGTTTTCATATTCCATTACTAATATCGTCATGTAATTTTTTGATAAAATTATTCTTATTATTTGGTGCATATATTGCTATCAAAAATATCTGTTTCTGGTTCATCACAATCCCCACCATTAAAATTCTTCCTTTGTCATCCATATATATTTGTTTGGTGTTTATTGTTTCTTTAATATATAAGGCTACTCCTCTTTTCTTTTGTTCTGCTGAAGAGAAATATAGCTTCCCAATTTTAGGACACTCCAATAGTTTACTGTGTTGCTTTTTTATGTGAGTTTCCTGAAGGCAAATTATATCTACTTTTAGCTTTTGTAATTGTGTATATATATATTTCCTTTTTATGGGAGAATTCAATCCATTTATGTTTATTGACAACATCTCGCTTTCCCTTTCCATCTCCTTTACTTATATATAGATCTTATTCTCCTAGTTGTTATTTGTCTTTGGTCCTTTGTTCTTGCTCCTTCTCGTTCTGCTCTCTCGACTTCTTCTTGCTGTACATTGGTCTCTTCTCTTGTTGATTCATCTTGTCTTTGACACTCCATTTCTCCTCTTATTTCTTGTCCCTCATTTACAACAATGTAACTGTCATAAAATTCTAGTCCTTTTGTCTATCGACTATAGCCGTGATGGCGAACCTATGGCACGGGTGCCACAGGTGGCACGCGGAGCTATATTGGTGGGCACGCGAGTGTTGCCCTAGCTCAGCTCCAGTGCACATATGCACAGCAGCCAACTGATTTTCAGGCCTTCCGGTCCCACCGGAAGTCAGGAAACTGGCTGTTTCCGGCCTACAGACAGCCTCCGGGGGGGATGGGGAAGGCTGTTTTTGCCCTCCCCAGCCTCCTAGAAAGCCTCTGGAGCCTGGGAAGGGGAAAAAATGGGCCTACCGGGCCCACCGTGCCATCACGTGCCAAAAGCAGGGGGAAGTGGGGGGTCACGTGTGGGAGGGCAGGGTGCATTGAATTATGGATGTGGGCACCCGCACCTGCGACCCCCCACGCTCCCCCCACTTTTGGCACGCGACGGCAAAAAGGTTAGCCATCACTGGACTATAGTCTATCTTTTACCATCCCAATTAACTAGTACTCCCTCTGGTATTAATCTAAAATTAACATCTCTTTTGATCAATTTAGTAGTCAAAAATTGATATTGTTTGTGTAGATCTCTTATCCTCCTAGGAATCTGTTTCAGGACCACAATTTCTTTCCCTCTGAATTGCAATGGTTCATCTCTTGCCCTTCTTAATATTTCATCTCTTGTTGATTTTTTAACAAGTCTCACATGTACCTCCCTTGGGACCAGAAGTGGGTTTTGGCAGGTTCTGACCAGTTCTGGAGAACCGGTAGCAGAAATTTTGAGTAGTTCCGAGAACCGGTAAATACCACCTCTGATTAGCCCCGCTCCCATCTAGTCTCTGCTCCTGAGTCCCAAATAATTGGGAGGAAATAGGGATTTTGCAGTAATCTTCTCCTGGAGTGGGGAGGGAATGGAGATTTTACAGAATCCTTCCCCTAGAGTGGGGGTTGGAATGGAGATTTTACAGAATCCTTCCCCTGCAATGCCCACCAGCCACACTCACCAAGCCATGCCATGCCCACCAAGCTACACTCACAGAACCAGTAGTAAATATTTTTGAATCCCACCACTGGTTGGGATCTTATGTCTCCTTGCATAGCTTGCATTTATTCTAAATATTTCCTCTACCTCCGCCTCCATCTCTTGCTTTCCTATCTCTAGAACTTTCGCCAACAGCTCTATCATCTTCTGGGAGGTCTTCTTTATCCGCTTTTATGTTTTGGAATCTTAGGATATGGGCCACTTTCTCGATATCTAGGATTATAACTCTCTTCCAGGTCCTTATTTGCTTCTGTCAATTTTTGATTTATCTCCTCCACTTTTTTCTTGCCTTCTTCCGATTTCTCTTCTGTTTTCTGAATCTTTTGTTCATTTTTTGTTATCATCTGCTGGAAGTTTTCTAGTCTTGTATCCATATTCTGGGTCTGTTCCTTTATCTCCCCCAGATCGCTTTTCATCTCATTATGATTTTTTTTGTCATAGTCTCTTGAATAGATTGAAGCACTGATCGTATTTCTTTTTGGAATATATTTATTTTTCTTGTTGTAACATTGTCTCTATTGATCTTTGATTCGATGGGCTTGATATAGCCGATGATAGTGTAAAGGATGCTTTCTTTCCAATTTTGGTTAAATTTGGGGCACTCATCATTTTATTTTTCTTTCTGTATTCGATCTACCTTGTATTTTATAGTTTTTAATCTTACAGTCTTATAGTCTTACACTCATACCAATCTATATATTAACTGTATTACAACATATAATACCTTGTAACCTTCAGTTACCTGAACAATACCCTATTACAGTTTCCGCAAATTTTCAACTTACATAAATTTATTAAAAAAAGAAAAAAAGAAAAAAAAGAAAAACCATCTAGAGTCAGGTGTATTGTCATTCAACTTTTCCTTTAGATGTCTTGTTTAGATATATTGTCTTATTTCAACTTTTCTTCTTTTTTCTCTCAAAATGTTATGTCACTCGATGATTATAATCCAAATTGGCCCACCAAAATCCCCAATATCCCAATAATCCAATGGACAAAAGATCCAATTCAGTCAGTCACTAAATTACTCTGTCAGGCATTATTTGTAATGAAAAATGGCCCACCAAATTACCCAGTGTCTCAGTAATCCAGAAAGGGTCAAAAAGCCACTTCGTTCAGTCACAAAGCAATTCAAAACATTTCCATTCAGTCAGCAATATTTATATTCCACCAAGATCCAAAGGACTCCCAAAAGCTCACCATCTGTCCCTAAACAACACGTAAAGCAGCTTTGCAGCTGTTCCTTATCTCTGTCCCCTTATCGAGTTCAGGTTTGTTTTCTTTCTTTCATTTCCAGTATTTACTTCAAGTTGTGTAATATCTTCTCCCGCCAGTAGGTGTTATCCCAGCTCTTACTCTTCCAACTTATTCAGCAAAGATTTAGTCTCTTTTTGTTGGACCATTTACTTTTCCAATTTAAAAAGAGAAAAATACTTTCCAATATCTTAAAGTTACTTTTCCAAGTATTATAATCTGCAGTCTGGTTTTTTCTTTATGATTTAATATTCCCATTATAATTCTTACTTTTTTCTGGATCTGTCTTCTGTCTCGCTGCTTCTTTTAGAGGTGGGAATAAAATCCCTTCCTCTTCTCTTTAAAGAGTCCCACTTTTCTAAAGGTTTCTTTATTCAGGAGTGATCTCTTACGTAGAAATCGAAAAAATTCTCACCCAGAACTAGTATGCTGTTCACAAATTGCTAAGTCTTATTTTCTTCTGTCCGGGTTGTCACAGCTGTAATGTCTGTCTCTTTTTGCATCCATCAGAGGGTGCCTTTGGATCTAGAGGGAGGACTGCCATCCCCACGTGATCGACAAAGGGTACCTCCTTTGTTTGTCACCCCTCCAGGGTGACTTTGGTCCCATAGGAGCTCCTGATGGATGGAATCAGCCAGGTTTTGCGGAGAAAGATGTTCCTTTCTTTAATATAGAGATTACAGACACTTTCAAGAACATCAGAGGAAATCTCCAGAGCCAAATGGACTGACAAAAATTTTACAATGAATTTAAAAATGAACTTATGTCCATCAATACATGGTAACAAACTGCAGCAGGGTGGTTTTCTTCTAAATTATGGGAAAGATTCAAAGATAATTTTATTTCCTAATCTGGGCAAAAATCCACAAGAGCTAACTGCTTATAAACACCTTTTACATCTTTTTTAAAAAGTGGGGGAAGCCCAGTGCAGGCCATGAGGGTGTCAGCCTCATGCTGCTTGCTTGCTTTAGGCTGCCATTGTAACGGGATGGGGGAGTTATTGATGGTATTTGGGAGGGGGGGTAGTGAGCTGATGAAGACATCTCGGAAAAGGGAGAGATATTCTTGCCGTTTCTTTAACAGCTGCAGAGAAGAACTGATAACTGCTAAGGTCAACCATTCCAGCATACCAGATAGATGGGGCCGCCTAAAGAAGTACCCCACATGACACCTTGGGGAGATGTGGATTGGACATTTGCCTTGGGACTGTGGGGGGAGGGATCTGGGGGATGTATTCAATATGTAATTTTTGCGCCTATTGCCTCAGACTTTGCTTTTCTTCCACTGCATTCAGTTCATACTCAGTAAAAGTACCTTTCTCTATAAACATGGAGTTGCGGTTTTTCTTTCTTGAGCTTTGAACGGAGGAAAGCCTGACATTAAGCTAAGTCTGCTTTAATAGCCATCCCGGAGAAACCTCTACCGTGGGAGCTGAGCCAAGAATGTCTGATCAAAACAGCGAACAAGAGGGCATGGGAGCTGCTGGATCCACCTCTCCTCTAACCAAATGAAGTGGGGAGATTTTGGACTGGATGTATGAATTAGTTTGAAGAAAAGCCAGACAGAGCTAGGTGGTCACTGGGCGTGGGAAGGATGGACCCTTCAGAAGGAATACCCTCAGGGGTGACGGTTACCAGATGCCGGTGGGGAAAGGCAGCTTGGCAGGAAGAAGACAAAGACAACCTCCTGTTGACTCAAGCCTTGCAACTTCTGAGAGAGACTTTTGAAAGCCGGAAAATCCATGAAAGGTATGCATTGCCGGTCCAGACGGAGACTGAACAACTAGGTGGGGGGAAGCTGCGGCTACAGAAGTTCCCAGAGTTCAGCCAGAGAGAGAACAAGCAGCCGGGGTTCAAGCTGCGGCTGCAGCCCAGGGCCCCCGTGTGTGAGGGGGGCAGGAATAGCGAGACGTCAAATTCCAAAGGCTCCTCCACTTAACGTAAAATACGGAGGGGACCCCAAGAGATTGGCATTCTTTCTGTCCCAAGTGTGGAACCACATGGAGGAGTATGGGGGGGGGGGATTTCCCATCAGATGCTGCCTGTGTGAGATGCGTCACCATGGACCTGTAAGGAACTGCTGCTGACTGGTGGATGGGCCTCCATGATGAGAATTCTCACCTGCTGAGGAATTATGACCAGTTCATGATGGAACTCAGAGGGCGTTTCAAGGACCCTTTAGCTGAGCGGAAGGCCAGAATCAGGATGAAGTTGATAACTCAAGGGCAGAGATCGGTGGCTGAAGAAACCCAGGAGTTTCGTGAGCTGGTGCGCCACATGAGGGGTCGTGCCAGGAAGCCCTGATGGAATGTTATAAGGATGGCCTCAATGAGGATGTCCACAGGGCATGCTGCTCCTGTGCCCCCCCCCCGAGACCTGCAACACTGGTACGTGATGGCAGCCGATGTGGAAATTGACCTGATTGCTGATTGCTGTCGAGGAGGGAGGGTCTGTCTGGAACAAGCTGTCCCCTGCCCAACAGAAAGAAGGCCCTAGAGCATCCAAAAGAGGGTCAGTAATAATCCACATAATCCATGCTTCCAATGTGGGAAGGAGGGCCACCGGGCTGCTGATTGCTTCTCCAAGCCTGCTTCCAAGTCGACCCCTACTGGTGGGAAGAAAACTGACCAGCCTCCAGCAAAGAATTGTGAGACGGCCCTGAAGGGGGTGGAAGTAGTTGAGTTCACTTCCCCAGGCCTGGGGAAGTTGGGAATTCTGACCACTGCTGATGACAGTGATGTCAAATCTGAATCCACCAATGACTCCCTGGTAAGTCAGCGTGGGGGGCCCATGACCATCCCAGTTGAATTAAGGGTGCTTTCTTCCGAGGCCCAGGGGAAGACGCTAGCCCTCATAGACTCTGGATGCACCAGGTGTGTCATCAGCCGAGTTGGTGGACAACCTGGGGCTGAGACTAAAAACCTTGAAAGTGCCCATCGCATTTTGTCAGTTGGATGGGGCAGTAGCAGGGGGTGGGGCAGCCCACTTTGTGACCAAACCGATTGAAATGTGGATGGGGGACCGAGAGGTATTGAGTTTTATTGTGGCCCCAGGCATGGAACAACCCCTTTTGCTTGGTCTGCCTTGGCTATGGAAATGGAACCCACAGGTGGAGGACCGGGTGGTTACGCATCCACTCCATCCCCCCAGGGAAAGAAGGGAGCAATCCTTTCTGCATGGGTGAAAGGGCGAAAGAGTGGGCAACGGTGGCGACCGAAGGCAATGTTCATGCAATTAATCAATGAGGTGTTAACATGAGCATCTTTACAAGGGGGTCCTGGTCTATCTTGATGACATTCTTATCTACACAGAGATCATGGACAAACGTGTGAAACTGGTGCAGTCCATTCTGAAAAAACTCAAGAGCGGCTGAACTGTATGCAAAATTGTTGAAATGTAAATTCCATCTGAGTAAGATTGACTATTTGGATTACTGCATATCTCATGAGGGGATAGAAATGGATCCCAAGAAAGTCAGGGCAGTCCAGGAGTGCCCCCCCCGTACCCGCAAGCAGCTACAAAGCTTCTTAGGCTTTGCTAACTTCTATCGGCAGTTTCTGCCAACATTTGCCCAGATTGCCTTGCCCATTACCAACCTCCTGAAAACCAAGGGCAAAGCAGGCCGAAGCCTAGCAGGCCCCTCGAATGGACCATGGAATGTCAGGTGGCTTTTGAGAAACTGAAACGTTTGCCGCTGAGCCGGTCCTGAAGCACCCTGACATGGAAGCCCCTTTCGTTGTCCAGGCTGATGCAAGTGATGTAACTGTCGGAGTGGTGTTACTTCAAGCAAATGCTGATGGGTCTTTACAACCCTGTGCTTACGCCTCCCACAAACTATCTGAGACTGAACGAAGATGGGCGATTTGGGAAAAGGAAGATTTTGCTGTTCACTGGGCCTTGCTAATCTGGAGGCATTTCCTTGAAGGGGCGAAACACCCCTTTGAAGTGTGGATTGACCATAAAAATTTAGAAGCCCTAAAAACCCCTCGGAAATTGTCGCCAAAACAGGTCCGCTGGACACAGCACTTCAATCACTTCAATTTCTCCTTGCGAAACATACTGGGAAGAAAGAACTTTATGACTGATGCACTCTGACGTTTGCCTCAATACAATGGTGCACGGCTAGATGTGATCCGCCTGGTTATCCCTTTGACATTAGCAGCTCCTGTTGTTACCAGAGCCGAGGTGAGAGGAGAACTGGACTTACCCACTAGACTTACCCACTTGTTACCAGAGCCGAGGTGAGAGGAGAACTGGACTTACCCACTAGAGAAATTAAAAGGAGCGCTGCAAACTGATGACTGGTTCACCCCCCACAGCAATGAGTGTACTGTTTGTGATGGTCTTGCATGGGTGGGGGCCAATCTCTATGTTCCGACCAGTCTGAGGGGGGCAGTGCTGCAACAGTCCCATGATGCCAAAATGGCCGGACATTTTGGATTTGTTAAGACTCTACATTTGGTCAAAAGACAATTCTGGTGGCCCTCCTTAAAAAGGGATATTGAAGCATATATTGCTAGCTGCCCATTATGTGCTTCAGCAAAGAGGCCACCAGGGAAGCCACCCGGGTTACTCCAAATGGTGGCTAGACTGGGGACTCCGTGGAAGGAGATATCCATGGATTTTGTTGTCGAACTACCAGAAAGTAACAGAAATACAGTCATTTGGGTGATTACAGACTTGTTCTCCAAACAAGTGCACTTTGTACCCTGTTCAAAAATTCCCTCAGCGAGAGCATTGGCTAAATTGTTTATTCAACATGTTTATAGATTACATGGGGTTCCAGAACGAATTATTTCTGATAGTGGGGTTCAATTCACCTCCCACTTTTGGAGGTAATTCCTGAAGCTTTTAGGCTCCGCCCAAGGTTTAAGCTATTTACCTATTTAGATATCTATTTTAAATATTAGTAACATCTAGAATTATATATATTATATATTTATTATATATTTACTACCTTAGATTGATTGATTATCCATATTGCATTAAATATATTAAATATAGTAATTAACTATAGTAGTATTTTTTTATTAAAAAGTTTTATAAAGGATACAAACATTTTCTCCCCCCCTCACAGCCCCCCTCCCTCACCCAATCCCACACCCCATCCCACCCTCTTATCCATCCCCCCTCCTGTTCCCCCTCCCCTCTTTCCCCCCCTGAACTTCCCAGAACAAGCACAGGGTACAGCATTTCCCAAACATAAAACTAAAATATGCTAACATTATATTGAGTTCCAGTTGTCCCTAGGTCTTTAACTCCTATAACTCAAAACACTATAAACATACACTATAAACTATAAATTGGTTTACATATTTCATTTATAGGCTATTTGAAGCTTCTTAGTCTGATACTTATTTTGAATATAATCAATCCATCTTCTCCATTCCGATAAGTATCTTTCATTTGAATGGTCTTTCAAATATGCAGAGATTTTTGCCATTTCCGCCAAATGCATGACTTTTAATGTCCATTCCTCAATGGTGGGTAGGTCTTTCTTCTTCCAATACTGTGCCACTAGTAACCTAACTGCTGTTATTAAATTTAAAATCAACTTAGTTTCTATTACCGTACAATCCGTAACTATTCCCAACAAAAAGAACTGTGGCGTAAATTTAATCTTTTTCTTTAAAATATTCTGAATAATCCACCATACTTTAATCCAAAAAGCCTTAATTTTCTAATACATCCACCATATATGATAATACATAGCATCTTGGCAGTCACATCTCCAGCATCTAGGTCAGTGATGGCTAACCTTTTTGCCATCGCATGCCAAAAGCGGGGGTAGCGCGGAGGGATCATGCACACGCGTGCCCACACCCATAATTCTATGCACCCCACCTCCCATGCATGTGTACACGCCCCACTCACACTCCACCCGCTTTTGGCATGCAATGGCCCAGTGGGCCCGGTAGGCCCGTTTTTCGCCCTCCCCAGGCTCCAGAGGCTTTCTAGGAGCCTGGGGAGGGTAAAAACAGCCTCCACCTCTCCCCCCGGAGGCCCTCCAGAGGCTGGAAATGGCCCGTTTGCTGACTTCTGGTGGGTCCAGAGGGCCCGAAAATTGGCTGGCCGGCTGAGTTCACGTGCCCACTGATATGACTCCACGTGCCATCTGTGGCATGCGTGCCATAGGTTCGCCATCATGGATCTAGGTTGTAAATCTGGATACATGCAAGCTAATATTTTTGGATCTAGATGCTACCTATAAAACATTTTATAAAAATTCTCTCTTAAATTTTGAGCTTGTGTAAATTTTACATTTTTAACCCATATATTTTCCCACATTTCCATCGCTATTACTTCTATATTTTGTGACCATCTTATCATACAATCCCTAACTAATTCTGTTTCTGAATCTATTTCCACTAACACATTACACAACCTTTTTACGTGCATTTGGCTCTTATCTCTTATTTGTTTAATCAAGTTCTCATCCCGTTGCAAAATCCCAACTTTTTGATCTTCTCTCCATCTGGCCTGTAGTTGACCATACTGAAACCATGTTTTTACTATTCTTTCTTCTTTTAATTGTTTAATAGATTTTAATTGTAAATTATTTCCTTCCTTATACAAAAGTTCCTTGTATGAAATCTCATCTTGTTTTTGCTCTACACTTATGTTCTCTATCGCGTGTCTGGATACTGTCCAAATTGGTAATTTACCATTTAATTTGTATTGATATTTTTTCCAGACACGCAATAAAGCATTTCTTAATGTATGACTTTTAAAAGTACTGTCTACTTTTTTGTCATACAATAAATAAGCATGCCAGCCATAGACCAGACCATATCCCTCTATATTTAAAACTATAGGAATAATATTAATGAACTGTTGAAGTCCTAAAATTTTCCCTCAAACCCCCACCACTTATTTTCCTCCACCTTATATAAGAGTTGAAACGTATAAGAATTGAAACAAATGTGAATAAGTATATGGAAAGTTACATAGAAATATTAATTGTGTGAAGGAGTGGAGTGTGCCTCAGGGGGATGGGATAGACCCTAGGAGACTCAGTGCAGGTTGTACACGAGTGTCTCCACTCCTGAAAACCCTGTTTTGTTTTTGATAGAGAGGATTTTCAGGCGTTGAAGGAACATTGGACTTACCTGAAGGTTCTTTCTCCTTGCGCTGTGCGAGAGTCCATTGAATAAATTAATCCTCATGTGATTGGCTAGAGACTGAGTAAGAATTTGTTTAATCACACCTCCTCTTCCTGTCTAGCCCCAGTTCAGTAACGAAGTCCGGATCTTCTTTAAGCCAGCGAGCGATAGTAGAAGACACCTACAAGCCCAGGGAACTTGGTTGAAAGGAAATGAATGATTCAGATTTACAGAAAGGAGCTGTTCTGATAATATACTTTTTCAATGTCCTATGAACATCCAAAGAGTGCCAACGTCACTCACTGGGATGAGAGGGCCTGGGGCAGAAGTCGGGTAACATTACCTCTTGAGCCCTGTAAAACCAGGTGTTGATTTTTGGGAGGAAGGTGGGATCTATTCGCAAAACGACCCTGTCAGAATGAAATATGCATAATTGCTTGCGTATAGAAAGGGCCACCAGCTCGGACACCCTGCGAGCGGAGGTGACAGCGATGAGGAAGGCAATTTTGAAGGTCAGAAATTTGAGGCTGGCGGAGGACAACAGTTCAAAAGGTGATTCTGTTAAGGCCTGAAAGACGAGACACAGATCCCAGGAGGGATACCTGTGGACAGTTGGAGGACAAAGGTTGGAAGCTCTCCGTAAAAAATAGTGAATCCGTGGGTGCTGAGACAGTGTACCATGATCCTTGCTGGTGAGAACGATTGCCAATGCCGCGACTTGTCGTCACAGGGTGTTGACTGCTAGGCCAATGTCCAGACCCGCTTGAAGGAAATCTAGCACCTGCGGAATGGATGCTTCTGTGGGGTCAATCTCCGAGGAGACATACCAGCGATGAAACGAAGACCAAGTTGAGTCATATATATGGGTGGTGGACCTTCTGTGAGAAGCGAGGAGGGTGGATATAACCTTAGACAAGAAGTGGTCCCTCTTCAAGAACTCCCTTTCAAGTGCCAGGCTACTAATTGGAACCACTGGGGGTCCTGATATTAGATGGCCCCCTGGCGAAAGGAGGTCTGATCCGGAGATATCCTCCATGGACGCTCGATGGAGAGACCCATGAGGCCCACAAACCATGCCCGACGAGGCCATTACGGACCTCTGCACTCTCCAAGATTTTCTGCATGACCCTCAGTATCAGGGGTATTGGGGGAAAGGCGTAAAGGAGGCCCGGAGGCCATTTGCAGCAGAGGGTATTGGTCCCCTCGGCCCCCAATGTCCAGAACTTGGTGAGGAAGCGAGGAACCTGAGCGTTCTCTGGACTGGCAAAAAGATCAATTTGAGGATGGCCAAAGCGTGATACAATTTGCAATAAGAGAATGGGATGTAGTTCCCACTCCGCCTGGTTGATGGTAGTTCTATTCAGCCAGAACAGAACCCTCTGCTCGGGTGTTGGACGTTCCTGATATGTGTTCTGCTTGCAGTGAGAGCAGATATCTCTCTGCCCATAGTCCCAGCTGCGCGGCTTCACTCATTAGGATCCTGGAGCATGTGCCGCCTTGGTGATTCACGTGGGGCTTTGTTGTGATGTTGTCTGTCTGGAGAAGCACGTGGTGCCCCAACAATTGGCGTTGGAAGTGGCGGAGTGCGACATGGGTGGCACGCAACTCTAGCCAATTGACATCATTGAGAAGGTCCTTGGCCATCCAACGCCCCTGAGTGACCTGGGTGTTTAAGTGAGCACCCCAGCCAAACAGGCTGGCATCCATGGTGAGAATCAGATGCTGAGGCTTGTGGAAGAGGGAACCTCTTGCCAGGGCTGCAGACATCCAGCAGTTGAAGGATTTGAGGACCTTCGGGGGAACCCTGATCCAGGTATTGGAGTTGCTGATATCCGCCTTTTGGCTTGGCAATAGAAGCTACTGAAGTGGTTGTAAATGCAACTGCACCCAAGGAACGATTGCCAAGCATGAGATCATTTGGCCCAACAATTGAGAGAGCAATAGTAGGGGTGCCCTTCTGAGAGACCTCATCTATTGCACCGTGGCCTGGATGTTGTCTCGTTGTTCCTCCGACAGGAAGACTAGGCCAGAAATTGTGTCGATGTGGGCCCCGAGGTGGACCAATTCGGTGGAGGGAGTTAGCTGACTCTTCTCCCAATTTACAGTGAAGCTGTGTTGCTGAAGGGCCGTGATCGTTACCTGGAGATCTTTCTCTGCCTGTTGGAATGAGAAAGTTTGAATTAAAATGTCATCCAGGTAGCATTGCAATCTGACCAGTGACGCTCTTAAATGAGCCGCCACTACATCCACGAGTTTGGTATATATACGAGGGGCGGAAGAAAGTCTGAAGAGCATGGCTCTGTATTGAAAATGGGCCCCCTCACAGCAGAATCTGAGGAATCTCCTATGGGATGGTCTGATGGGAACATCGAGATAAGCCTCCCGAAGATCTATCGATAACAGAAAATCTCCGTGTCTGATGCCATCCAGAATAGTATGCAGGGTGTGCGCCTGTACTGTATATGGGCATTCAAATGTTTCAAATCTAATATGGTTCTGCTGTCCCCTGATGTCTTCTGTACCAAGAAAAGAATCAAATAAAAGCTTGGTGAGTCTTACATGTAGAAATTTCGGCCCATCTGTTCTCTGCGCGAAGACATTTGGCCGCATTGGATGGAAGGATGCTTGGAGAGGTCAGGCTGGCCATGGGAACGTCGACTGTGGGAAACTTGAGGAGGTCCTCGAGTTCCTGTTCCACAGTGTACAGCTTTTTGTGCAGGCCACTGAGAGTGGCTATGGAGCCAGGTTGTGCCCACCGATGCTGGACAGTGTCAATTAAAAGTTTAGGTGATGGTATGGTTTCCTTTTCAGTAACAGCTTCTGTAAAAAGTAATCTGTTAGAATCACTAGGATCCGAAGAATCCGCCATGTGTGACATTGTGACCCCCATATTAGCAGTGACTTTTGCCCAGGGGTGAAATCTAAAATTTTTCCCTACCGGCTCTGTGGGTGTGGCTTGGTGGGGAGCTATCCTGTGACTGAGTGGACATGGCCAACTTAATGTCACTCACAGCCACGCCCACTAAGTCACAAGACCCCCTTCCACCAAGCCACGCCCACAGAACCCGGTAGGGAAACTTTTTAAATTTCTTTCTCTCACGGCTCAGCCCACCCGCCCCATTCCCCGGACTCCTACTGCTCACCTTTCTCCCGCAGCTGGCTGTCAGGAAAGGCAAGCGCCCGAAAGGTAGTCGCTCACTCTCCTCCTTGAATAAGCCGCTCTGGTCCATACGCCCTCTGCGCAAGCGCATCCCATTTATTTAATTCAGCGGCAGGTTAGGTGTGTGCTTGCACAGCCGGTGCGTGGACCAGAGCGGCTCATTCAAGATGAGCGACTCCGGTACCTTTCGGGCGCTTGCCTTCTCTGACAGACAG